>SJYA01000083.1:172633-253381 GCA_006410615.1 Neotragus moschatus | reverse complement strand
AGATTTCTCAAGAGGCAGGTTAGGTGGTCTGGTATTCCCATCTCTTTCAGAATTTTCCACAGTTGATTGTGATCCACACAGTCAAAGGCTGTGGCATAGTCAAGAAAGCAGAAGTAGATGTTTTTCTGGAACTCTCTTGCTTTTTCCATGATCCAACAGATGTTGGCAATTTGATCTCTGGTTCCTCTGCCTTTTCTAAAACCAGCTTGAACTTCTGGAAGTTCACGATTTACGTATTGCTGAAGTCTGTCTTGGAGAATTTTGAGCATAACTTTACTAGCATGTGAGATGAGTGCAATTGTGCGGTAGTTTGAGCATTCTTTGGCATTGCCTTTCTTTGGAATTGGAATGAAAACTGACCTTTTCCAGTCCTGTGGCCACTGCTGAGTTTTCCAAATTTGCTGGCATACTGAGTGCAGCACTTTCACAGCATCATCTTTCAGGATTTGGAATAGCTCAACTGGAACTCCATCACCTCCACTAGCTTTGTTCCTAGTGATGCTTTCTAAGGCTCACTTGCCTTCACATTCCAGGATGTCTGGCTCTAGATGAGTGATCACACCTTCATGATTATCCAGGTCATGAAGATCTTTTTTGTACAGTTTCTCTTGTGTATTCTTGCCACCTCTTCTTAATATCTTCTGCTTCTGTTAGGCTCATACCATTTCTGTCCTTTATCGAGCCCATCTTTGCATGAAATGTTCCCTTGGTATCTCTGATTTTCTTGAAGAGATCTCTAGTCTTTCCCATTCTGTTCTTTTCCTGTATTTCTTTCTGTTGATCACTGAAGAAGGCTTTCTTATCTCTTCTTGCTATTCTTTGGAACTCTGTATTCAGAATCTTAATAGAGTGGCCAGAGAAGGCTTTTAATAAAGATATGATTGAGAATCTGTACCACTAAATATCTAGAGAAGAGGGTTTTAGGCAGAGAAGAAATCAAAAGCAAAGGAACTGAGCTGCAAGAGGGACAGAAGATCAGCCTCCAAATGAGTTAGATGAGCCCTGGGACTGGTATAGGGTGGATGATGCAGAGATGCCATTGGAGGAAATGTAGCTGCTCCCTGGCCACCCACCCCTGTCCCTACCCTTTGAGTAATATGGAAAGACTTTGAAGAGTTTTGAGCAATGATGCCATGCCCTGAATTACTTCTTTAACTGTCATACTTTGTCTTCTGTGTTGAGAATAGATTGGAGAGAGGCAAGAGTATATGTAGGGTGAATGGGTGGGAGGCTACTGTGATTATCCAGGTAAAATATGATGGTGGCTCAGACCAAAATAGTAACCGTAGAAGTGGCTGGATTCTGAGTGTTTTGAAGGTAGAGCTAATAGGATTTGAAAGATGGTTTAAAGGAGAGAAGAATATTTCTAAGGCTTTTATTTCTTAGCCACTGAGACAGGGAGCTCCCGTGTTCTGAGAAAAATAAGGTAACAGGAGGAACAACTTGGTGGTGGTACAGCAGGTGCTCAGGACTGGATAGCAAATTGGAAATGCCTGTGTGCATGCGTGCTAAGTCGCTTCAGTCGTGTCTGACTCAGTGTGATGGTATGCACCGTAGCTTGCCAGACTTTTCTGTCCATGGGATTCTCCCGGCAAGAATACTGGAGTGGGTTGCATGCCCTCCTCTAGGGGATCTTTCCGATCCAGGGATTGAACCCCCATGTCTTTTGTCTCCTGCATTGGCAGGCAGGTTATCACTAGCACCACCTGGAAAGCCCTGGAAATGCCTATTAGGTATCAAAGTGGAGATCTCTGTTTGGTTATTGGATATGCAACTCTGGAGTTTAGAGGAGAGCTCCAGCTAGGAAGAAAAGTTGGTAAAATTAGAGGGTCTTCATAATCCAAATAATCATAATTTCAGGGTTTGTATTCCTTTGTAAGATTTACCTGACTTGTTTTCTCTAATCCAGTTCTTTCATATTTTAATTTTTTCTTCTGCCCTCATGTATTCTAGCAGTTAACATGCAGCCCATCTTATTTAGTACTTGGCCTTGAGCATAATTATATATCGAATGGTTTTAAAAATCATCTGTGATATTTCCTTCTTACCTTCAGCAAATAGTTAATTGATTCTAAGCTTTTCCACTGAGTGGCCATAATATTATTTTCAAGATGACTTTTAGTAGGTTATAGAATTACTAGAGTTGGAGTATGTGTGTGTATGTATAGATATAGGTGAATGTGAGCATATGCATAATATATATATTTGTATAATATATATGTGTGAATATATGAATATATATATTCAATCAGTTTATCAATATGTTTCCATATGATGTTTTTATTTTTACTTGGACTTATCTGAGCATGTTAAGGAGATATCTATTTAATATAGTAACTATGCATATAGTCCCACCTGTCTCCTCAAGGCTTATAATTCTCTAATTTCATAGGTCTCTAATTTAATAGGGTTCCCATTCAGCTCCCAAACTGTCATAACTTATGACATTCAAGTATATGTTTTGGGATGATTTTAGCCAAGGGAAGTCATGTAGCCAGTGAAGCAGAGAAAGGAAAGAAGATTGCCATACTTGAATCTGTACCATCACAATGACAAAAGAGATCTATAATAAACAATAGGTTAGTGCTTGATATGCCTACAGCATCAACTCTAATGCACAACAGGCAAGTTATTTATGAAACGAACCTCTTGAAAATATATAGCTCTTTTAATATGAATCTCATTTCTATTTTCCTTTCAACAAAACAGTGTGGCAACATCCATCTATTTAGAATACATGGTNATCACAATGACAAAAGAGATCTATAATAAACAATAGGTTAGTGCTTGATATGCCTACAGCATCAACTCTAATGCACAACAGGCAAGTTATTTATGAAACGAACCTCTTGAAAATATATAGCTCTTTTAATATGAATCTCATTTCTATTTTCCTTTCAACAAAACAGTGTGGCAACATCCATCTATTTAGAATACATGGTTGCTTTATTTTTTTTTTAATATGATGATGCCATACTAGGAAGTGTCAAAGACATTCAGTCATGTCACAAATGAAACCCAACTATTTTTTAAAATATATTTTATAATATTTGCCTCTTAAAATTTAGGAAAAAATAAAATATGACTTTCTAGAACACAAAGCTGTCTATGTTAGTTTTAGGTATATATTATTTGTAAAAAGGAGAGAGACTTCTCAGTAAAAGATGTGTTTTGTTTGCAACTGATAGTCAATAAAAATTTTTTTGTTAAAATTCTCCTAGAATGATAATTTAAATTTGCAACAGTAAAATTTAGGCTCCAAATTTTTTCTTTGGGAACACATATCATTGTCAATAATCTAAGTCAACAAGTTATTTTAACAGATGTATATTTTGAATAATACACATTATTAGTATATGTAATAACATAGATAGTAATGTATTCAGGCAGTCCATGGAGTCACAAAGAGTCAGACACGACTGAGTGATTAAACACAACAAAATGTATTCAATATTACATGTACGAAAACAGATTCTTTCATCTATGCCTTCTCTATCTCCGAGAAGATTTAAAATAACATTTGGCTACCACAGATATGTAGAAAGTTTTTAATCCTGAATTAAAGTCCTGAGACACAATCCAAGTATACCAGATGCTTCCTTCCTGGTAGGAAAGAAGAAGTGGTCATCTGTCTTTCTCTTAGTGAAAAAGAAAAGCTTAGAACAAAAGAATGAATATAGCTCAATAGACTAAAGGCAGTTAGAAAAATAATTGATATACATATAACTTTTAAATTTATGAATTGTTTTTACAGTTCTTTTCCAATTTGATCCTCATAAGATCTTTGTAAATTCGGCAGGGTATGTCTTGATAATTCCAGTTTGTATGTGGAATACACGGGGCTCAGAGATGTTAGCAGGGATGGCTGTACTGATAGGTTTACAAGCCAGGGCTGGAACTTGCTACCAGGTCCTTGTTTATGATTAAAACATAAATTCAAAATGGTTAAGATAAGTCTGTAACATAAATCTACACCATCATGACTACAGAGGCTATTAAAGACACTAGAATGTTTTGGAATATAGCTCTAACTTTATAATGCATAATATATCAAATCTCAACCATAATGACAATTCTATAATGACTTCAGAGTCTTATAATGTTATTATAAGTAAGAAATATATTGGAATTTTGAAATATTATTCATGCTATGAAGTTAATTATTCTTGGAGGTTAGCATCATATTACTACAGCTACTATTTTTATTATTACTACATATAATGTTATAGTAGTAATTATTTGAATACTAGCAACAATATTCAGTTCAGTTCAGTTTAGTTCAGACACTGAGTCATGTCCAACTCTTTGAGATCCCATGAATCAGAACATGCCAGGCCTCCCTGTACATCACTAACTCCTGGAGTTTACTCAAACTCATGTCCATCGAGTTGGTAATGCCATCCAGCCATCTCATCCTCTGTTGTCCCCTTCTCCTCCTGCCCCCAATCCCTCCAAGCATCAGGGTCTTTTCCAATGAGTCAACTCTTCGCATGAGCTGGCCAAAGCTGCACAAGCTGGAATCAAGATTGCCAGGAGAAATATCCGTAACCTCAGATATGCAGATGACACCACCCTTATGGCAGAAAGTGAAGAGGAACTAAAAAGCCTCTTGATGAAAGTGAAAGAGGAGAGTGAAAAGTTGGCTTAAAGCTCAACATTCAGAAAACTAAGATCATGGCATCTGATCCCATCACTTCACGGCCCAGAGATGGGGAAACAGTGTCAGACTTTGTTTTGGGGGGCTCCAAAATCATTGCAGATGGTGATTGCAGCCATGAAATTAAAAGATGCTTAGTCCTTGGGAGGAAAGTTATGACCAACCTAGATAGCATATTGAAAAGCAGAAATATTACTTTGCCAACAAGGTTCTGTCTAGTCAAGGCTATGGTTTTTCAAGTGGTCATGTATGGATGTGAGAGTTGGACTGTGAAGAAATCTGAGTGCCAAAGAATTGATCCTTTTGAACTGTGGTGTTGGAGAAGACTCTTGAGAGTCCTCTAGACTTCAAGGAGATCCAACCAATCTATTTTAAAGATCAGCCTGAGTGTTCATTGGAAGGACTGATGCTGAGGCTGAAACTCCAATGCTTTGGCCACCTCATGTGAAGAGTTGACTCGTTAGAAAAGGCCCTGATGCTGGGAGGGATTGGGGGCAGGAGGAGAAGGGGACGACAGAGGATGAGATGGCTGATTGTATCACCAACTCAATGGACATGAGTTTGAGTGAACCCTGGGAGTTGGTGATGAACAGGGAGACCTGGCATGTTGTGATTCATGGGGTTGCAAAGAGTCAGACCTGACTGAACGACTGAACTGAACTGAACTGAACTGAGCATAGAAACTTTAGAATAAAGGGAAATCTGCTTTAGGACAGTAGAAATAGACACGTCTCCTTTCTTTATGACACAATCTGAATTTTAAAAGAAAGTCTGTTATAAAATTATCTGAAGATTCTGAAAAGCCTTTTGTTCCATAATGATATTCATTAATGTACAATATGTTGATCAAAAGGAATAGCTGTTTCCTGAGACAGACTCCAGTTACCCGAGTCTTAGAACATAAAGGCAAACTCAGTGACATGCTGAGCATTCAAATTCAAAAGCACTCTAAAAAGTTCTCCTTTGTATCGGTATATTGAAGTGTATCTCTATATTAAAATGCTAATTAATTCTTTCTCCTGCAGAGTATTTTCCTACCATATTTGATAATACACAATTATTTTTCTTTTTAACTGTGGCAAATCAAAAATAAGTAAAGAATTGGTTGTTGTTCAGTCAGTAAGTCATGTCCGATTTTTTGCAACCCCATGAACTGTAGCACGCCAGGCCTCCCTGTCCACCACCAACTCCCGGAGTTCACTCAGACTCACACCCATCGAGTCAGCGATGCCATCGAGCCATCTCATCCTCTCTCGTCCCCTTCTCCTCCTGCCCCTAATCCCTCCCAGCATCAGGGTCTTTCCCAATGAGTCAGTTCTTCGCATGAGGTGGCCAAAGTACTTGAGTTTTAGCATCATTCCTTCCAAAGAAATCCCGGGGCTGATCTCCTTCAGAATGGGCTGGTTGGATCTCCTCGCAGTCCAAGGGACTCTCAAGAGTCTTCTCCAGCACCACAGTTAGAAGCATCAGTTCTTCAGCACTCAGCCTTTTTTACTGTCCAACTCTCACATCCATACGTGACTACTGGAAAAGCCATAATTTTGACTATATGGACCTTTGCACTCTCACATCCATACATGACTACTGGAAAAGTCATAGTTTTGACTATATGGACATTTGCAGGCAAAGTAATGTCTCTGCTTTATAATAAGCTGTGTAGATTTGTCTTTGCTTTTGTTCTAAGGACCAAGCATCTGTTAATTTCATGGCTACAGTCACCATCTGTGGTTATTTTGGAGCCCAAGAAAATAGTCTTTCACTGTTTCCACTGTTTCTCCATTTGCCATGGAGTGATGGGACAGGATGCCATGATCTTCATTTTCTGAATGTTGAGTTTTAGGCCAGATTTATCACTCTCCTGTTTCACATTTATCGAGAGTCTCTTTGGTTCTTCTTTGTNCATCATTCCTTCCAAAGAAATCCCGGGGCTGATCTCCTTCAGAATGGGCTGGTTGGATCTCCTCGCAGTCCAAGGGACTCTCAAGAGTCTTCTCCAGCACCACAGTTAGAAGCATCAGTTCTTCAGCACTCAGCCTTTTTTACTGTCCAACTCTCACATCCATACGTGACTACTGGAAAAGCCATAATTTTGACTATATGGACCTTTGCACTCTCACATCCATACATGACTACTGGAAAAGTCATAGTTTTGACTATATGGACATTTGCAGGCAAAGTAATGTCTCTGCTTTATAATAAGCTGTGTAGATTTGTCTTTGCTTTTGTTCTAAGGACCAAGCATCTGTTAATTTCATGGCTACAGTCACCATCTGTGGTTATTTTGGAGCCCAAGAAAATAGTCTTTCACTGTTTCCACTGTTTCTCCATTTGCCATGGAGTGATGGGACAGGATGCCATGATCTTCATTTTCTGAATGTTGAGTTTTAGGCCAGATTTATCACTCTCCTGTTTCACATTTATCGAGAGTCTCTTTGGTTCTTCTTTGTCTTCTGCCATAAGGGTGGTGTCATCTGCATATCTGAGGTTATTGATATTTCTCCTGGAAATCTTGATTCCAGCTTGTGTTCCATCCAGCCCGGCATTTTGCATGATGTATTTTGCATTGAAGTTACGTAAGCAGGGTGACAATATACAGTATTGACACACTTATTTCTCGATTTGGAACCAGTCTGTTGTTCCATGTCTGGTTCTAACTGTTGTTTCTTGACCTGCATACAGGTTTCTCGGGAGGCAGCTCAGGTGGTCTGGTATTCTTACCTCTTTAAGAATTTTCCATCGTTTGTTTTGATCCAAACAGTCAAAAGCTTTAATGTAGTCAATGAAGAAGAAGTAGATGTTTTTCTAGAATTCTCTTGTTTTTCCTATGATCGAATGGATGTTGGCTATTTGATCTCTGGTTTCTCTGTCTTTTCTAATTCCCACTTTTACATCTGGAAGTTCTTGGTTCACATACTGTTGAAGCATAGCTTTAAGGATTTTGAGCATTACTTTGCCAGCGTGTGAGATGAGTGCAGTTGTGTATAGTTTGAACATTCTCTGGCATTGCCCTTCTTTGGGACTGGAATGAAAACTGACCTCTATAACTAGCCAAAATGTGTATATATGGTATGGCTAGGTTCTGTGCAGGGGGGAAGGTAAGAAAGAGTGGAGATTATACACCTCTAGACAGTAGGTATTCGTGATCTGAAGCTTTTATATAATTTCAAGTCATAAAATAGCCAATTTGTATTTTTAAGCAATTTTATTGAGGTTTAATTGATATACGAAAAACTGGGCATATTAGCGGAGATAATTTGATGAGTTTTGATGTATTAATGTATCCAAAAACCATGACAACAACCAAGGTATTAATGAAAGTATCAAGCCATCACCTCCAAAAGTCTCCTTGTGTCTTGTTGTTTGTGGTAAAAACACTTAATATGAGACCGTCCTCTTAAAAAGCTTTGCAATGTGTAATATACTATTATTGACTATCGATACTATACTGTACCGCAAATATTAAAAAATAATTCTTATATAACTGAAACTTTATACCAATGAAAACAACTCTCCTTCCTTTTTCTCTAGTCCCTGCTAATACCATAATGATCTCTGCTTTTTTGAGTTTGTCTATTTTAGGTACTTTATATAAAGGAAATCATGTAGTAGTTTGTCTGTGTTTGGTTTACTTAATTTGACATAATGTCCTCCAAGTCCATCTATATTGTGATAAATGATAGGATTTCTTCTTTTTTATTCTATTAGGTGCATATATCCCCCTGTTTTTAATCCATTCACGTGTTGGGGGAAATTTAGGTGACTTACATAACTTGGCAGTTGTAAATAGTGCTTCACTGAAAATTTGTATTTTTGAAATTTTATAAATGGCATGCTTGCAATTGAAAAAAAAAGTCTTAGTTTGATTGTACAGAATAGGAAACATTGTTATGCAGGTAAGTGACAGAAAGTAATAAAACTGAGTCTAGAACCAGATTTTTTTGGTGTCTGGGACAAGGCTTGTTCTTTTACATTGTAACCTGGTTAACCTGAGAATTTTGTGTAGTCTGACTTTTTGAAATTACCTACCACCTGGTCAACTTGCTATTTTAAGAAAGAAAATTTGAAAGATATATCTTGGTAATTGGCTATATAAGAACAACATTTTATTTATATCTGTTTTAACTTCAGATTTAGCCAAATATATAGCCTTGCAAAATAAGTATAACCCCCAAGATTTGGATAATTTACATATATCATATTTTGAATAATTTAAATGTGTCGTATTTTTTTGATCAACTGCATATTTATGACATGTTTTATTTTGAAAGTTAAATTTAGCTTTTACGCCATGGTTTGTTCAATTATTGATTTAAGTTATCACATTTATCAAGTAAGAACTTGCTTAGTAATTTGGATTCCTCGAAAAGTTATTTTTTAATACCATAAATAACTTTACCAACCCTAGTCTTAAAGTCATCCCACTAGAATGTATGTCTAATATGAACAGGATTTGTCTGCCTGTTTCAGTGCTGGATTCTCAGCCCTAAATCCCTGCCTGTCACAAAGAGACTTTTCAGAAATATTTGTTGAATGAATGTGTGATTCATTGCCGCTTTTCTACAGAACTTGAAAAAAAAAAAAGTAGATAATGATGTTGGTAGAGTTTCAGAATATTTCCAAGAACTTCTGAATTGCTTAGAGAGAGAAAAAAAATGGGCTTATGATTGCTGAGGCAATGGATTCTATACTCATAGAGTGAAATTGTCTCTATGTTTGGAATCCTGAGAGTGTGAAGAAAATATGATGTGCAAGCAGTCGAGGCTGACTGATGCTTCACATGAAAAGTCCCACTGGTATTGAACCATATTTTTCTTCTGTATATATTCAAGATGTTAAAATGTAGGAATTATATTTTATTCATGAAACTGGTTTTCTTGATTTAATTTTATATAGTCAAACATCAAATATTGAACAGAAAATGAGACCCTCCCACTACTCTGTTTCTTAACTCCTTAAATCGCATGATTACTTTTTCTTTAGAGATGAAGATACAGGCCAGAAACTTATTTCATCTTTAGTTATTGTGAATATATATATATATATATATATCCATCAGCCATTCCTAATTCATTAAGCTTAAATCATGTAACACAAAGTCATTGCCCTGTCATTTTGTTCCTTTCCTTTCCTTTTTTTTTTTTAGTTTCAAGTAAAACTTGAATTTACCTGTTATATAAAATTGCCATGTTCTTAAACAGTGAGTTTTCACCTTGTGTTGATCTAGGTCAGGTCGTCAGTGCATTGAGACCCTGAAGATCCTCTGAAGGTCTCTAAAAAATATCGTGTACTTTTTTTTCACTGTGACAAGACCATTTAACATATCTATGCTCTTAACAAATGCTTAAGACTAGATGGATATTACTTAAATCATCCAAACAGTTGTGACAATCAGAAGGGAAATAGGTTATTATGGATGTGCCTGACAGCCCTGTCATCAGTGTTCTCTCTTCATAGGGCAAATGAGGCACAGAAAAATGTAAGTTACTTGAAATATTTACTCTGCCAGTAAGTGACTGCTGTGCACACTGGAACCCAGAGACAACCTGAAGCAGGGATTCCAGCCTAACTTCTGTGATATTTTACAAAGGAAAACTTGAGTGAAGGTATATTTTGTACTTAGTTTGACAGACAAATTAAGATTGGAAATTTAGTGATCATTTTTGAAGTAAAAAGATATGCCTGGACTATGATAAAGGAAATAGTGGTAGATAATAAGTAGCTACATAATGGTTCAGTTCAGTTCAGTCACTCAGTTGTGTCCGACTCTTTGCGACCCCATGAACCCCAGCACGCCAGGCCTCCCTGTCCATCACCAACTCCCAGAATTCACTCAGACTCACGCCCATCGAGTCAGTGATGCCATCCAGCCAGCTCATCCTCTGTCGTCCCCTTCTCCTCCTGCCCTCAATCCTTCCCAGCATCAGAGTCTTTTCCAGTGAGTCAACTCTTCACATGAGGTGGCCAAAGTACTGGAGCTTCAGCTTTAGCATCGTTCCTTCCAAAGAAATCCCAGGGCTGATCTCCTTCAGAATGGAGTGGTTGGATCTCGTTGGAGTCCAAGGGACTCTCAAGAGTCTTCTCCACACCACAGTTAAAAAGCATCAATTCTTCGGCGCTCAGCCTTCTTCACAGTCCAACTCTCGTATCCATACATGACCACAGGAAAATTCATAGCCTTGACTAGACGGACCTTAGTCGGTAAAGTAATTATCTCTGCTTTTGAATATGCTATCTAGGTTGGTCATAACTTTTCATCCAAGGAGTGTCTTTTGATTTCATGGCTGCAGTCGCCATCTCAGTGATTTTGGAGCCCAGAAAAATAAAGTCTGGCACTGTTTTCCACTGTTTCCCCGTCTATTTCCCATGAAGTGATGGGCCTGGATGGTAGGAGAGTGTAAATAGAAGGCCATGTACCTACACAGCAAGGAGGATGTAAGGTGCAAATTTTTCCCCAAAAATATGAGTTTGAAAAGAAAGAGGCTTGTTGTTACTGAGAGATATTGTAGGACACCTCATGAACAGATGAAGGGAGGAAGAGTTAACGATGAAGCTGTGTTTTTTGATATGCCCTGCCCAGTTTTTAATGTTCTCACAAGCTGACTTCAACTTACCTGTGCAGCTTCCCTTCCTCCAGCATCTCTGTGAGTATTACCACTGTCACCTTCCTCTGAGAATTAGATTGAGGATTATAAGCATGCAGAATACTAGCAATTATAAACATGCAGATGATTCTGCACTGTAAGCATAGAAGCTACTGGCATTATAGTCATTATTTCCCACTTTTTTCTGTAGTGTCTAAGCAATTCTAAATTTTTTGGAAATATTTTAATTCTATCAAGCTACCCATTTATCAATATCTGCATCTATGTATACCAAATCAAATACCAGTCAAATGTGGCAAAATTGTTTGTTGTGGATAAATGGATCATTATCTCCAGCATAGAGTTTTCCTCCAATATAGATCATCTGGTGTGACCTCATCCCATTCCACTGAAATGAGAGTATATTTACCTATTAAGGCAGCTTTAGAAAAATTTTGAACAGAGCACCTAAAATAAATGAAATTGGAGGATTGTCTTGGCATTCCAAGGGAACGAGGGAAAATTGTTCAGGGAATGGAGGATGAGTTCAGTCACTTACAGTTTTGCTGATTTAAGTTTGTAGTGAGACAGTGAAGTGGAGATGCCCGATCAGCAATGGCAAACACTGATTTGTAGTTCTGGAGGCACCTGTGGTGGAGATAGACATTTGGATGATTTCCATAGAGGGCGTAGCTGAAGTCTTGGGTGCAAATGAAATTGCTAAAGGAGAAATATTGGGGAGCAAAATGTGTTGAAGGTAAAAACTTTGGGAAACTTCTACATAGAAGAAATCACAACAAAGATGAATTGACATAGGTAAGAAGAGACACTTAAGTGACAGGAGATCCAGAGAATAAAACATGATGAAAAATAATGCATGATGCTCCAAGAAGGCAATGGAAAAATACCGGTAACTCTAGTAGTCATGCATTAGGGAACATGGTTTCTAAAGAATTATAGAGTCATAGTTCAAATGGCAAAAGGCTAAGGAACACATGCTTACCTGAGGTTGGGAAGGGGGGAGATCACCCTTGTCAACTGTGCATCAGGAACTCTCGAAATGAAGGCATTGTGGGGGAAAGTCGAGTGGAGGAAAGTGCTATATTTGTTTTGTTTTCATGTGTTGATGTAGTGTGTGGATGTGATTGCACGTGGGTAGGTGTGTTTGGAGGGGTCATCCTGCACATATCTAAGGAAAGTTAAATATTAAAACAAAAACAATGGAGAATGAGTTTTTGATGAGAGACTGAAGGTTTGATGCAGCAAGTTCTTGAGACATGAGAGACAGGCTGAGGTATTCAGGCTGGAATCAGAGTACCTTTTCTGCAAATTTAGCAGCAGAGTAAGAGAAGTTTCCAACTTGTGTCGTCTGCTTTAACATTTAAATTTGTTGAATTTGGCTGTAAATACTGGAAGGAAGGAATAGTGAATAATAATGTTTTTCATTGTTTCATTCTAGAAATTTTTTAACAGAGTGAACATAGTTCTAGACATATTTGGCATGATCATTCAACATTTGCACTCATTTGACAACTTTTATTGAGTGTATGCTGCCGCTGCTGCTGCTGTCGCTTCAGTCGTGTTCGACTCTGTGCAACCCCATAGACGGCAGCCCACCAGGCTCCCCCGTCCCTGGGATTCTCCAGGCAAGAACACTGGAGTGGGTTGCCATTTCCTTCTCCAATGCATGAAAGTGAAAAGTGAAAGTGAAGCTGCTCAGTCGTGTCTGACTCTTCACGACCCCATGGACTGCAGCCCACCAGGCTCCTCTGTCCATGGGATTTGCCAGGCAAGAGTACTGGAGTGGGGTGCCATTGCCTTCTCCCTATTGAGTGTATAGTATGGATTATATACTATATCAGAAAAGACAAGAAACAAAGTTGCTGCCAGTTTCAAGGAATTCACTAGTAGTTTAAAATGACCAAGAGTTATAAAGCAAAGAAGGTTATGACATAGGAATAAAGGCATTATCTTATGATCTGTGTATATTCTTTGAATTGGCAAAATACCTTACACTTTAAGATGGCATCTCTAGGGAGGAAAAGGGTTTGAGGGATAAAAAAACTGACATTGACTATGTGAAAACGAGTTTCTTGGTGATCATAAAAGACAGTGAATTTCCATAAAGTGGTATCTCATTCTTTATTTTTTCCATGCTCCCACCACTCCTGCTGATATTAGTTGAACAAATTCTATTTTATTAACAGATGTATGGTTATTTATGTGAGAACGCATATAATTTTGATGTTGTTTAATCGCTAAGTCATGTCCGACTCTTTTACAACTCCATGGAGTGTAGCCTACCAGGCTTCTCTTTCCATGTGATTTCCCAGGCAGGAATACTGGAGTGGGTTGCCATTTCCTTCTCCAGGGGATCTTCCCAACCCAGGGATTGAACCTGTGTCTCCTGCATCTCCTGCATTGGCAGCCAGATTCTTTACCACTGAGCTACCAGGGAAGCCCAGTTTTGATGTAGCAATGTAAAATAAGTCTATGCCCTAATGATCAAACCCTACAATTTCTTTATAGCATCAGTACAAAAGAAGGCTTGCTTTATTGGACTTAATATATAGCTTGCGTGCTGTGAGAAATAACTCCAAATCCTATTAGTATCTGTGTTGCTGTTCAGTCGCTAAGTCATGTCTGGCTCTTTGCAATGCCATGGACTGTAGCATGCCAGGCTCTTCTGTCCTCCACACTATCACCTGGAGTTTGCTCAGATTCATGTCCTTGAGTCCATGATGCTATCTGACCATCTCATCCTCTGCTGTTCCCTTCTCCTCTTGCCCTCAATCTTCCCTAGCATTGGGATCTTTTCCAATGAGTCAGCTGTTTGCATCACATGATCAAAGTATTGGTGCTTCAGCTTCAGCATCAGTCTTTCCAATGAATATGCAAGGTTGATTTCCTTTAGGATTGACTGGTTGGATCTCCTTGCAGTCCAAGAGACTCTCAATAATTTTCATCTATTTACTTTCTAAAACTCTGGGCTAATTATCTTCTATTAACAAAAGCAAAGAAACAAACCAAAACATACACACATAAATTCTGAAGTATCTTAATGTTATTATGATAAAAATTTATATTGTTATATAGAAAAATACTCTTTTCAAATATATCTTTAAGATTCAGTAATATACCTGATAATTAGATAGTTGATTTAATCCAGGAGCAATTTAGTAGGATACAAAGAATCTTAGAACTGAAAGGGACTGAAATAGAAATTATCTAGTCCAACTCTTTATAGGTTAAAAATTGAGGTGAGATATTAGAGGGAAATATATTTCTGGAATCTAGTTCTCTTTACTCTCATTTTGAGTTTTAATTTAAAATATTTTGATATCATAGTATTCAACACTTTGTTCTTTAACCATCTGTTTAGTCATCTGTTTATCAGTCACCTCTAGGATAGTAATTTTCCTGATGGGCAAGAGCTATGCTTTGCTTGTTTGTGACCCAAGTACAAATACCATGAACATAATTGGTGGTTTGAAAATATTAGTAGAAATGAATGAATGAGCCATCTTATCTAAAATGGATATTTATAAATCCTCCACTCAGGGTTCCATCCAGTGTTGCCAAATGAAGTTTCATCGACCAGAAAAAACTTCCCCAATCCATTAGATCCTCTGGCCTACAAGGGTACAGTCTCAGCAGGTAACAGGAGACCCGAGGCTCAGTGCTTTCATATAAGTTAATCTAGCCCTCATATTTCAGGGACATTTCCAAGAAGTTTAGAATGAAAGTTGGAAACATATCTGGAGATTACCTTGAGTGTCTGGAATCAGAGAAGATGGGAGGATGATAGGAAGGACCCAAGCTGAGGAATCCTTATTCAGATCTCATCAGCACTGCACATTTAATTCTCTGGATACCACAACCCTGACTCTGACCTGGAAAGACGAGAAATCTAATTTCACTGTGTGTCATCCCCTCCCATTTCCACAAATACACTGAATGGAGAGAACCCTGTTGGGGAGAGAATGATGATATTTTACTGAGGAAGAATTTGAAACATGGGAAGATTAACTCATTTGCTCAAGAGTAACATGAATTATGTGTACTCACAGTACTACACCAAACTGATACCCCCCTTTCCACACATTAGCATCAGTGACATCAAGCTGGTATCACTTACCTTTAGGATGGTAGTTTTTTTGATGGGCATGAGCTATGCCATTTATGAGTATGCTGCTGCTAAGTCACTTCAGTCGTGTCCGACTCTGTGTGACCCCATAGACGGCAGCCCACCAGGCTCTGCTGTCCCCATGGTTCTCCAGGCAAGAATACTGGAGTAGGTTGCCATTTCCTTCTCCAATGCATGAGAGTGAAAAGTGAAAGTGAAGTTGCTCAGTTGTGTCCAACTCTTCGCAACGCCATGGACTGCAGCCTACCAGGGCGCCTCCATCCATGGGATTCTCCAGGCAAGAGTCCTGGAGTGGGTTGCCATTGCCTTCTCCAATGAGTTACTAAATTAAATGGAAGCTTTTATTTTAATAACCATATGAACAGTGGACATTGTCCTTGTGTCTAAATGAATCAAGGAACCCCTCTAGTAAATATCTCCCTGAAGCATTAATAGTTTAAAACATTTTAAAACCTTCATTTGTAATTAATATTTTTTCTTTTCTACTGCTCCATGAGGGCTCTATATGAGGTTTCCCTGGTGGCTCAGTCAGTAAAGAATCCGCAGGCAATAGAGGCAACCTCCTGCAATGCAGGAAACATGGGTTGGATCCTTGGGTCAGAAAGACCCATTGGTAAGGAAATGGCAAACCACTCCAGTATTCTTGCCTGGGAAATCCCATGGAATGAGGAGCCTCCTGATCTACAGGCCATGTACAGTTCACGGTGTGGCACTTAGCAACAAAACTACGGCCATCACCACCACCACTGTTTCATGAGCACACAAGAAAGGAGAGGAAGATATTAAATTGCCCCTGACATTTAATAATATTTCAGAATAGTTGTCTTAAAAATATATTAAAAGTGCCTCCTTTACAGGTCTTCCTTTATCTGATTCAATGTTTAAAGAGCAACTGTTTAAAATGATGAACCTGCAAAAGACAGTTAAATGTGTTCCTATTTTAAAAAAGAAACACTCCAATGAGAAGGTTGTTTAAAAGATATCTTGTGATTGCATTCTGAGATGACAACTGATGAATAGCTTTGTTTTGCTCTTTTTATGCCAGAGAGATTTTTATACATTACTTAGATCTCTCAATGCATTTTTCTCACATCTTGAAGATGGTAGGGTTTTTATATTACTTACAAAATGCAAATTAAACACAAAGGGAAAGCAGATATTTTGATTGAGGCCTCAATTCTGCAAATAAATGTTTTCAACAATGACTGCTACCAGCTATATTAGAAATGTTAGTTTTAAAAACAGTGATTTATTCCAAAGGAAAGTTTTTAAAATACATTAGTGTATTACTTTAGGCACTCCAAAAAAGTATATTCATTATAAAATTAGATTTTAGGAATGTACAGAAAAAGATAAAAACTTTTTTATATTATGAAATTCATCCACTTGCACCTTTTCCCTCTTATATTTCTCTAAAATACAGCTTTGATTTTATGGAAATGTTTTTGAAAAAAATAGCAATAAAGTTAACCACACGAATTATTCCCCTTAAGAATAATATCTTCATTTAATCAGTAATATAATAGAATAAAAGCTTATATTCAATGCCGTGTGCTTGTATAATGTAAGAAACAATTTATTGAAGATTTGAAACAGGCTAGGTGAATATAATGTCAAAGAGATGAATAAAGTTATTCAGTAAACAAATGTTTTCTGTTCTCAGGAAGCTTACCATCTATTGAAAAGAGTAAAGAACAAACAGGTCTGTTAGATTTCCCTGTACTGAAAATTTACTCTATGCCATACATCTTGTTAATGGCAAGGCATGGTTTTTAAAGCCTTAATATCTGGAATTAGATTATAGATTGTCCAATTACTATCTGTGAGACCATGAGCATGATATTTAACCCCTCTAGCCTTTTCTAGAAAATAGTGGTAATTGTAAGGTAGTGGTGATAATTTAATAAATTGATAAGGGTAAAGATCCTGGAAAAGTGCTTGGTGCAGAGTAAGCATGAAATCAGTGTTAGCTATTAGTAACCTCAATCATTATCCCACTTTCCGAGGTAGGTATCATAATCCCTGACAGAGAACTTTGGTGACATTGAGTCTTTCCTAGGCTTCCTTGTTAGCTCAGCAGTAATGGGAACCCACCTGCAACAGGAGATGTGGGTTCGGTCCCTGGGTTAGGAAGATCCCCTGGAGAAGGAAGTGACAACCCACTCCTGTATTCTTGCCTGGGAAATACCATGGACAGAGGAGCCTGATAGGCTACAGTCCATGGGTCACAAAGAGTTGGATACAACGTAGCAACTAAACAAAAAAACCCAGCAAGCTGAATCCTTATTCCACATCTACAAGGTAGGTATCATAATCTCTGACAGAGAATCTTAGTGACATTAAATCTTTTCCAAGTTTGTACCCTAGAGAGGACAAAGCCATGAATTAGTCCCATGTCAGATCACAAGACTCCCAATTCCACTGGTCTTCACACTGGTTTTCAAGTTAATTTTAATGAAAAAATCTCCAAGTCATGTTTCTCACAAGATAGTAATAGTAGGAAAGTGAAATGAAAGTTGCTTAGTTGTGTCTGACTCTTTGCCACCCCAGGGACTATATAGCCCACAAGGCTCCTCTGTCCATGGAATTTTCTAGACAAGAATACTGGAGTGGGTTACCATTCCCTTCTTCAGGGTATCTTCCCAACCCAGGGATTGAACCCAGGTCTCCCTCATTGGCAGGCAGATTCTTTACCATCTGAGCCCCATGGGAAGCCCCAATATATTTTATTTTTACTGCAAATGTCATCTTTGTGAATGGTATAGTGTCTTATTTCATTGTTTTTAACATTAAAAATACATATGTATACATTTGTGTCTACTTGTATGTATAAAGTATATGTATACATTTTATATACATTTATAATATATATGAATTTTTATATATTTAAATTATATATATAAATGCCATTTTCCTCTGAACTGCTATGCTAACAGAAGATTTGAAGTAAGCAATAGACCTTCTAGAATATCAGTCTGCATTTACTGAAGTATAGACAATCACCTTCCAATTTGGAATACTTAGTCAATTTTCTCAGCTAATTTTTCTTCTATTTTTAATAGATATTTAATCTTTATGTGAATTGCTTTACCTCCTATTGGGTTTTAATGAGATGTGAAATATTTTATTTTCTAGCTGTTATAGAATTAAACAGTATCTATTAACATTAACAATTAGCTATAATTAACTGCAATAGGTGTATTTTTAAACCACTTATAAAGATTTGAAAAGCTGTTTTCTAGGCATAAAGAAGGTGTGTGTAGTAGGGGGTGGGTGGGTGGCAAGTTGCACATGAAATGATAAAGGAATTCAAGAGTTCATAACTTCTTAAAATGCAAGAAATACATAAGATATTTCTAATAAATTTTTTGTATAGCTTGTCACTAACTCTCCTTGGACTATAGGTCATTATTTTTAATATCATATAAACTTTACAATAGCTAGCCTATAATTAAAAGATAATTTTTTCATTGGGAAAAGGGTTATAATTTTTCCTTCAACTTAATATTGTTTTATTTAAATAGTCTGTATGTGGTACTGGATAAATATGTACTTAATTTTAATTCCCATTGGTTAGTCACTTAGGTTTCTGCTGAACTTTATCAATGATAAGACAGAAAATGACAAATCTGATCTCTGGTTGACGCCATGTGTTGTCACCCAGTCATCTAAAACACCGTAAGACCAATCTGTCACAGCAAGAGACTGTAGAGTGACAGGAGCTCCTTCATCTGAATATGATGACGTGTTCACATGTTATCAGAAGCTTGTTTGAAAATTCTACTTTATTTATTAATACTATTTTATTAATAAAAATCTGTAGTGTCAAAATATTAAATATTTCTTGAGATTTTTAATTCAGCATAATTTAGGTATGAGTTTCATGCTGTCCTAAAATTTGCTTCAAAGCCAGTGCTAATTATTTGTCCTTAGTCAAACCCTTTGGGGGCAATGTTGGGAACATGGGAAGAAAACAGTGTGATATGGTAAAAGGGGTGCTGATTAGGAAACCATCCCTACTCTGGCGATAGCCTCAAGTGTGAATTTTGATAACTCATTTCAACTATCTGAGGCTCCTTCTTCAAATATAAAATTATGACTGGTGATTAAACCAGATGATTTATCTGTTCCTCTATGGTGATGTAATTCTCAGATCCCATGACTATGAAAAATTTCCATTCAATAAATAGATGTGTTCTTTTAGAAGTGTGACTCATAGTTCTTTAATATCACCAAGTGTATCTGAGCTCAAATGTAAGAGAGTCATATATAATAAAAAGAAATATACTAACGTAAGCATAATGCTTTGTCTATATTAATGTATTTGTTTTAACACACACACATACACACCAATACATATTGCTTCATATAAGTGTACTACTTACTGTGGAAAACTCAAATGATACAAAAAACATAAAGGGTGTAAAAAGCCCTAAAGTTTTACTGCTCATGAGCAGTAAGTAAAAATAGTTTGATAATCATCTTTCCAATCATTAATCCTTGTTTTAAGGCATTAATCCTTGCATATTAAGGTAATATACAATTTTATATAAACTGCATTTTTTACACATATACCTATATATGTATGTGTATATTGTTGTTTAGTTAAAAGTTGTGTCTGACTCTTGTAACCCCATGGCCTGTTACCACCCAGGCTCCTCTGTCCATGGGATTTTCCAGGCAAGATTACTGGAGTGAGTTGCCATTTCCTTCTCCCTGGGATCTTAGCTTTGTACTATGATTTAATATCTGATGGGTCAAGACCACTTCACACACATTCACTACTTTTTGTTCATTTACTTTCCTAAGTATGTTCAGAAGTTTAATTTTATCCTGACAAATTTTAGAACATTTCATCAGATCTAACCTCCTAAAACACATTATAGAGTTATAATTAATTCTATAGTGAATATATAAATTAATTTTAAAAAGATAAACACTTTTACAATGTCAAGTTATTTTTCCCCACAAATAAGGCCTCTTCTATTTTCAGATCTTTGATGTTTATTTCAATAATACATATGTCTAGGTTGCATACATTTGTAACTATATATATATATATATATATAACTTGATATTATAGTGTTTTGTGAAGGTACATTTGAGATTTTTAAAAAATTATATTCTATAAATACTTTTCTGAAGTGATTCCTAAACAGTCACCCTAAAGAATGATTTTATACTTTATAGCTTTTCATATAATTTAAATTTTCCAAGTGAACAATTAAGTATTTGAAAATATTAATAATGTTACCATGTCTTTTCATACTTAGGTTAACTGGATGAGGACTAGATCCAAGTTGTTTACTAACAATACTGTCCTTTCGTTAACAGTGCAAAGAACCTGGGAGATGCTCAATAAATACCTCTGAGTGTGTTAAAAGATTTTGATTGCATGGTTTTAGCTTAGGATTTAAACAAGAGAAGGAGTAGCTGTCACTTTGCTTACTTTCTGGAATACTTCAAAAATTCTACCACTAAACCAGACTTGGTCTTTTGGTCAGAGTCACAAGATACTCATGTTAAAATCTTAACTACTCATTCATTTCTTACATGCTAATAGTCTCATTAAAATAGAACCTAAATTGTATCAAATGCAGTTTGATATCTGTTGGCATTTTTTTTCTTTTCACATATTAATGTGGTAAATTAGAGTGTTTTTAGTTGATATGGAGGCTAAAACTGACACAGTTTAAAGGACTCTCTTTAAGAAGGGGTACAAAATTGTGAATGCCTAGTTGACTGTGAAAGTGAACATTTATTTAGAATGAAAAAAGAAAAGCTGCCATAAAAGTGTTCTCTAGGAGTAAAAGCTTCATCAAATTCTTGTTGTTGTGAATTAGAGCAAATTTCTAATGTTTAACTAACCTTTTGTTTCTGAGGTGAACCCTAATTGATTTTGGCATAATTCATTAGATATCTTGTTTAATTCTATTTGGTATTAATTAAAATCATTAAGATTCATATGAAATTGTCTTATAGCATTTTTTCAGGATTTATTTATAAAGTTTTAAATCAGTGATACGTTTTGTGAAAACAAATGAAAAGCGTCCTTTCCTTTCCCTGTAGTTTTTATATTCCAGTGGAGCTTAATGTTGTTGCTTAAACTTGTAAGTCTTTGTATTGAAATGATCAGTAACAACTTGATAAGGTCTATGAAGAAACATTTATAAAATGAACAGTATCATTTTAGTTTGAAAAAAAGTCATGTTTTTATCCCATTAGACTGATGTGGAGAGAGCAAAAAGGCAAAGATATTTACAGATAGTCTCAAGTAAGTTTATTTGTGATCCAGTCTGCCTGTGTTATTGCTATTTTAATATAATTGTTGATCAGAAATATAGCAAGTCTTCCACATCATTATACTCATATCTTCTTCACTTTGTATACTGTTCTGCTTTTAAGACACAGCCATAATCACATATAACCTGCTTCACTGGTCAACTCCTTACACATCTTCCCAGATTTAAACTGTATGTTTTGAACACATTGGTGCTGCCATAGTGTGTTAGTCACTCAGTCGTATGCAACTCTTTGCAATCCCGTGGACTGTAGACTGCCAGGCTTCTCTGTTCATGGGATTTTCCAGGCAAGAATACTGGAGTGGGTTGCCATTTCCATCTCCAGGGGATCTTGCTGAGCCAGGCATCGAAACTGGGTCTCCCCAATTGTAATCAGATTCTTTACTGTCTGAGCCACCAGGGAAGCCCCACAAATGACACATTTCCTTCATAAATTGGTCAGATAGTGAATTATTTGTGAGATGGAGAGATATTTCTCTCTCTCGATATTCCTACTGCTGATGCATTTTGGGCTTAAAGAATTGAGTTCAAGTATGAACTTAGAGTTTCAGCACATGTAAAAAGCCAGGAACCAGTTTGAACTGAATCTTAAACAATGTTGGATACTTTTAAAAAATAATATCCTTAATAACTTTTTCTTACCAACCCAGTCTCTTTTGCAGAATAAGTACTTTTGTATATAGTGCAATACATCTGACATTAGATCCCATCTAAAAATAAATATAACAAATATAGAGTGTTCCCAAAATCTAACACAGGGAAAACTTCATATTTTTACTGTAGTGTACTGGGTGGCTGAATTTCAATAATGAATTGAATTATAAACTGGTACATCAACTATTTCTTGTATGTATCTACTGAGTGCATTTTGACTAAGAGTCTTTGATTTTGTACTGAATACATGTCTTTTGATAAACTGATACAATATTAGAAACTTGAATTACTTAACAAACTGTATGTCAGCTTCATATTTTCTTAAGATTTTTTTCTGTGCCAAATGTTATGATTTTAAAAATAAAAATAAATCAACCCAATAGTATGTTAGGAACTCATGGTCAGCAGTAATAGTGACAGTACCTTTTTTTGAGTTTTAAGTAAAATTACTGTGATAGTCATTTTACAAATTAGTTACCAAAATGTTTATACTTTTGATGGTGATGTACCTTGTTTTATACAATTGATAGGTTACACCTCAAACATTTTTACTGATTATATGTAACATCTTTAATGTATTTATAAAGATTACTTATAAAAACTGATCAAACATTTAAGAAATGTGGAAAACAAAGAAGATAACGTTTTACCATTCAGATACCCAAGTTCTCATTTTTCCTTTTTTTTGAAATCTCTCTGAAAATTAGTGTATTGATCCACCATTCACTTTTTTTTAGTGTTTCTTTTCCTATTCTTTACTTCTTTTAAGAAAATATATTTATTTTCATTTTACCATTTTTATGCTATAGATTTTTGTGTTAGATATTTTTTTAAAGCAAAATACACCTTTAATATAGGGGAAAAGTTCTGTTCATAATTCAAATATCCATTTTCCTTTATAAAGTACATCAGTATAGCTTTTAAAAAAAAACAATAGTGACTTGGGAACTCATTTTAAATAAAGTAATCAAATTACATTTGCTATCTAATTTAAATACCCTATAAACACTCTTCAATTTGAATATATAAAAATGGAAGCAGTGAAAGTAGGCCGAAGACACTTGCCTTTGAAGCATGTATGAAAATAGTAAAAACTGTTTAAAAAAGTATAAGTTGTGTGAGTATGAATTTGTGCTAACTCTCTGTGTATATATAGTATTTACTCATATCATAACCAGGATTCACTTCTTATCTACAAGATAATGAATACCTTTTGGTTGAGTTCAGTTGCTCAGTCGTATCCGACTCTTTGCAACCCCATGAATTGCAGCATGCCAGGCCTCCCTGTCCATCACCAACTCCCAGAGTTCACTCAAACTCACGGCCATTGAGTCAGTGATGCCATCCAGCCATTTCATCCTCGGTCATCCCCTTCTCCTCCTGCCCCCAATCCCTCCCAGCATCAGAGTCTTTTCCAATGCGTCAACTCTTCGCATGAGGTGGCCAAAGTACTAGAGTTTCAGCTTTAGCATCAGTCCTTCCAAAGAACACCCAGGACTGATCTCCTTTAGAATGGATTGATTGGATCTCCTTGCAGTCAATGGGATTCTCAAGAGTCTTCTCCAACACCACAGTTAAAAAGCATCAATTCTTCAGCACTCAGCTTTCTTCACGGTCCAACTCTCACATCCATACATGTCCACTGGAAAAACCATAGCTTGACTAGACAGACCTTTGTTGGCAAAGTAATGTCTCTGCTTTTTAATATGCTATCTAGGTTGGTCATAACTTTCCATCCAAGGAGTAAGCATCTTTTAATTTCATGGCTGCAGTCACCATCTGCAGTGATTTTGGAGCCCAAAGAAATAAAGTCTGACACTGTTTCCACTGTTTCCCCATCTATTTGCCATGAAGTGATGGCACCAGATGCCATGATCTTCGTTTTCTGAATGTTGAGCTTTAAGCCAACCTTTTCACTNTTCTCCAACACCACAGTTAAAAAGCATCAATTCTTCAGCACTCAGCTTTCTTCACGGTCCAACTCTCACATCCATACATGTCCACTGGAAAAACCATAGCTTGACTAGACAGACCTTTGTTGGCAAAGTAATGTCTCTGCTTTTTAATATGCTATCTAGGTTGGTCATAACTTTCCATCCAAGGAGTAAGCATCTTTTAATTTCATGGCTGCAGTCACCATCTGCAGTGATTTTGGAGCCCAAAGAAATAAAGTCTGACACTGTTTCCACTGTTTCCCCATCTATTTGCCATGAAGTGATGGCACCAGATGCCATGATCTTCGTTTTCTGAATGTTGAGCTTTAAGCCAACCTTTTCACTCTCCACTTTCACTTTCATCAAGAGGCTTTTTAGTTCCTCTTCACTTTCTGTCATAAGGGTAGTGTCATCTGCATATCTGAGGTTATTGATATTTCTCCCAGCAATCTTGATTCCAGCTTTGCTTTTTCCAGCTCAGCGTTTCTCATGATGTACTCTGCATATAAGTTAAATAAGCAGGGTGACAGTATACAGCCTTGATGTACACCTTTTCCTATTTGGAACCAGTCGTTGTTCCATGTCCAGTTAGAACTGGACATGAATACCTTTAACTCTTCAAATCAATATGTACATTCATTCTTTTATTATAATAATGACAGCCAAAGAAGAAAGCTATATGGGAAATTCAAAATTATATTGAGTGATAAACAATATGGAAGTACAGGGAATGAAATGCCATTAAATTTTATATTCTTTATGAAAATACTGTGGAGTAATTGAAACCCAACTGAAGCTCAAAGGACATATAGTCCTGAAATAGAGGGAGACATGGAGAAAGATGTCACTGCTGTTTTTTCAAGATGAAGTTTTGCAAGGTAGTTACCTCCCTGTTTATACTTGGGCTTTCCTGGTGGCTCAGATGCTAAAGAATCTGACTGCAATGTGGGAGACCTGGGTTTGATCCCTGGGTTGGGAAGATCCCAAGGAAGAGGGAACGGCTACCACTCCAGGATTCTTGGCTGGAGAATTTGGTGGACAGAGGAGCCTGGTGGGCTACAGTCCATGGGGTAGCAAAATGTTGAACACAACTGAGCACCTTTCACTTTCACTTTACTTATACCTAGTGGCTCAGGTCTTTGCCAGGCTAGTTTGTTTGTTTCTTTAACAATACTATAAAACCAAAAAATCAGAACAGAAGAGACTAGATACTTTGTTCAAAGTCATAAAGAATTATTCTTCATAGAGCAAAGTGTGTCAGTCCTGGTATTTTGCATATTAGTGCACACTATCACATTTTTTCACTATTAGAAAGAAGGAATAAAAAGGAAATACAACATAGGCTATTACTTTAGGTGCTTCAGTAAACAGTATTTGCCAAGATGTGGATGAATTCTTTTAGAACCATTATAATTAACAAGTGATGACCATGTTCATAAGAGAGGTAATATGAGCAATTTGTATTTTAAAATTAGTTCTATTTGTGTAGCACGTTATTGACTAAAGTTGACTCTTTGGAAGAATAGTTGTTCAGTTGCTAAGTCATGTCTGACTCTGCGACCCCATGGACTGCAGCACATCCGGCTCCCTGTCCTTCACTCTCTCCTAGAGTTTGCTCAAATTCATGTCCAAGGAAGAAGAATTATAGTACAGTTAATTTGAAAACATTTTCTTTGCTCAGATTGTTTCTTCTGGATGTTTGCTTATTGTCATTCAAGTGAGTATATCTAAATAAAATAAACATCATTTAAAATTCTCATGAAAATATTTATAATTTTTAGGAGTAACTGTACTCTAAATACTGTCTAGTAAATGTCTGTTTTGGTAAGTAGAAGCTACCTAATGACAAAATACTCTTGATTTTTAAAAAATTGAGATGTGCATGTGCCTGACAAAGGAGTTTTCTACACTAAGCCCTACATATTTGAAACATTACTTTTAGATTTGTCTACGGCAGCATAATGCATTCCTGTAGTCTTCCAAGAAGAAGACTTTGTAATCTTTCCTATTACTGCTGCTGTTACTGCTAAGTCACTTCAGTCGTGTCCAACTCTGTGCAACCCCATAGACGGCAGCCCACCAGGCTCCCCCGTCCCTGGGGTTCTCCAGGCAAGAACACTGGAGTGGGTTGCCGTTTCCTTCTCCAATGCATGAAAGTGAAAAGGGAAAGTGAAGTCTCTCAGTCGTGTCCGACTCTTCACGACCCCATGGACTACAGCCCATCAGGCTCTTCTGTCCATGGGATTTTCCAGGCAAGAGTACTGGAGTGGGGTGCCATTGCCTTCTCCGAATCTTTCCTAAGAGTCACAAATCAAGTGACCTGCTGTATATAAAGTAAAGAATGACCATGACTGTTCAAAGAGACTTGCCAATACTAACAATTACTAAATTTCTGTTAATCAACATACATGGCTTGCATGTCAAGAAATATTGTAACTACATTTAACATGGAATTCTAGATAATTCCGAGTATTGCCAGTCATCCTCAATATTGGCAAGACAACATCCCAATTCAACACTATAAATAAATATGTCAAATCTCTTATAATTTATATTATTATGGTCCCAGACTGAAGGATGGGGAGCGTGCCCTGGCATAGCACTATGATCCTTAAAAAAGTTAATTTCATGTGTCCTAAATCATCTTTGTTACTTTTGATGAAATAGTGGTGCTGTCCAGAACCTTCTCTCTTCCTGAATTTTCATTACCAGATCTTATTTTTCCCACAAATAGCAAAAAGAAATAAAGATGCTATTTCTCTTCTGTGACTCAACTGTGTCCAATATCAGGATCTTGAGGCATTCCTCTTGGGCACTTTGTCAAGTGTACAACCTCTTATTTTAATGCCAATAGGAAAAAAAATGCTGCTTTCCTCATGTTGCAGAGACTTCTTCACTTCTACGTAATGTAGTTGTAACATGTTTATGCCGTTGCCATAAGTAGTAATGGTAACATTACCACCCATGGGTAGCATTTTTTAGCTTTTCCACTGTAAATTATCTACTTGCTAGCCTATCTCATTTAATCCTTAAACCACCTGTGTCTTGGAGGTGTTAATCCTGTTTTCCAACTGAGCATGATTGAATTTTAAAGAATGCTATCTTTGTCTAAGTCACATAGTTGAAATGGAAATACAAAGCAGGTCTCTCTCAGATGAAAACTATCTAAATACACATTTTTTAAAAAACTCGACATTTATCAGTTGTATTTGCCAGAGGTTGAAAAAGAGAAAGTAGCAGACATAACTCCTGTCACAGAAAATGTAACTTGTAACCAGGAGCTATTGTCTAGAAGTGTGACAGTTCCATCTAAATTAGATCCAAAACAAGCTGTGCAGAAACAAAGAGGTTGAAGATCCTTCCTGGAATCTAGCCACGTAAATGCATATGCATGCAGACCCTTCCACAGGGAATCAGAAGAAAATGAGAGTTGTTTGTATGTGGAAGACCAAAGAGTAGTACAAGACTAGAGTGTACGGCAAATGTGGCAAGAGGTCCAATATCACTCGAAAAGCCAGACATTGGCATGTGCAGTTTCATGACGAGTTTTGTGAGACTCAGTGTCAGATGAACTTCAGAGCCCACATTCCCAGGGAAGTACAAAGTACATAGCGTGGTGTCACCATTCTTTCACAGAATCCAACAATGCTGTGGCTTTGAGGACCCTGGGAACTTGGGAATCTAGAAGAGGTTCTTTTGGCATTTTCTCAGGGCATTAGTAAAAACCTAAGTAAAATAAGAAGAAACAAGATCTTTCATGTGGCTCCTGTTTTTATTAAGACTCACTCTTGATCACTAGAAGTAGTTCATATAAGAATCACTGACTAACATTCTAGAAACATGTAAGAATAACAGCTAAAGGCTTTGAAGTGGGTGGCTTTGAGAGGTATTGCCTTAAGTGAAGCAGATGGAAGCAGAGAGCCACGGTAATTTGAGTTGATCCAAATTTTACTGTTGATCTAGTTTGAACCCACTGACTACTTGATACCTGGCACATCGGTGATCAAAATCCTAAAACATTACTCAGTATTTCCTCTGTGTTCTAAATAGCCCCAGTATTAAGATTTGAAACACACTGTCTTCTCAACCTAGGACTTCCTCCCTTGTCGTCTTGCAGATCTTAACATTTATTTTCCAAACCCCAGTTAACTTCCAACTTTCTTAACTAACTTATTTTCTTCCTCTCTCACCTCCCAATCCTACAAATTGGACACAAAATGAATATTGTTGGAAATGGCAGTATTAAACAAGCTTTGAAAATTGACCTAAAAGTGGCAAAAGAGGAGGGGGGGGGCAAAAATCATGTTACTGCCTTGGAAGGAGAAAAATGGAATCAAATTCTTAAAAACTGCAGCCTTAGAAATTTATTTCATTTATTGGGCTATATTGGACATTACTTTTTTCTTACTTTACTGCCCAAGAACTCCAAGATCCCCTTGCTTTCTATCTCAAGCATATTTTTAAAAAATTAAATCAATAACAACCGAGTGCTAATAATAGAATATTTTTTAAAAACTGTTTAAATCTCAGTATTACCCTAGGTACAAAAACATTTCTGTTTGTAAAGTGTATATATATATACATATATACACTACTGTTTCAATGACCTCATTTTGCAGTTACCTCTTTGTTATACACTTTACTTACACAGTGAGTCGGAAAAGAGATTTCCAGCCTTTTCTTTTCCATTTTGAAATCTCAGAGGACAACATTGTGCTGGATTTAAAACATGCATGAGTGAAGAAAAATGAGCTCTGTCAGATTGCTCTGCTTTGGACTGAGTCATATATTTTCCCTATATCCATACACTAGACAAAATAGAAGGATAGAATGATTTGTCATTTTCTGTTCTGGGATGTTTGATTTCAGACACCTTTTTCCATGTCTGAAAAAAATGGTCACCTTCTGTTTTAAAGTTATAATCTAGTAATCAAGCCTATGTAGGGCATGGATAAAATGGTAAAATTTGATATATCTCAGGGAGCACTGCCATTTGGAGAGGTTTCCAATTTCTGAACTCTCATGTTTATCCCAGTTGTTGATTAAAATGGGTCATGATTTCTATCATCGGTTATCCCATTGTAAACATACAACTTTAATATTGAAAGGAGTCGGTATAGATGGCTCCCATGATAATTCCTAACTCATACATTATTTGATTTAATTTCATTTGGAATGTCAGTTTTAAGCACTGAGCACAAATGAAATTTTTATATGCGACTCCTTATTCATCATTAGGACTAAATTGCATGTATAGTTCATACAGGTAGCTCTGGATTTTTCATTACTACAACATTTCTGTGAAGTACTCATTCTAGCTCTGAAAGTGATTTTCAGATCATTTATTCATGTCTTCACAACTATAGAAGCCACACTAGTAATGTCAGTGGTTAATTGAAATCATGGATCATGTCTTAGTTTGAAAATGTCTCTATAGCTTTTGTCTATAATAAAACCGACTAAGGTTTTGGATTGGAGAAAATCATAATATAAATTAAAAGTGTTTCTCTCCTTAATAAAAATATATTTCATATAGTGTTTCAGTATGGCTTAATTTTACTTTGTTGTTTTTGTCTCACTTTGCACAGCAATGAAGCCTGAAATACTTCAGGGGAAGAAAAAAATAAAAAAAGAAAGAGAAAGAAAAGAAGTGAATCTTTCTAATTCAAGGGCTCTGGTATTTTATCTAGTTTGATACTAAAATGATAAAGTATTTTGAGCATCTTCCTAATAATTAACACCATGAAAATGGTATTATGCTCTCAAAGAGTTTACAATAAAATTGTATTTTAAAAAAACCAAAACACTCTTTTCTTGTTTGTTTTGTCAAAAAATATGCATTTGAGCCTCTTTTTTATTTTCTCCACCTTTGAGACACATGTAACTTTAACTTAGCAAAATTATTTTGTTTTTATTTTTTGTTATGCTATTGCTTTGTATCAGTAGCAGGCCACATTCAGTATATTCAGAGAGATCTCTATTCATGTAGGTATCTCAGAAAATATTTGTAAGGGCTATTATTTTAGTCCTTAGGAAACAATTCTGTCATGTGATGGGAATGAGCAAGATAACAGTGAAAGAGACATTTGATAATATTCTTTGAATCCATGGATACACTAGATAAAATTAGGTAATTAAAATAGCTCTTTCCCTTCCCCCATTGAAAAACTAAATTTTCTTCTCTAGGCCTCAGTTTCTTATCTGTTTATTTAGGGACTTGCACTGGATAATGTATAAGTGGGGTCTCATTTTACATATTTGAAATTCTGTTTTAGATGGATAGAGCACATATACTAACATTGTCCATTTTGTCCAAATTTTAGAAAATTTGGCATAAAATTGTTTATGCTATTTTCCTGATATTCCTAAATCTCAAAAGAGTATCAGCAGTTACGGCACTCCTACTTCCTTTCAGTCTTAATTTTTTTAAATTGGTACTTCATTCTTATTTTCTCAATCAACCCTACCAGTTTTATTTGTTTTATACACCTTTCAAGGGTCAACTTTTGGTATTATTAACCTTCACTATTTTGTTTATTTTTCTTGTTATTAGTTGATTAGTTTTGTGCCTTATTATTTTTTGAAGTTTACTTTGTTATATTTTATAATTTTATTAGAAACTTTATATTTATTAATTTTAGTTTACTTTTTCTTTTACATCAGTAAATATTTTGTTAATATTTAACATTAACACTTAGATGTATCTGAAATATTTTTACAAGTAATATTTAACTTCTGTTCTACATATTTAGAAATTTCCATTATGATATCTTCTTTGATGCATGCATTATTTATATACATGCTTTTTTGAGTTTCTAAATTTCTGAGAATCGTTGCCTACTTTTGGATTTCTAATTATACTGATTTTTCTGAGTGTGGTTTTTAGCTTATCGATTATTTGGTATTTTTAAAATTTTCCTTTGTGACTCATTATAAAAATATTATCTATTTCATTCTAGAGATTCAAAAGTATTTTCTCAAATTAGTTAAATCAATGACCAGATACCTTGGAGGGAAAATGAGTGCCATCAATAGACTAAAGTAGATTTAAAAGAGTAAATAAACTGCCCTTGTGAAAATGTGACCAGGTTGATTCATTAAAAGATTCAAAAAGGCAAGGACATTTGCATCCGAACTTCTATTCTTTTATAAAGAGAAATGCTCTCTAAAAAGTTGAAATGTAAATAAGTTCAATTCTTCATAAAACTGTTCTTAAATAAGACTCTTCCACAGTGCTTGTCGCCTGCCCTGCTTCAGTAAAAGGGCACATTGAGGGACAGGCCTGTGGGACAGAGACTTGTCAAAGAAGTGCATGCCAGTTGCCTGTACTAGTCAACATAAACATAAATGGGCAGCCAAAGGGTATTTGACATCTTCTTTGAATTAAAATATAGGTTTGTATATACTTCTCTATAGTTCAATTATAGTACACAATTTATACTCTTAATGCTATTATCTGTTTTAAGGTTTTCTTAATTAGCATATTATAACATCAGGAAAGACTTTATTATATCTCAAAATTTAAAGTACGTGTTTTAAATTTTGGAAGCATGCAAATAATAATCATAAAATAGCATACACTGGATGGTGGAAAAGATATGATTTTGAAAGAACAGTGACTACTTCCTCTTTTATAGGATGGACTCTATGGATGATGTGTAATTTTGGCAAATCAAAAGAAAGAAGTAAAAGTCTATATATCTTTTTTTTAGGTATATTGTTTTATTAACATTTAAACCAATGTTATGATCATTGAAATAAAATTATAATAGGCAGAGTTTTTAATGTTGAAAGCAAATAATTGTTTAAATAAAATTATAATAAGCAGAGCTTTTAATGTAGCAACATATTGAACACGGCAGATTACATAGACAAAAGCCCTGGAATTGGAAGTAAAACCCACCATTGACTAAACAGAAATCCTTGGTTGATGACAGAATCTCCGACTAAGGCAAAGCTGAGGGAGTCAGTAATGAAGTCCAGGATCCTTAAATGCGAGCAGATATCACAGATTCCAACCTTTAGATGGTTTTCCCAAGCAGGGAGTCTATATATCTTAAAGTCTATAAATCATGGTAACCACTAGAAGTTTTCTTAAATGATAAAATAAAAGAAATAGCAGAATCCAGAATCGAGGGGTGGAGAGAAGAGAGCGATAGAATTTTTGTCTCCTAAATGTCTTATTTTTCATAATGGTAAGTTAATAGATATTGTTGAATTGGTAGTTCCAGTTTTTAGCATTCATGTGTTTATGTAATTGTTCATATGTAGCTGTAATATTTGTAATATTTAAAAATAACAATAAAAGTTAAAGCTACTGCCAACATAAAAGTTAAAAATAAAACTTTGGGTAGTGCAGATTATGTGTGTATGTGTGTGTGCTTCTGAACTTTTAATTTTATATGGTTGAAAATATTTAATTATGGCCATGACTTAATAATTTATTTACTATCCCTGTATACAGGCAAAGAAACCATCCTATATACAGGCAAAGAAACACTGTTCAGATAATTAACTTGCTACATCTGTATATACTGATATCTGTATATATGATATGGAAAAAGGACTACAATATCTTTATAAGTAAAATAAAAACATACTACATATAATTGTGTATATTCTGCTTAGTTGCTCAGCTGTGTCTGACTCTTTGCCATGGACTGTAGCCCACCAGGCTCCTCTTTCTATGGGATTCTCCAGGCAAGAATACTGGAGTGGGTTGCCATCCCCTACTCCAGGGGATCTTCCCAATCCAGGGACTGAACCCAGGTCTCCCACACTGCAGGTGAATTCTTTACCTTCTGAGCCACCAGGGAAGCCCAGCTGTGACTATTACGTATTCTAATTGTTTAAGAATGATGAAGATACATATATGTCTTATTAATCAATGCATGAGAAATACTCAGAGAGAAACACACCAAACTAATAAAAGAGACTATGTGGGCAGTGCTCTTTTTTTGTTTTCCATCATATTTATTATTTAAATGAATTACTTTCACTGAAACAATTCATTGATTGTGCAGTAAAATTTTAAGAGTAAGGAGATTCTAGATAACGTAGTTAACAGGATACCTAACTTAACTTAGTTTACTCTGTGCTTCCAATGTTTAGATTTTCAACTCTGTAGATGCCGGAATTATTTGTGCCTTCCTCACTGCTCAGTAGCCAGACCAGGTCAGTCACAAATAATAGAAACTCTTTAAATATTTCTGGAATGAATTCATAAATTTAAGCAGATTGCTAATATGACATGTGATATATATAGGCATACAATCTGGAATGAATTCAAAAGTGCAGATTGCTTAATATGTTGCATACAATATGTATGCAATAGACGAAACCTCTTTTTTTGTTAAATAGCCTATATGAACCAATAAAAATAATTAGTTTTCAGGAATTAAAAATCATTCAGATAGCAATGTGAGTGATGGCTGATGGAAAACTTTGTTTTTTTCTATTATTTTCCGGTGTGTATTTTTAAAATGACCTACTTGTACACATATTTCATTTTTAAAATAATACAGCCATTAAAAAGTTAACTTCTGAATCTTTTCACTCAAGATTAAGACAGAACATTCTCATTTGTACCTTTATATTTCTGTCAGTGGCATATACTTGCCTTTCTTTACAGATTATGTTTAATCCAGATTTCTCTAAAATGGATAATACATTGCCTGAAGCTTCTTCATTATCATTCTTCATATCAGCAACCAGCAGCAGAGATCATTGCTTACTTTTAGGTTTTAGAATTCTGATAAGCAGCTCGGTGCTCGTTTCTTGTAAGTTCTATCTACAATAAAATCCCTTTGAGTACAAGAGTATATAATGGCAGCTACTTCCTCAATTAATTTCATTGCGACTGTGCTAGAACTTGTGTCAATAAAGTCATTCTGAATGTCTTTAATAGACAAGAAGCCTCAGTCACGATCAGAGTGAGGAAAAGGGAGAATTGCACACGTGCGAATTTGATGGTTATGGCTTCCGATGAGTTTCCATTTCCCTCAGGCTTTGGACTAAAGCTGAAAGCAAAAGTAAGATGCGAGATGCCAGAGGTACTTTGCTGCTCTGATTTAGCTTAACTTAAATCAGTTACTGACAGGTCTGGCACTCCACGGTATGACAGTAATCATAACACAGTAACCTAGAAGATGGGGTCTGGAAGTCTTCAGGCAGATAAGAACTTGGTCACTTGTCATAGTGTCTTCCTCTTATATTAATAAAGGGAAACTGATCAGTCTCTCTAAACAGGCGAAGTTATATTTCTCTTCAAACTCAAAGTACAACCTGACATAGCTCTTTCTGATATTCTGATGATGTTGGTGAGAGGAAAATTGGAAATGTCTCAAATGGTAAAATTATGATCAGAAAGGAAAAATGTAACCATTTTGCTTTGGTATAAATAAAGTTGTCGATCCAGTAAGACTGTTGAATGGCTTGTTTAAATGCAAGAATTTAGTATAGTATTCAAGATTACGATATTATACTCTTTATTTAACAAGCATAATATGATAGGAAAAAATAGCCTCTTGTCTCCATTTTAGAAATGAGGTATAAGTAACATATTATAAATTTGTCCTAGTTCATCGATGTGACAGCTAATAGATGCACGTATTGGGAATCTGCTTAGTAGATTATCATTTACTGTCACTTTTTAAATTAGAATGTGATCTTCCATTGTCTTTAATCTATTTGCATCATGATGACAAATTTCTTTCCCTTAAGCAAAATCTTTGTTTATCATAAGGCAATTTTACCAAAACTGTTATATACAGGAGGAAACCATAATAGGAATCAATTAGTTTTAGAATTTTCAGACTACTTCGCATCTTGAAAAAACTAAAGAAAAATATTTTATTTTTAGTAAAAATGTGACATTTACTTTCTCAAAAAAAGTCATATTTTTATCTTAAATATGTAATTATTTTGCCATTAATTTTGTAAGTATGCCATAGAAAAGGCATTGTTGATATATATACAACTGAAACTTAAGTACAAGTGTAATTAAACACTTCCAGTCAGCTCTGAGGGTAGGAGTCTTCTGTATGGTTTTAACTCTGCACATGCAACTCTTTTGCACCTATAAAAAGGCTGTAAAAGCAAAGAGTTCTACTGGTGCAAAGCAGTTATTTTTAGAGGAACTCTGGGTAAATGAGTTATGGAGGAGGGAGATGGGAATAAATAGAGTAAAAAGTCTGAACTGCCTTTTGAGGGGAGAAAAATCACACAATTTTGACTGGATATGTGGTGACAATCCTTCAGCTTCTATTGGGAGTATAACAATAAATGTACATAGATGATGTTTAACTAATGACACAGTTTAAATTATTTCAGAGTGGGCTGTCCATTACATGGTATAATTCAGTTCAGTTCAGTTCAGTGGCTCAGCCGTGTCCGACTCTTTGCGACCCCATGAATCACAGCACGCCAGGCCTCCCTGTCCATCACCAACTCCCAGAGTTCACTCAGACTCACCTCCATCGAGTCCGTGATGCCATCCAGCCATCTAATCCTCTGTGGTCCCCTTCTCCTCCTGCCCCCAATCCCTCCCAGCATCAGAGTCTTTTCCAATGAGTCAACTCTTCGCATGAAGTGGAAAGTACTGGAGTTTCAGCTTTAGCATCATTCCCTCCAAAGAAATCCCAGGGCTGATCTCCTTCAGAATGGACGGGCTGGATCTCCTTGGAGTCCAAGGGACTCTCAAGAGTCTTCTCCAAGACCACAATGCTAATACCAACTCCAGAGTAAGATTGTGAGTTCAGTAGGATATATGTGAAAAGTAGATGCTACTTCATATTAAGAGACATCTTTAGTTTTATTTTAGAGACTTGGTATGAAGTAACTATAATTCCAACTGTGTTGATACTAAACTTTTATTCTTTGTATTTATTTCAGTTCATCCACACTTAAAAAAAAAAAAATCTCAGTTCTAAAACTCACTTTCATCCCTTTCATCTCCTAAAGTTTTACCATCATGGTGTACTATATGAACACTATATACCATTGTTTCAATGTCTTTAGGAAAGATACTGCCTTACCTCCAAAATGTTCCACCCTCAATGACTGTGCTGTTTTCATGCATAAATGATTATAGCCAAAACTTATTGGACGTATATTGTCCAACAACCTTTCTAAGTGCTTTGACATACACTAAGTTTATTTCTGACTTCATCCTTAAGAGAGAATCCTGTTGTATTTGCCAGCTTACAGATGAAAGCCTGAGACACAGAGAAATGAAGAAACTTGATGAACGTAACTTTTCTGGGAACTGGAAATTTTGAAGTTTAAATTCAGGTAGCCTGATTCCAGACTTTATCCTGAATCTTAAACATAGAGTTTTGATATTTTGAAATACAGATGCCTCTTGCAAGGCCTTTAATATGGCTTTTAGACATTATTTATGCTTCAGAATGAATGAAGGAAAGAAAATTTTGATAATTATAAATTTGACATTTGAAGAGAGATGGTTCTTGGGAATGAAATATGACAAAGAACTGAGATGCTAGAATCTGGGAAACACAAGACCCTTAGTTGACAATTTGATTAGAAAAATATGTGAGTTATCTTAACGCTCTTTGTCTGAGAAGTAAGGGGTGGTAGACTCTCTTTTTAGGTGACTAGTTTAATAGCACTAGGCCTACACAGCTGAGAGAACCACCCCCCAAAAAACCCAGAAAGCTATGAATGCATTCTTTTCTTTAAGCCTGACATCTGTTCTTTCATGAAGGTAATTTTGTAGTTTGGAAAGATCTGGTTGCAAGAATATTTTTGTGAAAAACTCTGCAAGTAAATAATAAGCCTACTTGTTACTTTGAGAATTTCTAATAGTGGGGGGCAGGTATTTGAAAACAGTAATGATAGTAATTAAATATAGAGTCATTATTTTTCTATAGTATATAACTAATAGGAGCTAAGGTCTAGTTCTCTGTATATGAATGAGTGGATGAATGAATGAATGAATAGAGAGTGAGAGAGAATGGGAGAATGATGATGGTTTTTTGAAAAAGCAATCATGTTTGGTATTATCTGTTATGAGTAAAACTATTTTATTTTATTTTTTTTTAATTTTTATTTTTACTTTATTTTACTTTACAATACTGTATTAGTTTTGCCATACATTGACATGAATCTGCCACAGGTGTACATGAGTTCCCAATCATGAACACCCTCTCATCTCCCACCCCATATCATCTCTCTGGATCATCCCCGTGCACCAGCCCCTGCCGGGGTCCAGCCTCAGCAGAGTCCAGGGATATCCTCAGGATGGATGACATCAGTGAATGAAGAAAGATAGAGAAAGAGATAAGGAAAAAAAGACACGGGGTGACCAAGCTTCTTCGGTGAGCTAGGCCCATTTACTTTATTTTCCTCAGGGCTTTTATACCCTGAGTTATACATACAGCAAGGTGAAAAATGCAGGGTCAACTCAACATTCCATCAATAATAACTTTTATCGATATCAGGTTCCTTCCTGCAAGAGTCCCATTTTTTGTACGTCATCTCCTGTCCCGGAGGCCAGTTGATATTCCATGACCTCCTTTTGATAAAGGTTGGTCAGCCAGAACAATAATTTTCTCTTAAAGTGTTTCTTCTCAAACTCCAACCTGCGTCACCCTTAAAGGACAGAGTTACATTTTTATGGAGCAAAGATTCAGCGGGTTACAGCAAAGAAAGAACTTATTAACTCAAAGTCTAGTGTTGCTAATGCTAAGGGTATTACTTGTTTCTTCTATATCCTGACTATATGTACTCCCAGGAACACATGGATAAAGGATGTGAGAACTTGGCAGTAAGCATAGCCTCAACAATGTTGCAAGAGTCTGGATAAACCTGCCAAATAAGCTAGAATGCTAACAGAGGGTTTGAAACACTCCTTTCATGCCCAGGAGATTTATAAACTAAAACCCTAAGTTAACTCTTTGGTCAGGGACAGCCCCCTGTTCATGTCAGAAGAGTTGATGAAAGTCATATAAAAAAACAGACAGTTTCTGGTTTTTGGGTAGATGCTTGAGAAAGGGAGGCTCCTCGAGGCCTGATCTCACCTTTACCTGTCAGGCCTCTTCCTCATGACCTTTGCCATGGGTGGGATTCTCCACGCTGGCTCCCAGCAAGCCCCAAACATCCTATATTCTGTATTGAACATAGACTGGCGATTCATTTCTTACATGATAGTATACATGTTTCAGTGCCATTCTNTCCCTTTTCTCCACACCCTCTCCAGCATTTATTGCTTGTAGACTTTTGGATCGCAGGCATTCTGACTGGTGTGAAATGGTACCACATTGTGGTCTTGATTTGCATTTCTCTGATAATAAGTGATGTTGAGCATCTTTTCATGTGTTTGTTAGCCATCTATATGTCTTCTCTGGAGAAATGTAGAAACTGAATTTTTGAAAATTGACTTACATAGAGTTGATTTTATATTCTCAGCTAAGTTTTAGTCAATATCAAATATGAAACCTCAGCAGCATTCAATTGATTTGCTGGGTTTAGACAAAAAAGAATCTCATGGAAGACGTTGTGCCTTTGTTAACCCATAGTCGCTGAAAGGATCACTTTTTCAATAAAGCCACATTTTCTTTAATAATATGTATTAGGTTGGCAGTGGAGATTTATATAGTAGAGATGTTAATTATCTAGCATCCTTTGGGGTCCAATCTTTCTCCTATGTTTAGATATAGTAAAGTTTAAATTATTTCAGAAAGGTATGCAACGTTTATAATGTCTTTATGGGGAGAGGAGTAAAAAAGAACAAGAGTTAAAATTTAGAAAATTCCATCATTCAGAACTGTAAGTTTCCAACTATAAATATGGAATGTTTATGTTATATGCGCAGTACTATCTTCCAATAATACAGCCTGTCTATACTGCTAGGAAGATCTGAGTAGCACTTGGTGATCAATTAAAACTCTTAAAACTGACTTATATATAAGCTGTCAAATAATATTTAAAATGCAACATTCTCCTTATCAAAGTCTGCAGAAATGATATCAGATACCAGGAAAACAATCAGTCAGTTGTGCCTCCTAAATTTAGTTTCAACCTAGGAAAAATGTGTTCACTCTATTGAACCAAAAAGTAGAAGCAATTTTGACCAGAAGCTTGAGTTCATACATTGAGTAAACAGACTGTCTTATATGAAAAGAAATATATGCTTCCAATATTTGCTAATTTATATGTTTTTGCACAAGATTACTGAAACTACCAATTTGTGTCATTTATATTGTGGTTTTGGCTTTATCTATCTTTGATAGATAAACTGATGTTCATAGTAATTTTTTACCATAATTCTTTGTCCAATATAAGTTACATATGTATCTTTCAGATGTTAAACCAAGTATACTAGTTTTCAAGGGAACATACATTCTACATGTATTCTCTTGCCTCATGGCTTGTTAGCAAATTATTAGTTCATATTAATTATCAGGCTGAATTATCAGGCAATTGCTGATAATGGACATTGTGACCAAAGGTGGTTTATTAGGTGATGGTGGTTGGGAGGATACTTCAATTACTCTTTGAATTGTGATAATGTACACACATTTGATTCCTAGAAAATAGTCACCTGAAGAAGCAAAATAATGGAGCCATGATAGGCTGAGAAGTTTCAAATTCAGTTACTAATAATATTTAGAGGTACATACGTGTTTTCAAAGTAAGGGAACCATGATTCATTTGTTTGAACTAAGAGTTAGACTTGCTTTAGCTATTCCAATTATGGCCCCGGAGAAGGTTCTTATGTGACTTAATGCAATTTTTAATAAAGTAATTCACTGTCCAAAACCTTAATCCTGCATGGATTAAAGTCCAGATTTTCTACATATCTTAGAACTTTAATATAATTTTAAAATTGTATCTTTCTAATATTTCTGAGTTATGTTCATAAATTCCATGCAATTCATATCTATGTCTTTCTCTTCACATCAGTGATTAAGAAATTGTTAGTAAAACTACAACAGTTGGAGAGTCCTGACCTTTTTATCAGCAGTTACAGAATCCAATGGGTCGGTTTAGTGAGAGGAAGGAAAATAGTTTATGTGGGTGAGTATGGAGAAGGTGAATGTGAGAATCTACAAGGACTGGATACCCAAGAAGTTACAGGAAGATATCAAAGACAGTAATACTGTAAATGTTTTATCTGTGTAAGTTCAATTCATACCTATGTATATACTGATATCATTAAGAGGCTGAAAAGTATCATGTTTTTTGCTGCCCAGAGATTCTGGTATATATGGGATCACATAAAGTTTACTTGGATTGTTGTTTTAAAATAATTAGGATACTGCAAATTACAAAGTTATTTATAAAGTTATATTGATCACTATTCACTGGTTAGTGAATAATACAGCACTTGTACATCTGTGTCCCTTTAAAGTGTGGTTTACACATCTTTGAGTGAAGAGTAACATGGTTTTGGTTATGGCAAAGAGAAGGATTCAACCAGAAATCAGGTGGAATCTGACTGTTTAAAGCTTTATACACACAAAAAGTCTAGAGCAGTGACTGTCAAGCTTCACCAGGTATATAAAACTTTGGTAAAAATGTAAACTTCCCAGGGTCCTATGGCCACGAAAACTGGTTCCTTAGTCTGGGTGGGAAAAGACCCTTGTATTTTACATAACACTTCAGGTGGTCTAAGTCAGGTTTCCATTGACCATATTCCATATTTTGGGGTAACCTGACTTTCCTGGTGGCTGAGACAGTAAAACGTCTGCCTACAATGAAGGAGACCCAGGTTTGATCCCTGGGTCAGGAAGATCCTCTGGAGAAGGCAATGCACCCCACTCCGGTACTCTTGCCTGGAAAATCCCATGGATGAAGGAGCGTGGTAGGCTATATAGTCCATCGGGTCGCAAAGAATTGGACATGACTGAGAGACTTCACATTCACTTTTCACTTTCAGTCACTAGTTGGACCTAAAGCCATAATATTTCATGAGGCATTTGAAAAGTAGAAAGAAGAAAAGAAGGAAGGAGGGAGGCAAGAAAGGACAGAGAATTAAGAAACCAGAAAGAAAAGAAAATCCTTGGAAATAACTTCAGTTGGACTAAAAGGCAAAGGTTATCAGTAGAATCTGAAAGAGCACAAGATACAGTCTCTTCTCGACTGAAAATGTCATTTTTCATATTTTTAAGTATATTTTTACAGAGTGGTGTTTCAGACTTTTAAGGAACATAGCAATAGATCAGAAAAAGTTAATTCCAACTGCAGAGGATATCATTTGGCTATACTGTTATTTTTTTAAGTGCAGATAAATGGTGAGTAGCATTGAATCTGAACTTTGTAGCTTAAATGACAGAATCATGTACTGCTATTGAAATTGCTCTCAGATTTAGAATGAAATAATAGCAATTCCTTTCAATTAGTAATTCCTCATATTTGATAAAAATGAGTGATTTCCTCAACATAGAAATGAGTATGTGCCTTTAAAACCAGTTTCGCATATCAAAATGCTACTAGAGTGTCCATAAATATAATGAAAATGGTAAGTAATCTTGAACATTGCCAGATGATGGTATCTAAGATTGCAGATGTATGTTAATTAATTGCTTAAGGAAAATATTTGGTTTTACTCCCTGGACACCAGAAACCTATAATCTTTTATTGTAAGGAAAAATGAAGATTCTCTTTAAATCCCTTCCCAGAGCTACCATAAGAAGACACTTTCTGTTTTTGAATAGGGAAATGGATGAAAAAATCTGTCTGTAGGAAGCTACATTTATAGGTAGTCAATGACCTAACCTGCCCACTGCGGTGGAAACATAGGCTCCTTCGTGTGGGAAGAGACCCTCAAACCAGCATGAAAGAAGATGCATTTTTCCACTCATGCTTCCCATTTTTGTACTGGCCTCAGTGGAATTATACCTTTATATATTATGCATTATATAATATATGTATATATAATATATATATGTATATTACAAAAAAGCTCTAATTAATTGTCTCTTCGACTAGTGTTTTTGTTGCTGTTTGCATCAGATGCCTGACAGAGGACAAATTACAATTTCACTCTGTATCGAGAATTCCAGCAGACAGAGGCATCTGATTCAGATAAATTAAGCACACATTTGAATGAAAGTCTTTTATTCTAGACATGGCTGACTTCATTGGTAGCTGTGATGTTCAGCAATAGATTCAGAGGCTGAGAGAGAGGAAGTGCTGACCAGTACAAATACATTTCAGTTTGTGAAGCATGTTGGATTATCGGAAAGTCTGTTCAGAATGCATTTCCCAGGTTTTAACAGATATCCTTACTTTTCCATCAAAAATATCTGGTATTTACTATACACATTACCACGTGTCTCTTAAGGCCTGTTATTACGTTATCTAAATATATTTTTGCCATTATATTTATCTCATTTGAAATTTAAATAAATTTATTTATGTATATCAAACCCCCAAAACTATAAATTCCATGAAATTAGGGACCACATCTTTGAAAAAACCTTATAAAGTACATCTCACCTAGTTCTTGCCTGTTGAAATAATGAATACTTAATTAGCTTGAGACAGCTTGGGAAATTAAAAAGAACTAGAAAAACATATAGGCGTAGAGGTTGGTTTTAGATAAAATTCCCTAATGGCACAGATAGCAAAGAGTCTGCCTGTGATGTGGGAGAACTGGGTTTGATCCCTGGGTCAGGAAGATCCTCTGGAGAAGGGAATAGCAGCACACTCCAGTGTTCTTGCCTGGAGAATTCCATCGACAGAGGAGTCTGGCTCTCTACAGTGCATGGGGTCGCAAAGAGTCAGAAATGACTGAGCAACTAACACTTTCACTTTAGTGCCTCACTTAGCTCAGTGTTTTCTTTTTAAGACTTTTATATATATTTTATTGAAGTAAAATTGATATACAACATTTTATTAGTCTCAGGTATACATTGTTAATGGAGAAGGAAATGGCATCCCACTCTAGTATCCTTGCCTGGGAAATCCCATGCGCAGAGGATCCTGGCGGGCTACAGTCCGTGGCATTGCAAAAAAGTTGGAACCAACCTAGCGACTGAACAACAATAACAAATACCTCATTAAGAATTCAATATCTGTATATATTGCAAAATGTATATGACAATAAGTCTAGTTAGCATCCCTCACCATAGAGTTATGCTTTTTGTGTGTGTGTGTGATGGAGGCTTGGAAGATGTATTCTCTTAGCAACTTTCAGATATCAATACAGTATTATTAACTAGAGTCGATATATTGTATCTTACATCTCCATGACTTATTTATTTCTTAACTGGAAGTCTGTGCCTTTTAACTTTTTTTACCCATTTGTCTTACCTCCTCAACCACTTTCCCCACCATGAGCTTTTTTTTTTTTTGATTAAAGTATAGTTGCTTTACAACGTTGTATTGATTTCTGCTATACAACATAAATCAGCCCTAAGTATACCTATGTCCCCTCCCTCTTGAACCTCTCTCCTACCGCCTCATCCATGCCTTCAAGGTTGTCATCGAGCACCGGGCTGAGCTCCCTATTTGATACAGCAACTTTTCAGTAGCTATCTCTTTTACACATGGTAACGTATATGTTTCATTGCTATTCTCTCAGTTCCTCTGATCCTCTCCTTCCAAGCTTGGAGTTTTTGTTAGCTTATTTTTTTTTAGACTCCACAATATAAGTGAGGTCGTTGGCTTTTGTCTTCCTTTGTCTTAGCTCAGAGTTTTCTAATAATTCCAGCAAAAAAAGGGAACTGTTTAATTTTGTTCTAACAGTCCAGTGAAAGGAATACTCAGGATGAGAAATTTGTCTGGTTCTACATGTAAGAATGTGTCAAGCTGGAAGATAGTTGAAACTGTATAGTTTTTTGAAAGGAACAGAAACAATTTTTATGTTTCTTCTTTCTTCTGTTAGCCCTCAGTGAAAATGAATAGTGTGAAATTAGATGTTTACGCACTGAGGATATTACATTGAGGAGCCACCAGAGCCAGAAAGATACTGACCGTTGTTTCCCTAGGATTTAATAAAATGCCTGGCATATAAGAAGATCTCAGTAAATGCTGCTTGAGTTGAAATATCTGTCTCAGTTAAAAAGCAAGCTGGAGATAGGTCACTGACTTTTGTTCTTCAAAGCCCTACTAGTAGCTAAACACGTTTAAGATACCTGAATCCCAGACAACATGGTATGGTAGAGTCATGTCTGGACCACCATCTTGATAATATATTGAAACAAGCTCTCAGTTGTTTCAGACCTGCATGTTGCTGTTGTTAATACTTTTCATCTGGTACAAGAGTGGTCTTTATAGAGACCACAAGAGCATACATGTCCTGCTGCTTTAGGTGAGGTGTGCAATACCTAATCATTGTCTTGCTTTCGCTGGAAATTTGGGGGACATTAACTAGAAGATGAAATTTTGAAACTTGGGTGACATTAAAATATAATATAAATACTTATTATCCATAGAACTTTTTATTTTCAAACAGTCGTGACAGTTAACTGAAATCCATGAGAAATAAATTACTGAACAGAACCTTTGGCTTATATTTTAATCAGATGAAGACTGTTTGGGAGATCCACCAGGTAAGGCAGTGCCAGCTGCAGCCAGCGGGGCTGGGTAAGGAAACAGGGGACTGTGATCCTGTGGGCAAGGGCGTGGGAAGTTGCCTCCCTCTCATGGAAGGCAGTCCTTAAGAAAGTCCCCTGGTCTGCATTAAACAGTCAGGATGACACTTTGATTTGACATACTGACTTGGCCAGCTCTTTAGTCTGAATTGAACACGTGGGCATTAGAAGGGTCTTTACCGTGTCTTCAGGGTGGGCCTGTGCTAACGATTGAGCAAATGTGATTTAGAATGCAGTATACATGAGTGCTGTCACTCAGTCGTGTCCAACTCTTTGAGACCCCATGGACTGTAGCCTTCCAGGTTCATCCATCCATGAAGTTCTCCGGGCAAGAACACTGGAGTGGGTTGTCATGTCCTTCTCCAGGTGATCTTCCTGACTTAGGGATCCAGTCTGCAAGTTCTGCTTTGATACATTGACTGATGGATTCTTTACCACTGACTCACTGCACTATATTCTGAACTAAAATGAAGCAATAATTTCTAGAATTACAAATGACTTCTGTACTATCTTGGCTATGGTCTCTTTATCTCTGTAGGCAGGCAGGATTTCTGNTCCAGTCTGCAAGTTCTGCTTTGATACATTGACTGATGGATTCTTTACCACTGACTCACTGCACTATATTCTGAACTAAAATGAAGCAATAATTTCTAGAATTACAAATGACTTCTGTACTATCTTGGCTATGGTCTCTTTATCTCTGTAGGCAGGCAGGATTTCTGGGAAAATGCCTAAGTGCTTACTGGATTTGTCCAATGATGTCTTGACTATACAAACTTTTGGTTTTTTTTTAAGGGGTATTTGTTTTTCTGCTACTTTTGCTATAGAAAAATGTTTTCACTTGGAGATTGTGTTTGTGTGTGTTAGTATGCTGCAGCTTCTTAGTTCCCTGAGGCCAACCAAGGGTCCAGCATAAGATTCTTCAGTGTTTGGGGTGAGCCCATATGGCTTCAGGGATAGCAGGATGACTGCTCTTTTATTCCCCCACTGAGGCCCTGCAGCTCGCTTTAAGGATTTTAGTGTTTGGCTTTTATTTGGCTTCTCTAAAAGTAAAGTTTTGAAGTGGGTTTTAAAGCTTATAATCTCACTAAGTATCTAGTTTATTTCTTTGCACAAAGGGCTTTCGCCTGAATAATGTCTGGAAATTTCCTTTATCCTTTGGAAGCTTTGTCTTTGGTTCTTTATCACACAGGGAGACAGAGAGGATATAGGAAAGTAGATGAAAGAGGAACTGAACCAGATCTTAGAGTTTGATGACATGATGTCAGTTACATCATATTACTATGAAATAACCCAAACCCTGAGGTCAACAGAGCCTGGCACATGAAGGAACCCAACTTGCTAACTGGAAAAATGTATACTTTATGGATCTTAAAATATTGTAAGCTAAGGATATGGTTTAACAAATTTTATCAACATAGTGAAAATTAGCATAGTAAAAATAATATTCAAAGATTTTATTATAAATTATTTAAATGATGGAGTCATGTATAATTCTAGATATTTGTGTTCTATATTTATATAGAACAAGACATTATTTAACATCCATGTTTTGTTTTATTGTGAAATTTTTGTTCTTAGTAAAAGATAAATGCTTACAAATATTGTAAATGTTTTTAAAGTCATCTTTTATGCATATTAGAATGTCCTGGTCATCTGTGAAAGCCTAGTTTTCTTAAACAGTCATGACCTGGTTTCAGGTATAATATTTTCTTACTTCAGCTACATATCCTGTCTTTTGGATTGCAGACTTTGGACAGTGACTATCTTAAGCTTTGGGACAATCAAGAGACTTCCTATCCTCACCCCTCCAGAGTGTGTAGACTGTCAGCTTTTTCACTTTTAAAAGAAGATCCTTGACACTTTTTGGTCTGAGACTCATTTGATAATCTGGTGGCTCTTTTCTCAGAACAATATCTTTTGTTGTTGTTTAGTCACTAAGTCGTGTCTGACTCTTGCAGTCCCATGGACTGTAGCCTGCAAGTATCCTGTGTTCATGGGATTTTCCAGGCAAGAATACTGGAGTGGGTTGGCATGTCCTCCTCCAGTGAAACTTCCTGACCCAGGGATTCAACCCACGTCTCCTATATTGGCAGGCAGATTCTTTACCACAGAGTCACCAGGAAAGCCAAAATGTCTTTAATGAATGAAATAAAATATGTAAAATTACAAGGAAAACCAATGATGTGGAAATACAAAATATCAAAATATTTTTAAATGTAAAGCTTAAGATTATGTGGGCATTCTTATTAGTCCACTGAATAACAACATCTCAGTTCAGTTCAGTCACTCAGTTGTGTCCAAATCTGTGACCCCATGTATTGCAGCACGCCAGGCCTCCCTGTCCATCACCAACTCCCAGAGTTCACTCAAACTCATGTGCATTGAGTAGGTGATGCCATCCAGCCATCTCATCCTCTGTCATCCCCTTCTCCTCCTGCCCCCAATCCCTCCCAGCATCAGGGTCTTTCCAATGAGTCAGCTCTTCGCATGAAGTGGCCAAAGTATTGGAGTTTCAGCCTCAGCATCAGTCCTTCCAGTGAACACCCAGGACTGGACTTCTTTAGAATGGACTGGTTGGATCTCCTTGCAGTCCATGGGACTTGCAAGAGTCTTCTCCAACACCATAGTTCGAAAGCATCAATTCTTCAGCACTCAGCATTCTTCACAGTCCAATTCTCACATCCACACATGACCACTGGAAAAACCATAGCTTTGACTAGACGGACCTTTGTTGGCAAAGTAATATCTCTGCTTTTTAATATGCTATCTAGCTTGGTCATAACTTTCCTACCAAGGAGTAAGAGTCTTTTAATTTCATGTCTGCAATCACCATCTGCAGTGATTTTGGAGCCCCCCAAAATAAAGTCTGACACTGTTTCCACTGTTTCCCCATCTATTTGCCATGAAGTGATGGCACCAGATGCCATGATCTTCGTTTTCTGAATGTTGAGCTTTAAGCCAACTTTTTCACTTTCTTCTTTCACTTTCATCAAGAGGCTTTTGAGTTCCTTTTCACTTTCTCTCATAAAGGTGGTGTCATCTGCATATCTGAGATTATTGATATTTCTACCAGCAATCTTGATTCCAGCTTGTGTTTCTTCCAGTCCAGCATTTCTCATGATGTACTCTGCATAGAAGTTAAATAAGCAAGGTGACAATATACAGCCTTGACATACTCTTTTTCCTATTTGGAACCAGTCTGTTGGTTCATGTCCAGTTCTAACTCTTGCTTCCTGACCTGCATATGGGTTTCTCAAGAGGCAGGTCAGGTGGTCTGGTATTCCCATCTCTTTCAGAATTTTCCACAATTTATTGTGATCCACACAGTCAAAGGCTTTGGCCTAGTCAATAAAGCAGAAATAGCTGTTTTTCTGGAAGTCTCTTGCTTTTTCCATGATCCAGCAGATGTTGGCAATTTGATCTCCGGTTCCTCTGTCTTTTCTAAAACCAGCTTGAACATCTGGAAGTTCACAGTTCACGTATTGCTGAAGCTTGGCTGACATCTGCAAGTGGTCTAATAGCAACCATTATTTCAAAGTTGTGATGAGCATAAATATTAATAATATTTTGGCATATCTGTAATGATTATCACGTGATATGACATTACTGATGCTTTCTATTGATAATAGAATTACAGGACTTCTAATACGGCTGTGGTTTATTGCCTGCATTCAAAGTGAAACACTATGCAAAATTGCAATTAGAGGATAGTGATGATAGACATATAATCTTTTTCCTTATCCAAGTTCACAGACTTAAGTTATAAACCCCTGTCATAGAGCAGTAATAACAACATGATCTCCACTGTGTAAAAAGATAAAGTTTTATTACTCAAATGTTTCTAATAAGATGTACATTTTGAGTAATAAATTTGCACAGATCTATCCCCATCTCTTGATTATTCCCTTCTGTGACTAGGAGAGTGTTTTTGAAAGATAATGAAAGGAGGGAGCAACCTGATTATAAATAAACAAAACCTCTCCCAAGCCCTAAGACAGTGCCCTTTCCAACTAGTGGATTTTGAAACGCTTAAGGCATATGTGCTGTACAGGCAATGCTCTACAGTCATGGTTAGTAGTTTTAGCAGATCATTGGGTTTGGGTTTTCAAAGACTAAGGAGTACTGGCGAATAAACCAGGTCTTCTCAGGTATTCCTCTAGTAGAGCGAAGAGTTTTCACAAGCTCCCACAGTCCCTGTCAGACTTTGCCATCTAGGACATGAGTGCCACAAGAAAAGTGCAAAAGATGTTTGGCTACTGCAGGAGCGTGTGATTTGGTTGAGCTGGGTTCTAAAGTGAATATTTGTGTCCTCCCAGAATTCATGTGTTGGAATCTTACCTCTAAAGGTGGTGGTGTTAGTAGGTGGGGCCTTTGGGAAGTGATTAGGTGAGATGGAGCCTTCATGAGTGGGATAAGTGCCATTAGAAAAGAAACTCCACAGAGCTTCCCAGCTGCTTCTACCATAGAAGGATGCAAAAAGTCTGTGACCTGGAAGAAAGCCCTCATCAGCCCTATTAGGTCTGACTTCTGGCCACAAGAACTGTGAGAATTAAATTTCTGTCATTTTTTATGATACACAACCTGTGGCAATTTATTAAAGCAGCCCTAACAAGCTGAATTCACCAATAGAAATTCACCAACAGAAATTCACGAATCCACAATTATTTGTTGCACATATGGCAGTGACTTATGCCTCCCTCTCACTTCCATTCAAACTTGACTTTCCAGGTAAAATCTGTGTCTGAAACCTTCATTCATAAGATTTGTAGTTAAGTCTCTACTCTGCAATACATGCTGAATTTCCTTCACCTTTGGACTATTCATTTATAAAATCTGGTCAGCCTTCTAAATAGATTTGTTTAAAGCATCAGATGTAATAATGCACACAAAGCCATTTATTGTAACTTGTGAAACACAATGCTAATATGGGTAATAAGATGATAATAAACATAAACATACTGAACACTGTATTTGCAAATGAAAACTAATGTAGCAAGACTTTTTATTTATTCAAAACAATTTTAAACAAAAAACATGACATCACTATTTTTAAATGAGAAAACACTTTGGTTTTAACCCTTCATAGTCCAAAAATATTCCTGATAATGTCCTACATTTTACAGCATTGTATTTTCAATTGGTTTTAAGATATTAAACAGGCTAGAAATCCTAGATGTTAGGAAACTTCTTTCTAAAATTCTGATGGGAGTCCAATATTTTAATTTAATGTTTTATCTAATGGAATGACAGACTTATTGTCATATGATTAGTAAGCAAAAACTCAGACCTGACTTTGTAAATGAAATCTAACTACCCAGTATGAAATTAGAAGACACTTACAAAGAATTTAGTGCAGGTCCATCTGGGATGGATAAGAGGTTTTACAGCTTAACATGAGCCTAAAAAGCATCTCAAAAAATTCCTGAGAAAAACTTAAAACTGAAGATAGTGATTGATAAATGTGATAATATTCTAAGTATAGTAACAGTGCTGAAGAGCTGAAAAATCCAATTGATTCCCCTGGAAGGCAGGAACATATTAAGAAATGTCAAGTAGGTAGGTGTTCTTGGAGGGAACAAGATGTGTAATTTTTGAACAGTAAGTTATGACGCTTGTGGAAATGGGTAATTTCGACAGCACATTTGTGTTGGTTCTGTATCAGAGCAGGTTAAGTCACTTTTACAAAATACCTTTTCCTCTTTGTAACTTAACCACTGAATATTTACATCTCACAGTTGAAATCATGTGGGGAGCTTCATTTTATTTAAAAATTTAGCAAGAATTAATTCTGATTAATTAAAATAATGTTCAGCTGTTTGCATGTATAAAATTGAAATGGTACCTTTCACTTGAGAACAATTAATGAAAGGACTAAAATTAGACAATAATTGAAAAATTTTAGTGAGATAGTGTTGATTTACATTGCCATGAAAGAAATATAGAGCATTGCTAAAAATAGTGTGATTTTAAAAGGTATTCTATGATTCCAGAGCTAGATCAAGAAAACATAAGATCAGCCTGGGGCATCTTGTGTTGCCAGAAAATTTTCTAAAAAAAATAGGGTTTATCCAAAAGACATAGATGCTAACCTGAAATGGCCCCCTGTGGATGAAAGTAGAACAACTTGCCCAACAAAATGAGTAGCATAAATAAATATATAAAACAAGTGAATAATTTTTAGATTATACCTCAAACCTTAAATAAATATCTATACATCCATACTGATAAAAATACACAAATCGGTAAGTGCATGAATGGGGTTGAAGTGACACCTTTTTCTACAGAAGAATTTCAGTGAATAAGTATAGAAAGAATGAATAAGAAAATCACCATTAAACCCCAAAGTAATAATTGCTTTAGTCAAGATCCACCAATGAATGCTAAACTTGGTAAGTAAAAGTTTATACAGAAACTGGATATTTGTATAGTCTCAAAGTATCCCCTCACCAAATGTAAAATTACAAAGTGAAAAAAAAATAACATTATGATAGAGAATTCTGCCAGATACTGCACGACATTAACCAAGTGACCAAGGTTAACAGCATCAGCAGTACCTAATCATATGATATACCTCCACTCCACTCACTGAGAAGGGCATATCACCTGTCTGGGATCTTTGCTAATAATACAGAAACTGAAGCTAGTCATGAGGAAACATTAGACAGACCAACTCGTGAGTCAGTCAGTTTATGAAATAACTGACCATTACTCTCCAAAGGCGTGAAGATCATAAAAGATAAAGAAAGACTGAGAAACTGTCAGAGAAGGGAGGAGGCTAAAGAGACATGACAATTAAATGCAACGTAGGGTTTTGGAATGGATCCTAAAAATTTATGTTAGTGAAACAAACTGGAAAAGTTGGATAAATTCTGTACTGTAGGTAATAGTACTCATCCAGATTAATTTTTCACTTTTGACAGGTAGTCTATGGTTATATAAGAGGTCAACATAAAGAGAACTTGAGTGTAGGATATATGGGAACTGCTATTTTTGAAACTCTTCTATTAAGTTTAAAATTATCTCAATATAATTTTTTTTTAAAGCTGTTATAATAAAACTGGCATATACAAGTGTAAGGTAATGACTAACAGTTATGGAGCAATATATGTCAGGCACTATTTTAAATGCTTTACCTTTACTAGCTGGATCATTTTAACATATTTTAACTGCTGTTAACATAACCATTTTAAAAATGGGAAAACTGAGGCAAAAGGGGGATACATTTTTTTACCAGTCATCCTTTTTGATAATGGTGGGCTTAGGACTTCAACTCAGGATTATAACTCTAGAATCTGTACTCTTAAACCACTGTCCAATGGTCTCCAAGATAAGTGACCTACCTATAAGAAATACAGCTACTTCACTGGTGTCACTTTTGTTTTAAGTGCCTTGGGAATTTATTTTAGAGTTTATACCACTTTAAAAAGTTAACCTGTGTATGCTAGCTAATGTTTGTACTTTGAAAATGTCTTTGGTATTTAAAAATTATTTAGGGTCATTAAGCTAGATATCTTTAAATAAAAAGTAAGGTGTGGTTTTTTAGTGATGACCCCAGCCATCTTTTGTCTTATTATGGGTATTATTTTTTAATTTTAAAGAGATTTAATTTTGATCACCTTTCTCTAATAAAATGCATGACATGGATACTGATTTGTAACCTGATTTTTGACTAAACTTATAGCATAAATATAATAGCAATAAATACTAATCTGTATCACTTGCAATAAGAGAAGCATTTAAATCTATGAATGTTTTAGATTTCATATAATCAAGTATATGGGTTTGGATATTTGGTACTTTTTTAAGAAACAATACTGCTGTGAAGACCGTTGTATACATACAATTGACCCTTGAACAATGAGGTTAGGGCTGCTGTTACCCCATATAGTAAAAAATCAAGTATAATATATAGTTAGCCCTCTGTATCAGAGAAGGCGATGGTACCCATCTCTAGTACTCTTGCCTGGAAAATCCCATGGATGGAGGAGCCTGGTGGGCTGCAGTCCATGGGGTCGAGAAGAGTTGGACACGACTGAGTGACTTCACTTTCCCTTTTCACTTTCATGCATTGGAGAAGGAAATGGCAACCCACTCCAGTGTTCTTGCCTGGAGAATCCTAGGGACGGGGGAGCCTGGTGGGCTGCCGTCTATGGGGTTGCATAGAGTCGGACACGACTGAAGCGACTTAGCAGCAGCAGCAGCAGCAGCCTTCTGTATATGCAGTTTCTCTGGATTCAAAGTTCCAAACCTGTGGATTCAACCAAGCTTAGGTGGTAGAAATGGAAACAAATATGTTTATATGTGGGCTATTACAAATTTGTGTTACTCAAGGATCAGCTGTAATTTCTTCTATCATTTTCCATCTATACATTTATTCATTCATCTTTTTTCTCATTCATTCTTTCAAATATATTTATTTTTAAAACTACACTAAAGTCTTTGACTGTGTAGATCATGACAAACTGTGGAAAAAACTTGGAGAGATGGAAATACCAGACCATCTAACCTGTCTCCTGAGAAACCTATATGCAGGTCAAGAAACAAGAGTTAGAACCTATATGGAACAACAGATTGCTTCAAGATCGAGAAAGAAGTAGGACAGGGCTGTGTGCTGTCACGCTGCTTGTTTAACCTATATGCTGAGCACATTGTGAGAAAAGCCTGGCTGAATGAGTTACAAACCTGAATCAAGAAAGGCAGGTGAGACATCAACAACATTAGATATGTGGATGATGCCACTCTAATGGCAGAAAGTGAAGAGGAACTAGAGTCTCTTGATGAGGGTGAAGGAGGAGAGTGAAAGAGCCAGGGTTAAGACTAAATATTAAAAAGAAAAACAAGACTAAGATCATGGCATCAGGCCCCATTCAGTTCAGTTCAATTCAGTTCAGTCACTCAGCAGTGTCCAACTCTTTGCGACCCCATGAATCGCAGCACGCCAGGCCTCCCTGTCCATCACCAACTTCCGGAGTTCACCCACACTCATGTCCCTCCAGTCAGTGATGCCATCCATCCATCTCATCCTCTGTCGTCCCCTTCTCCTCCTGCCTCCAATCCCTCCCAGCATCAGGGTCTCTTCCAATGAGTCAACTCTTCGCATGAGGTGGCCAAAGTTTTAGAGTTTCAGCTTCAGGATAAGTCCTTCCAATGAACACCCAGGACTGATCTCCTTTAGAATGGATTGGTTGGATCTCCTTGGAGTTCAAGAGATTCTCAAGAGTCTTCTCCAACACCACAGTTCAAAAGCATCAATTCTTCGGTACTCAGCTTTCTTCACAGTCCAACTCTCAAATCCATACATGACCACTGGAAAAACCATAGCCTTGACTAGACAGACCTTTGTTGAAAAAGCAGCAAAAAAAAAGCATGCTTTTTAGTATGCTATCTAGGTTGGTCATAACTTTCCTTCCAAGGAGTAAGCGTCTTTTAATTTCATGTCTGTGATCACCATCTGCAGTGATTTTGGAGCCCCCAAAAATAAAGTCTGACACTGTTTCCACTGTTTCAGGCCCCATTACTGCATGGGAAATAGAAGGGGAAAAGGTGGAAGTAGTGACAGATTTCCTCTCCTTGGGCTCCAAAATCACTGTTGTCGGTAACTGAAGCCATGAAATCAGAAGACAATTGCTTCTTGGCAGGAAAGCAATGACAAACCTAGACAGTGTGTTGAAAAGTGGAGGCATTACTCTGTGGACAAAGGTCCATATTGTCAAAGCTATGGTCTTCCCAGTGATCATGTACAGTTGTGATAACTGGACTGTAAAGAAGGCAGAACCCCAAAGAATTGATGCCTTTGATCGGTGTTGCTGGAGAAGACTCCTGAAAGTCCTTTGGATGACAAGGAGATCAAACCAGTTAATGTAAAGGGAGTGAAAGTGAAGTCGCTCAGTTGTGTCCGACTCTTTGTGACCCCATGGACTGTAACCTACCAGGCTCCTCTGTCCATGGGATTTTCCAGGCAATAATACTGGAGTGGATTGCCATTTCCTTCTCCAGGGGATCTTCCTGACCCAGGGATCGAACTCGGGTCTCCCGCATTGTAGACAGACGCTTTACCATCTGAGCCGCCAGGGAAGTGCTATGTAAAGGGAGATCAGCCCTAAATATTCACTGGAAGGACTGATGCTGAAGCTTCAGTATTTTGATCATCTGATGCAAACAGATGACTCATTGGAAAAATCCCTGATGCTGGGACAGATAGAGGGCAGAAGGAGAAGAGTGTGTCAGAGGATGAGATGGCCGGGTGGCATCACTGATGCAATGAACATGAACTTCGGCAAACTCCAGGAGATGGTGAGGGGCAGGGAGGCCTGGTGTACTGCAGTCCATGAGGTCACAAAGAGTCAGACACAACTGAATGATTGAACAATAACACCAGTGTCAGACACTAGTCTATGTGCTAGAAGTATAGCAGACAAAAAAAGAAGTTATCTTCTATACCCTAGCATGTGTGCTAAGTTGTTTCAGTCATGCATGAGTCTACAACACTATGGACTGCAGCCCGCCAAGCTCCTCTTGTCCATGGGATCCTCCAGGCAAGAACACTGGAGTCGGTTGCCATGCCCTCCTCCAGGGACATATTCCTGACCCAGGAATCAAACCCTCATCTCCCTCAGCTCCTGTGTTGCAGGTAGGTTCTTCACAGCTGAGCCACCCAGGAAGCCTATGCTCTGCCTTTAAGGATCTCATATTCTTTAGGATAAATGCCTGGAAGTAGAATTTTGAGTCAATAGTTATATGGATTTTAACATATTTTAACTGATTTGCTGCACTATTATCTAAAGAAGTTGTGGCAGTTTACAATCAGAAATATTTTAAACAGTCCTGGCAAATTGATTCTCCAATATTTTCTTCTCTGTTTTTTAGACTGAATGATTTCTGTTGATCAATTTTAAAATTCACTGAATTTTCATCATATAATAACTTAGAAATTTTATCTTAGATATTATACTGAAAAATATAATATTTTTGAACTGAAAAGTTCAAAAAGTTCGTATTTTGGACAGTGTCTACTTCCCAGCTGATGTACCTTATTATTCAATTAATGCTGAGTATAGCGTCTTTCGGAGAAGGCAATGGAACCCCACTCCAGTACTCTTGCCTGGAAAATCCCATGGATGGAGGAGCCTGGTGGGCTGCAGTCCATGGGGTCGCTGAGGGTCGGACACAACTGAGCGACTTCACTTTCACTTTTCACTTTCATGCACTGGAGAAGGAAACGGTAATCCACTCCAGTGTTCTTGCCTGGAGAATCCCAGGGACGGGGGAGCCTGGTGGGCTGCCGTCTGTGGGGTTGCACAGAGTAGGACACGACTGAAGCGACTTAGCAGCAGCAGCATAGTGTCTTTAAATCCCTGAGCAGAGTTATAATAGCCGTTTAAAATCCTCGTCTATTCACTTTTACCCTGCAGTACTTCTGAATCAGTCTTCATTAGTTGCCTCTTTATTGAGTATAGATCACAGTTTCCTACTCTTTTAATATAATTTGGATTATATCAATGAACATCATGACTGATATATTGTAGAGACTCCCGATTCTGTTATGCTCTTAAAGATATGCATACCTTTGCAGATGTTGTCCAGTGTCTTCAATTAGTTTTGTGTGGTTTATAATTGCAAGAATTTATAGTTGCCACATTTGAGATAGTTATTCCAATAAGAGCCACTTGGCCATGGCCAGAAGCATAATTTCCATGTAAACTGATTCTTGAAAGCGTTTTTCAGGTGTATTTTAAAATGCTTTGAACTTTAGAATAGTATTTCACAGACAAACCATCAGTGGATAGATAAATTCTCTAGACTTTGTTTAAATTTAATTATTTTGTACCCACAGTCTATAACTAAATATGATTTTTTGTCTTTCTAACTTTTAAACCTAGTAATGTGTTTGATAATCCAAAGAGGTTTTCTTTCTCATGAAATTAGTTCAACATTAAAAAATGATAAAGTTGCATTGCCTTTACAAAAAAATTCCTGCTCAGTAATTGACAAGAATTCTCTAGGGGAGATGGAATTATAAATATATTTTTTTAAAAATTAAAACTAAGGCAGAAAAATCAGACAGAAGAGATCAACTTCGATTTATGACTTTTTTTTTCTTGAACTCAATTTCTATTTCTGGGCATGCTAAAACCACCTGTTCTAATCTTAAAGTTTTACCCTTATGTGCTATTTGTAATACAGCATATTAGAATATAGATTGTTTCAGATTTATGGCCTGCCCTACATCTGTTCATAGTGATCTTCAGGTAAAAAATAGAAATATAGCATTTTCTGTTCTGTCTTCTAATGTATTGTTAACAGTGAACGATAGGAAGTCTGATTTAGGTTACTTAATAAGGAATGACAAACTTTGCCATGAGCTGAAATTTTTATACCCATATATACCCATAACACACAGGGGAAACTGAAAGGAAGTTTCCTGCATATATATATATATATATATATATATATATACATACATACACACACACACACATAAGACCATACATTCTATCTGTATACTTATTTTTATCCCATATAAATTAAAATCAGATCAACACATATATAATCTACCAATGCAATAAAAGTTAGCTGAACTGTCACAATGTTCATGGAATCTGAAGATCAGCCCTATGGAATCTAGCAAATGTTAATGTTTTACTGTGAAATTATATAATGCCTTTTCCCCTGACCTCAATTTTATTCTTAAAAGTGGTTTTTAAAATCAACTGCCCACACAATGTAGAACAATATTCATATCCTGTATTCTGTTATTTTTTCATAAATATATCTATCCAGCTCATTTGAAGCACTTTATTTAAAGAAAAGTAAAAGTATTTGTCCTAGGTACAGTATGTGATTGAGAAGTGAAAGAATGCATTTATTTTCACTGCTATATTATAGTTTTAAAGTAAAGGAAATATTTTAAGGTATATTGCAAAGCTAAAATACTTAACATGATAAATGCTATATGGTTAGCCTAGAAATAGATCATGTTACATGTAAGAATCTGATATATGTATCACATTAAATACATGATAAATAGGAATTTTAAATCATTAATAAAAAGAAGGTCATTCAATAAGTGATTAAGGGATAATTATCTAAAGGAAATAAAATGTATGTCACCATTGTCAATTCACTAAATATTCAGTTAAACACTTGAATATTTTTAAAATGTTAAAAATCAAACTCAGGAAACAGAGAAAACACAGGAAAGAAATAAACTGCAGAGAAAAATTTAATTTTTTGAGATATAACTTTTAGAAAATATTAAAAAATGCAAATCTTCATTACCAAAGCATTCAGATACTGAAATATATTAAATCTCAGAATACAAATAGACAAAGACATTATATAATCACTACTAAAAATGTAATTAATTAATCTATAAGAAAAATTCAACCCTTCTATATTTAAAAACCTATACATTGAAATAACATTAAAGATCTATTTCTAGTTCCCAAATCAATAACTGTTAAATAATAATAATATATAGTATCTGGTATATTGTGATTGGTAAAAAATTTTTTAGAGAGCAATTGGAAATTTGTACTAGGAATCATATATATAATAACCTTACTTATTATTATTTCCTTTAAAAGAACACATTAATAGGAAAGAGTCTAAAATATGCAAAAAAATATACTGTAGGGATTTTTTTTTCAATGTTACTTAAGGGAGAAGTATTTCATATCACCTAGAGGCCATGGCTCAGACAGTAAAGAATCTGCCTGCAATGTAGGAGACCCAGATTGGATCCCTGGGTCTGGAAGGTCCTTTGGAGAAAGGAATGGCAACCCACTCCAATATTCTTGCCTATAGAATTCTATGGACAGAGGAACCTGGCAGGTTACAGTCCATGAGGTCATAAAGAGTTGGACACGACTGAGTGGCTAATGCTTTCACTTTCACTAGAAGCCATCAATAGTGAATTATTCAGGTAAGTTATGGTACATCCATAACTTACATAGACATCCATAGGTACATAGACTCCTATGCAGCCATTACAAATAATGGTCACTAGACCCTGTAAGGTCATGGCATCTTGTTTATTATATAATGCAAAGTGAAATATCACATATAAAATGATAAAAGCAGAATTATTATATATATATAAAAGAAGGACACTAAAAAATAAAATGAAAGTAAATACCTCCAAACTGTAAAATTATGTACATTATGGAGACACCATGAGTAGTTTTTTACTCCCTCCTTCTACTGCTCAAATTTACTCTTATTTGAATATTACTCTTTAACTATGAAAACAACAGCTAAGTATACAATTTTAAAAGTTTGCATCTTGAATACCAAATCTACCCTAATGTGTGTTCTACATTTTTAATAGTTTCATCAATTTTACCAATTATTATTTGTGTTTCCTTATGAGGACAAAGGGGCTTCACTGACAGCTCAGTTGGTAAAGAATCTGTCTGCAGTGTGGGAGATGGGTTTAATCACTGGGTTGGGAAGATCCCCTGGAGAAGGGCAAGGCTTCCCACTCCAGTATCCTGGTTTGGGAAATCTCATGGACTGTAGAGTCAGACATGACTGAGTGATTGTCACTTTCATGTTTATTTTCACTTTCATGAGGACAAAGAGTATTCAACAGGAGGCAAGTGAAGACAACCCTCTGGTTCTCAAGATTTCCATAGCACATAAATTATAAACAGCCATTTCTTTCTCCAGGGAATCTTCTCAACCCAGGGATCAAATCTGAGTCTCCTGCTAAAGGCAGAGTCTTTACCATCTGAGCCACCAGGGAATCCCCCTTAAACTGTACATAGAGCAGAAATATTTTAGAAGCAAAGATAATTTTAATAATTCATTTTACCAGTAAAATCTAAAAAATGGATAAGTCTAAAGTTTAAAATGACAGACAAAATTTTTCAGCTATATAAATATAGACTTGGTGTCTCAACTCAGGAAATTCCTGGGAAAAAAGTAGCCTCCTGCCTTCACAGTAAGTGAAGTAATATGTGCGTGACCGGAGACCATTCAAACTAATAAAAATACTCGTCAACCCCCTGCATGTTTTGCAGTCATGCCATGCTTATGATTCTCCTCATACTGCAAAACAGACTAAACATAGAAGAATTCAAGGAAAAATGTATTTTTTAAAATATGGCTCTCTTATCTGATTAGATTTCAGTTTTTCAGAGACAAAATATCTTCACACTTCTTTGTCACCAGAATAAGTCTTGGGATATTAGTCGTCCAGTGTGTATATCAAAAGTTGAATAGTCAAAATTCATCATCACCTTTTATTTCTTAAGGCATAGATTCTTCATCTCATTTCGGGCAAAATTCATTTCTTCATAATCTTTAAACAATATTATTTTAGAAAGATTGAAGACACCATCCAAGAGTGGGAATGCATACTTTTTTCATTCTCAGGACTTGATCACATCTAACAAACTTTAACTGGGGGGACTCTAGTTTGGTTTCTTAGATCACAGTAGCTTTGGAAGCCTAAAGAGTTCAAAATTCACATCTCATACATATTTTTTCAATTTTGTTTCCTTATCTTCTTTCACCACTGGAGCTAAATGCTGAGTGTAAAGTCAGAATCCAGCCAAAATGTGGACTTAACATGTCTAGTAATCATGATAAAATTATTTGGTAAATTTTGTCTAAAATATCAAATATTTTATATTTAGAGCTGGAACAAGTCATGAAAACTGTCACCTAGTTCCCATTCTCCACTTCACTAAAATTTTGAAAGCTTTAAGTGACTTACTGAAGGACTGTAGCTAATTAGAGGCAATGTTCTGACAGAAAACCCAAATCTCTCAACTCCTGTTCAGTGTTCTATCTAACACTTTATGTTGCTACTGAGGACAATTTTAATTCTAATTTTCCATGGTTAGATTTAAAGCACAATCATTTTCAAAATATACTAGGGAAACATTTTTTCTTTGATTTCTAAAAATAACCAGCTCTAAAGTAGATTTTCCCATTTTGTCTTATTTTAATAACTTTCTAAATTATTAATCTGCTTTTATAAAAATGTCACTCTGCAGATTCAAAACAAACAAACAAAAAATTACAAAAACACTTTGACCACCGTCGTCACCAAAATATGCATTCTTTTCAATGAAGTAATTTATAAACTTTAGTTAGAACTTTCTAAGTGATTTTTTAACTGATATTCTAAGTATATCTCATTCCTTAAGGTAATGCAGATATTTAGCATCAGTAGGAGATATTTATTGCCAGTGACAGTGGAACATGTTGGTGTATGTGATCTGCATACACAAGACAGGGAATAAAATCTTTGTGATTCGCAATACCCTCTGTATTCTATTCCCAAGACTCTCAATTATCAGCATATCTGAACCTCCCAGTCCAATAATAATTGATTTAATAATAGCTATCCTAAAGCAAAATAAGATACTGAAGTGCTTCTCAATATCACAGATAAACTAAATAGTGTTGAACATATTTTTGCATTATGCTCATTTCAATATAGGCTAATCTTTTAAATATACAGTGAATGTATATTATACTATGAAATTTTATGAGTATGATTCCTCAGAACTTCTGTCTAAAATAGTAGATAGCAGAAAGTTTTTATGCAGTGTGTTTTTCACTACATTATATTACTACATGATTTTTTTTCAGGTATTGAAGAGGGCATTGTGATTTTGAGGAGTATTTCAACTCTGCAATGTCCCAATTGAAACCAAGACTCAGAAGTCAGTCCTCCTTTCATTACCTCATTTGTCATTTGTGCCTGGATTATTGACAGCAAATCACTTACAAGACAAGCACAAAGACAGGGTTGTCATGAGTTAGTTGTTAATCAACTGCTCTGGCTGGAAACTTCCTCTTATTAGGGCAGAATACTACATTTCACAACAGCTATCAAAATATTTTGTTTATATTCACTATTTGCATGTAGAATCATTTTGAAACTAAAGTTGAAGGCTTCTAATTTTGTGCAGAATGACAGCTATATATTTCCATAAATGTCTGAGCATTTTGATATGAAACAGTTATTTCTCATCTGAAGTCATAATTGTTCAGTGTGAAAGTAGGACATGGGAATGAATAATAATAATAATTTGCCTTTCTGAGATCATGGCAATAATAAGCATAATTTTCAGAGCTACATATAAGCAAAAGGAGCTTTGACTATAGGCAGCATGACAAGATGGTTATTGAGGGGAGGCTTGTGAATTGCTGACAGGTGAGTTACCCATCTTTGAGGCCATCTTGCTTCTCTGTCCTTTTTCTATATAACTGCAGCCTCTAGCCAGCTACCTGCCACTGCTTTACTGGAGACTGTGACAAAGAAAGCAAAATAGAGCCAGAGTAGGAATCCCAAAGGGTTAATTTAATACATTTTATTATAAAGCTTAGTGGCATGACCATTTAGTTATGACGTGCCAATTTTTTAAGCAGTCTGTTTCTGTTTAGAAGGATCCATTTCTCTGGGTTGTCAAGAAGTAAAAAGATTTTTTGTTGTTGCTGTTAAATGATGTTTTAAATCCTGCCAATTTTATGTTAAAAAAGGTAGCTAAGATGGTTGAGACTGAAAGACAGTGAAACATAAAAAGGAATAAAAGAACCCAGCAAACATAAGGTCTGGCAACAACCATGATAGTTGTTTGGCTGCCAGTAGCAGTAATAAGGACTAGTTGTACTGGTTGAGAAAGCTGTTTAATTCAGACGCATCCAACAAAATACACGCCCTTTGAAAGAGATAGGGTGTATAAATTTACACTTTGAAAAGCACCATCACAACTCCAATTCTGAATGATTCAAAAAAAATTTGAATTCTTCAATCTCAAAGAGATAAGAAAGAGAGTGTCAAATTGCAGAAATCAGGAGAGATTTTGCCAAAAACAAAATGTTCATTGTTTTTGTGTATGTGTGCATGAGCTTGTGTCTGTATGTGTTTAAGTAAAATTGTATGAGTTTATTTGGGCTCAGTATCATTTTCCTGGTGACAAAGTAATCATTTTCAGTTACTCCACTTAGCTATAAGCTCTATAGAGTAGAAATCTGTAACCAAGCTGTCCCTTTTAGCAGTCTGTGTTAACCTGGACTGTGAGAAGAAATTCCTTTTTAAAAGTGATAGTATTACTATTCACATGGGAAACTGTCTTTCACGTGTTCAGACCCCAAAACTGACCCTCATTCCTGGGACCGACACCTTTAGATTTTCAGAGAATGGTGAGAGGTTTGTTCAGAACCACCCACACATGCTTGTCTGTTTCTTGAATGATCAACAGAATGCATTTGTGAAAAGGCTGCCTGGATCAGAGATGGAGCCTGTGCCTTGGATACAGAGATGCAAGATGCTCCTCAGTGCAAAATCTCACTGACGTTTCTGGATATTGCATTAGCATCGTGCACAGAATGTTCAACTGTCTTACTCTTGAACTCTTTTCCCTGACCCCAGATAAATGCTTTCTGGAGGTATAAATGTGTGAAAGGTGGTCATCTATATAAACCTGAAGAAATACACAGAGATAGCATTGGAGGAAAATTGTTATTGCACTCTGATCTTGAAAGAAAATTGATTTATTATTATGAAATAACAAAGTACTCTTAAGGCTAAAACCTTTTTTGCCCTATTTCAACCTGACGAAAAGGTTTACTTTCAAGTTATAAACCCATCCAAAGTGTGGCCTCTAATGGAAAATCTGAGAGCTCCTTCACACATGGCAGTAGCAACCTCTGCACAAATAAAAGACTTCATTAAAATATGGTCAGATTCTGTGTGCTACAGCAATTTTCAGCTACAGATAGAAAAGGAATTGGTTGCACCTGTAATGAAAGTTAAATTATAAATAACCTTGGGAAAAAATTGTAAGGAAATTAAATATTGAATCCTTCATCACTGAGTATTTATTTTGAAGTGGATAATGTATAGACTGGAGAAGAGTGGAGATAGGCAGGCATGGCCCCTTTTCTGTTTATTTTCTCCTGCTCAGGACCTATTCTCCTACCAGAGCCTCAACTCCATGTCTAATTCTGTGAAAAAACAGGATGATACAGGATCACTTGTTCCACATAACACATGGATGTTCAAAAAGTCAATAGGTGATATCAGTAAAGCATTGTAAACTTTATGGACACAGTAGTAATACTGTACACTCTTTGTTCTTTGAGCTGTTGATCAGATGCAATGACCTAAATAACCAAAAGTAGCAAATACATTTCTTGATCTCTTGTTTCCCAACTTGGAGCATAGTAGGCTAATAATATCTCCCAAGATTCTCTTTAACCTGATGTGGTATTTTATTGGATGTTCAAGTTATCTGAATAATCTGAAAAATCATTTAAAATGTTTATAGACAAAAAGCCTTTCAAATCCCTGCAGAATATTGCATTTGGTCAAAGCACAGCCCTATAATAATTTCTCTTTTTCTCTGTACATGATATCTTTGCCCAGTATATCCCTCTTCCACTAATGCCTAGTTTGACCTTTACCTTTTCCAACAAAACTCCCAAATCCAATTTTTTCTAGCTGAAAAATCCACAAATGTTTAACAGCAGGAATGATTTACTCCTGGCCAACGTTCAGGGCCATTTTCCAACCTCCTCAGCACAATCCCAAAATTTACCAGGACAGTGACTGTGAGTGGCCCCCACTGAGGGATCCTGGGGACTCTTCTGAAATCCAACATATTCAAATTTAGAAAGACTGGTCCTTTCTAATACCCAGTGCTCCACTGAAATCTAATTATACTATCCCTAAATAAACCCTCCAGCTCTGTCCTAATCAAGTCACAATAATGCCCATCACGCAGAAAAAACCAAATGGCTTCTAGCACACTACCTCACACCTAGCAGTGAGTAATAAATCCTTGATGAATGAATATGCAGGAAAGTGCACTAAATAGCAGAATATTCTATAGCCAAGGTCATAGCAATTACGTTTTGGAAGCAGGCTTCATGGGAAAGTAAGTCACCTGCATCAGTGTTCTACTGAATCACAGAGATGAAATGGTTTTGTTTATCACGGAAAATTGATACTTGAAACTTAAACTTCACTTTATCAGTATTTACTTATTTTAAGTAGGGGTTTCCCTGGTGGCTCAGATGGTAAAGAATCTGAGTGGAATGCAGGAGATTCGGGTATGATCCCTGGGTTGGGAAGATCCCCTGGAGGAGGAAATGGCAATCCGCTCCAGTATTCTTGCCTGGAAAAATCCCATGGATAGAGGAACCTAGCGAGCTACAGTCCAGGGGTTCACAAAGAGTCGGACATGACTGAGTGATTAACACTACTTTAAATATATTTTACAACAGAGTTTTATACACATATTTAAATATATTTCTTTGCAATTGCCTTATTTTTATGTATTTTCATTTTTAGTTACCATTGTTTCATTGCTTGGACCTGTGAATACAGGCTACTTTATAAGTTTCTATATCATGGTCTCCAATAGTTCCTGCCATCTCTGTTTTCATTTTATGCAGCTTCTGTTTTCAGAGATGATGCATTCTTTCTAAATGTGGGTTGGCCAGAAGAAGGTTGAGAGGAACAAAACAGTATTAGAATTTTCCTGTACATGTTTGGTATGCATCATTTTTTTTCTACCTTCAGGAGAGCACTGTTAAGTAACTAATAGTAGCCCCGGTTTACAAATGAGAAAACTGAGTTTCAAAAAGTGTATAATTTCCAACTGTCAGCACTGTATTCAGAAGTTGGAAAAGACAAAGCAAAACAAAAGAAAATGACAGTTAAGAAATGAGAAATAAGTAATAGCATCTATTGAGTGGAACACTTACTATGATTTCCACATTGCTATACTGTTGTGGGGTTCCTGCCCAGATCTGTATACCAGTTATGGCTCAGGAACCGTGGGGCAGGAAAATGAGGGGTGACTGAATATGGTGACCTCAGCAGTTAGAGGGAGAGGGTAGTGAAGAGTGCCAAAGTGTTACTGTCATAACAGGCAGGGAGGTCTCAAGCTGCCTCAGAAGAAATATTGTTCTTGACAGCATTAACAGTAGATGGCGATATTGTACTGCCGTGTAAATTTGGGGAAGCCTCCCCCCCTTTTTTTAAAAAATATCTGAGGTGAATCTATATTCAGTCAGTTCAGTTTAGTTCAGTCGCTCAGTCGTGTCAGACTTTTTGCAACCCCATGAATTGCAGCACACCAGGCCTCCCTGTCCATCATCAACTCCCGGAGTTCACTCAGANATTCTTTGGCATTGCCTTTCTTTGGGATTGAAATGAAAACTGACCTTTTCCAGTCCTGTAGCCACTGTTGAGTTTTCCAAATTTGCTGGCATATTGAGTGAAGCACTTTCACAGCATCATTTTTCAGGATTTGAAATAGCTCCACTGGAATTCCATCACCTCCACTAGCATTCGAATCTATATTATAGCCGTGTAATTCCTGGTCCCCTGCCTCTTGTATACCTGCTAGTTACATTAATGCTTAACCCAGACTGAGATTCAGAACAGAAACAGTTATCTATCATCCACAACTCTCTGAGAAATCAGACCCTAAAATCCGAGTCCTTTGGTTCTTCACCTATCTCCTAGCACATCAAAGTTACATGTCCTAAATGGAAATGATTTCCAACTGAAGCTATTATCCCTCTTTTCTGACTTTTCTCATTAGAGATACCCCCATCCACCTAGTCACTCAAGCCATTAACTTGGGTATAAGCTTTGTGGGCAATGGCATGGTGGTTAAGAGCTATAAAGCATATGGGTTCTGAGCTCAATTGCTGTGATTTGGAAGCTGGCTCTCAAACTAACAGTGTGACTCTTTAAATCTCAGTTTTTCCATCTCCAAAATGGATGTAACAGTCATACCATACTCGGTTTTATTGTGCTAGTCGCGTGACATAATTTAGTGCTGAGTGCTTAACTTAGAGGCAGACCTATATAAGCACCAGCAGAAATTAATATTCATGGTGACCATGATGACTGATGATGATCTTTGACTCTTGCCTCAGTCATCCTCATGAAAGGTTACCAAATCCTGCAAATTCTCAGTATTTTCAGATCTTCACCTTATGTTTATCACTTTACCTTAGTCCTTGATCTTTTTTGGTGTAAGCATGATTATATGGGCTCCTAACCTATTTCTTTACTCTTGATTAAACCAGCTCTGTTTGTCCTTCATGTTGCCCCAGAAGCATAAATATGAGTTTGTTTTCCTCTGCTAAAAATTCTGTAGTAGCTTGCCTATTGTTTATAAATCCCAAACTCCTTTTCATGTCATAGAAGGTCTTTCATGATATGAGCTCTGAATATTTATCCAACAACATCCTTGGCCTCCTGCCACTTCCACGCTTTATCCTTGTTCATGCAGGGTTTGAATGAGAAGAAACCAAAGTCATTTCCCCTTTTCATGCCCTTACTTGTACCCTTACTCCTGCGTGAAACATCCTGTCAATGTATCCAATTTTGAAATTCTTATTCACTGTTTAAAATCCATGAAGCACCTCCATGTCCTCTTTCCTACCATTCCCAAACTGGTTGCTTTCTCTCTTATGACACAGTGGATTTGGTATTGAGTTCCATTATATCACTATCACAGGGTTTGCAGTGATAATAATGCAACAGAAGGATGATTAACATATACTTAGTCTAGCCCCACTGGATGCCTACATCCAGCACACCATTCTACAGGAAACTGGGGAGAAGCCTGGGGAACTTGTGGAGCATGGTGGCTTACCAAGAGGTAAAAGGAGAGCATGCAAGTTCATCGCTAGACACAATTCATCTCAGAAGCTCAAGTTTATAAGAATGGAATAGTCCTTGATAGCTGGCAACTTTTCCATCCACCTGGGGTGAGGGAAGGAACCTCCAAGTCATTCACTGTCCTGGAAGATTCTTTAAATTGGCTCTCATTCTTCTTTGATGTTCATTAAAGATACACTCTAATAAAATTTTCAGAGTCAATGTATTAGCTTTTCATTCAGTTCAGTCGCTCAGTCGTGTCTGACTCTTTGCGACCCCGTGAACCGCAGCATGCCAGGCCTCCCTGTCATTGCTGCCATACAAATTACCACAGACTTAGTGGCTTAAGACAGCATACACTTTTTATCTTATAATCAAGAAATTAGAAAGTCAGACACAAGTCTCCCTGGGCTAAAATCAGGTGTCAGCAGGACTGTGTTTGTAATTGCAGGCTCTATGGTAAGATCTAATTCCTTGTTTTCTCAGGTTGTTGGCAGATTTCAGTTTCTTGCAGTGGTGGAGCTGGATTCATTACGAACTACTGATTTTAGATTAGGTCTGTCTGCATATCAAATCTACAAAGTTCCTTTTGCTATGGAAGGCAAAGTATTCACATGTTCTTAGGATTAGAGCACAGTCATCTTTGGGGAGCATTATTCTCTCCACATACACAGAACAGAACCCAATAATTACTGTCAGGCTGGTTTGTCTGAGAACTAGAAAAGCTTATGGTATGTGGTCTTAAAGTATCTTTGGTTCTGGAAAACAAGATCTCTCTTTTAAGAAGTCTTCTGTATAACCTGTGGTAAAGTATCTGAAAGGACTAGATAGGCTTGCGTCTCCAGTGTAACAAATTTTGGAGGTGGCTTTTGTGAATTCCCCATGCCCTTGGAAGGCATTTTATTCCATTAGTATTTAGGACTTTAGTTGGCATGTGGATCAAAGCTGGAATATGCACTATTTGGTAATTCTCTGACATTACCTGTGCTTTCCATTCTTGTTTCCATTCCAACCTCAGAATGTAGTTCCCATTCACCGAATGGACATTGGCATATATCATTATAAGGTGCTTCTCAGCCCTGAAATCTCCAGTTCTTTCAATCTAGCCTTCTTATCTTGCATCACTCCCACCTTTTCTCACTTGATCATAATCTTCCTCAGCTAGAGAACTTGACTTCAATTCTCATTTCACTCAGATAAATACCTCACTCCTTGTCACACGCCTTTTTAACCTTTCCTTGGACTGGATTGTCATCTGGTGTTCCCAACCTGCCTTGGTCCTGCTAGGAAATACAGCCTGTTAAATTTTTGCCATCAACTATTCCTATGTCTCACCAAATGCTGTTTCCAGAGTCCCCAAAGATCTTATTTGTTAGAAATAATGTTCTGTTATTCACAAGCAAGTACCTTACTTCCCTTTCCGTCTAGCTACTTTTTGAAAATCTCTATTCTATTGAACTCATGATTTTTTACTTTTCTGTGTTTTACATATTTTTAAACTCTAAAGATCTTTCTGCACTTTTTTGTTTTGCCTCATAATAAGATTCTCCAAGATTCAGCCCCACTCTTTCCCCTTCTGGCGATCCTAATAGAGCTCATCATCCATGTAGCACCTTGATGCCTTGTAATAAAATCTTTAAGAACCTACTGTTTTCCTAAATAACTACTGTGTTAAATTCAGAGTGTGAGATTTAGTATTTTCCCTCAAAGAGTACTTTTCCATATCATTGCTACCCTTTTCAATTCCTACCAATATAATCATTAAATAAACACACTAGCTGAGGCCCACTGTGGCTCTTTAGAACCTAGAAATTAGGATATAAATATGAATATCTAAGATTGGATAAATTGTTAAGTTACTAAGTATTGTCTAAACATAGTCTCAGTCACCAACAGGCCTGGTTCATCCTTATAAAGAGATTTCACTTTTAGAGTGTGTCCCTTAGGAAATCCAGGGAGAATTTACATTTTGATCTCATTATGTCTAGGTTATGTATACTGTCATACTGATAGCCTTGTTTGAATGTAAAACGAGTAAAGTGTATTTGTTCTAACTAGTGAAAGGCAAGATAAACAATAAATATCTTAACAAGAGTCTTGTTCACTGAACTGGATACATTTTAGGGACTTAGTTCTACAAGGAAGCCATAGATTTCTTCTCTCCATACCATGAACATCTATCACTCATGTTACAAATCAATATCAATAAAATAGCAGAGAGTTCTCACTCCTTTTAGGCTGCACGAGTCATTTCAATCAATCATATATTAAATGCCATGATGTACTGTGAAACGTTAATATTTGGGAAAAAAGAAGTGAAAAGTCACACATAAGAGAAATGCATATTGAGATTACCCTGGAATTGCCATAATTTGAAAGAAAATATATCTAATGAAAGGTTTTGTCTTAAAAATTAGCTTCTACTGATATTTTGTTGTTATTGGTTAGTCACTAAGTCATGCCCAATTCTTTACAGCCCCATGGACTGCAGCCATCAAGCTCCTCGGTCCATAGATTTCCCAGGCAAGAATACTGGAGTGGGTTGACAGTTCCTTCTCCAAGGGATCTTCCTAATCCAGGAACTGAACTTGCACCTCCTGCATTGCAGGCAAATTCTTTACCACTGAGCCTGAGTAGGGAAATCCTCTACTGACATAAACGATCATTTTTTTAAATTTTACTAAAAGATATAAAGTATCAAGATCTTTATTTGTAAGTTAGCCTGTATTTTTTAAGTCCAACATTTTTCCATATTTTAATCATATAGAGGATTTTATTTTTATAGCTGTACATTTATGCAATTATATTTCATTGTACATTTTTTACTTTACATTTTGCTTAAGCAAATATAGGAAGGAGTTATGCGTTACAGTTTCTCTTTTAGATATGGGGAGAAAATTACTGTAGTTTCTTAGTACAGTAGCAGGCAGTGATGTGCTGAAGCTAGCTCTTACTGGTTTGTAAGAGCCAATTGCATCCATCTCTCCCCAAATCTGGACTCAAATATGTTACACTGAGAACTTAAAATGGACCATGGTGGGAATATTCACATCATAGAAATCATCAAAAGCTACAAATCAGGCCTCTTTTTCCAGACAACTGGTTCTTAAGTATTTACCAGCATACCACTGATGTTAGGGTATATTGTTGTTGCTCAGTCACTGAATCTTGTCCGACTCTTTGCAACTCCATGGGCGGAAGCACATCAGGCTTCCCTGTCCTTCACTCTCCCAGAGTTTGCTCAAAGTCATGTCCATTGAGCTGGTGATGCTATCTAACCATCTCATCCTCTGTTGCCTTCTTCTCCTCCTGCCCTCAATCCCTCCCTAGGATATGCTCCCTTATATACTTAGCTGGTAGATCTGAGGAGCCAGATAATGTGGTTAATTGGTTTGTTTTGTTTTTGTTGTCATCTGTGTGGTGGTTGTGGTTTGTTTTTTAGTTTCCCTTTTTTTTTTTTAATAGTTAACTAGGGACTCATCCAGTAATGAAGTAAAGCTGTCAGTATGAACTGTGAGTCATTTTTTAGTAGTAGAGATGTGTATTCCTTGACAAGGCACCAACCACAAATAGTTATTATAATAAACAGACCATCAGCCACAGCATCAATACATTTTCAAAGAGATCCAAAGATGTTGAGCAAGCCGAAGTTTAAAGGAAAAACATGAAAATGTTCTGTGGATGATTCAGATAGAGCTTAAAGAGAACATAGAAAATGATAAAAGCAATTAAAAAAATCAAGTTTGATCAGTGGGGTAAAAAATTAGTTGTTTCTAAAGATAGCAGACTTATTTGAAAATATTACGTGTTAATTCAGTTTAGAGAAAGAATGATAAACATATACTTCTCTGAATCTTTTAGCAAAATAAAATAAAAAAGAAACCAATTCCATTCCTTCTACTTTCCCTCCATCACTCCCATTTCAATCTTCATGAAACTGTGAGCTTTGTTTACTTTAGTAGAAGCAAAAAGCTTTGAGGTACTGGGGTAGGGTAAGCTTCAAAACTTAAAAGATGATCTTAGAAAACAAAATTTTACTAAACTTGATACAGAGTCTAGAGTATGCATTAATGATTTTTGTGATTAAAATTAACACACTGACATTTTTCAAGCTAATTGGTAAAAAAATAATTGTGACTTGTATGAGTAGACGACACTAGTTTAACTTTTTTCAGGAACATTTTGAACAAGGCTGAAAGATGTTACCTCTATGAAACTCTTCAGTTGGGAACATGAGTGACCCTAGGTCACTGCTGTACAGCTGTTAGTTAAACTAGAACAGTGAGATTAAACCAGGGTTAGCAAACTCTGCCTGGTAGACCAAATGTGGCCTACCACCTGATTTACATAGCCACTGAGCTCAGTGTGATTTCTCCATTTTTAAACAATTGAGAAAAATCAAAGCAAGTATAACTTTATGACAAAATTTATATTAAATTTAAATTTCCATAAGTAAAGTTTTATTGGAACATTACCATGCCCATTCTTTTATTATATATTCTTATGGTCACTTTCAAGCCATAATGGCAGGCTTGAGTGATTGTTACAGATTATATGGCCTATAAAACCTAATACATTTACTATATGACCCTTTACCTATAGAAATCAACAGAAGAAATTAACCAAAGACATTTGCTTAAGCTGAGACTAAATTATACTTATTTTTATTTGATGTTTTATTTCCATTCCTTCACGTGAATAAAATTAACAAAATCAACAATTTTCTGAAGGATTTCAAAGACCTATATAAGTAACTATGAAATGTCTAAGCATGGAAATAAAATGATGCAATCAACTGAGTTCATAACAGATTATGTGTTCAGGTTTTCCTCTTCCCCTGAGTTGTCTCCAGCCAATGACTCTTGAGCAGCTGGCGGATCTTCAGCTCCTCATGTTCTCACCTCACCAAATCACAGAAGATAAAAGGGCAAAGCTTTTTGCAAATATTAAAAAGAAGTCAATAAAGATAATGGTCAAGACAGAGAAAATAAAGAAATACCTCATAATTATATTCCTTTTTTACTAAATGCTGAAAACATTGATTTCTCAAACATGTACTTTAAAATGTGCCCAAGCTTTGTTAACTCTATTTTGGCTTTACTTCATTTATGTAATAATGAAGAGCCCCCAAATGATGGGAATGGTCCTTCTCAGAGTCTGACCATAGTTCTGGGGCATCTGCTACATTGCAGGTGTGNATATTCCTTTTTTACTAAATGCTGAAAACATTGATTTCTCAAACATGTACTTTAAAATGTGCCCAAGCTTTGTTAACTCTATTTTGGCTTTACTTCATTTATGTAATAATGAAGAGCCCCCAAATGATGGGAATGGTCCTTCTCAGAGTCTGACCATAGTTCTGGGGCATCTGCTACATTGCAGGTGTGTATATACCTTAATGTCATTGTCCTGCTTGTATGCAAGTATAGGTAACCAACCAGGAAAAGAAGTCATTATCTCTGGATCAAGGCTGGCCAAACGAAGACAAAAATGGATTTTGAAAACTCATGGATTTCTCCCCATGAAGCCCTTTTTATTACTTTCCTTATCACTAAATATGGCTTTGAATAACCCTATCTTTATGTCTCTGCTGTGCAGGTTTGCATAACTACGTGGGGGTTGTGGTGAGCAAAAGAGGGAATCTAACTTCTCATTGTTAAGAGGCAGGGCTTATTTAGGATTACCTGTCCCGATCCCATACCATCTTGAGGTCCTCTGAGTTTCAGAGAAAGGCAGATATGCAGAGTACAAGGATTCAGAGAGAGCATTGGCACTGAGACAGAGCAACATTTATTTTGACCAAAAAGTCATCCTAGTAAATCAGTAAAACAATTCAAGCTTAATTATTTTCTGCTCAGCATTTTATCCTGATAGGAAAGGTGTGATATTTCGTCTATACTGCATCACAGAAAACTAGCTAATTATGAAGTGACTGTTTTAAAGTCACAGACACAATAATTAACATAGCCATGTTTTAGGGCCCAAACTTCTGACTCCAGCGTCTTCTCTTTTGCAACTGCTCTTCAAGGAAAACAGCATAGAACTTAAGAAAAGCACATAAGAATGCTCTCTTAGGATATTCTGACCATCTAATTTTAAAAATTCCATTGCTATAATTTAGCCTAGCAAAAGCTAATACATATATTTTTTCCCTCACCTTCCAGAAAAACTATTTTCCAGTTTTTAACATGGCATCATGAACTGCATTAGGAATTCACATGTGTATGCTCTCTGTAAGATGTTCCTGTATATTGTGTGGTCCATCATGGTGTGGGGAGGGGAGAAGGAAGAAGCGGGATTAACTACATAGACTTCCTTCTGAAACCAATAACTAAAAAATAGAAATAGAAACAAAATATTTGGAAGCTGGCATGATTTTTTGTTGTTGTTGTTTGCGTGATTTTTTTAAAAAAGAATGTGTTTTCTTTCAGCAGCTTGGCATTTTTCTCTATTGCATGTTAGAGTTGAATAATATAAAATTACAGCTAAATCTGTTTGCAGTATCATTTTGGAGTTTATTCCATTTGTTAGCTGCCCCCTAAAGAATATTTCTTATTTTGCTTATTCAATGTTTGCATATTTTGTATATAAAACTTAGGTAAATGAGATTCTTATTTCATAGTTTCCCTGAAAAGTAATCAAATATTCTATTTTTAAAAACTCAAGTATAAAATGGTGGTATCTCTCTTCATGGTACTCAAGACATTTTGATTTGATCATTTCATTTTGGAAACTATGTTGGGAAATGATCTGAATTTACACAGGGGGTTTAACTTCTTTTTCAAGAATAGGCCCTAAAATGGTGTGGAATTTTATTGATTTACTTTGAAAATCACTGCACTGCCCTTCAAGAACTCTGAACTGAATTGAAAGGACGTATTGCAGTTGCTGTATCAGAGATGGAGCCATTTGTCTCACAACATTACACAGTATATATTGAAACTTCAGATACATTTTGCTTGTCTAAAATACAGCTTTTATATTTAAGTCATTTTAATGACAAGCTAGTATAAAAACTAATGATCAGATCTTCTGGTGCAGGTTTTTTTCTGATAGTTTTGCACTTGGCTTGGCATCCAAAATCTGCTTATACAGATAACCTTTGAATAAAATGTTAATAATTATCCTAATCAATGCTCAGACTTTTTCAAGAAACCCTCCAATTTCTTCCCCTTCTACTATTTCCCCACATCCCAACTACTTTTAGTTTGTATAATTTTTCTTTAACTTATTCAAAATCCCACAATTTTCCTATTCTTCTTGGGTAGGACCCATGAAACAGTCCACTTAGGGATTGGACACATGACTGGTCTGTCTTCACCTTCCTCATTAGAAGATTCAGGATTAGAAACAGCTGATTCTTGGGACTTCCACTTCTTCAGTGGTTAAGATGCTGTGCTTGTACTGTTGGGGGTATGGGTTCCATCCCTGGTCAGGTAACATGCCTCATGATGTGGCAAAAAAAAAAAAAAAAAGAATAAAGCAGATTCTTGACACTAAAGATGTGATTTTAAGAGCGTTTGTATAAGAATAAAGAAAAATGTGATATCTCAGATTTACACATCAACTTGATTCATATAGCAATGTTTTCTAATGGTAACATAAACTTACTTTTTACAAAATGGATTAAGTTAAGACTGTGTTTATTCTTACACATGACCTTTAAGTAACCAGGGCTACACAAACTGTTTTTAAAATGGCAAGCCTCTAGCAACTATATTCTATTATTTGATTTTTGGTTCTTTCAACAGGCTACATAACCTTACTCTTTTTTGGGGGGTGGGTGGTCATTGAGGAAGCTTGGACTAGACATGGAATAATGAATTTTGACTTGTTTCTGGGCCAGTTCAGAACATAATTATAATTGTATTAGACTATAACTATTCTGTAAACTCACAGTATCCAGTCTAAAGATGATATCAGGAGCATCTATTTACAAAGATTAATCTTCTAACTATTGTGTGCCAGAGTTTTCTGGTGTTGGAACCAAACCAATGGTGAAACTCATTACCTTATTAAAGAGCTTCTGTGAACTGTGAACTTCCAGATGTTCAAGCTGGTTTTAGAAAAGGCAGAGGAACCAGAGATCATATTGCCAACATCCGCTGGATCATCAAAAAAGCAAGAGAGTTCCAGAAAAACATCTATTTCTGCTTTATTGACTATGCCAAAGCCTTTGACTCTGTGGATNGGGGGGGGAGAGGGGGAGGGCTGGAGAAAAAGAGAGATCTTATTTTTTGAAGAAGAGAATCTCTTAGTCGAGTTTGCACAGTTTAAGGAATCTAGTGCTTGCGAGTGATGCAAGATAACACTTTCTTGTAATATTATATAGTAAGCAAAGATTTAGAATATTTACAGACCACCCTGAGTAAGAACGTCACTGGATTCTAGGAGCATGCTCATACCAGAACATTCATCTTTTTAAAAAAAAGTGTCCAGTGGCCCTCAGGCCATATATGGCTATAGGGGAAGGTATGCCTTTGACCTCCCAGCGCTGCAGAATTAGAGCACAAAGTCATTACAGCCTACTGAAAGGATTTTCTTTCTTTAATTTGTTATAATGACCACGTTTTTTATCAGATCTGGCAAGCGACTCCACGAAAACACCAAGGTTCCCCACATTCTAATCACTGACAGAAAGAGATCGTAAAGATATTTGTAATGTTTTGAGTGACATTTTGCTGGGGTAGGGAGATATGATTCAGTGTGAAACAAAGTTTTTCTATCATTTGCACACCAGCATACTGTCTTGCTTCGGTATTTGGTTATTGCTGGCCTGCTCTATGCTCATGGGCTAACCTAGAAAGGAGGTCTGTGGATCATATTTTAGACAACCAGTCTGGTCTAAGTTCCTTTTTTTAATTTATGGGTGGGTCTTGAAACAGTCAGAATTTCTTATTAAAATTGATATAGGAACATTCCAAGCTTTCAGTCAAGAAGAATTCCTTTCATTTTTATTCTATGCAATGTAATTGTAATGAATTACAGCATTCCACTATTTATATTCTCAGCATACACTTTCACAGAAGTTCCCTGTCGTTCTGCATCAGTTAACAGATGCTACAATGTCTGATCTTAAAGATTTTGTGGTCCTGTGTATTTTTCCCATTACTTAGGCAGCTAGATTTCCCCCCATTGGTTATTTCTTCCCTGGGAAGAAAGGCACTTTTGCTAAAGCATTAACTCTTTCTTGGTTCCACTTTCTCTAGCATAAAGTAGCAGTAAACAAAACTGATGACACCACATTTGTCTGAAAGATCACTCAGTCCTACTTACATATAAACTGAAGAGCTATTGAGTTAGCCTTTTTTTCTGAAATGCTAAGGATCATCTTTTAAAAAATATTCACGGTGCTTTACTTTTCTATCAATCAATTCTTTACAGTAAAAGATGCCTAGCAATTCTCACAGCATTGTTTTCTATCTGCAAGGATACAACACTGTGTATTTCCCTTCAAGTCATAATCTACTTGGGGGTGTAGGCTTCTAAATATTTTATTTTAGGGTATCAGTTCAATTTGTTTTTTTTTAATTGGAATATAATTGCTTTACAATTTTGTGTTAGTTTCTGCTATACAATGAAGTAAATCAGCTATATGTATACATATATCCCCTCCCTCTTGAACCTCCTGCCTCCCCGCCATCCCACCCCTCTAGGTCATCACAGAGCCCTGAGCTGAGCTCCCTGTGCTATACGGCAGACCATTACCTAACTGTTTTATACATGGTAGTGTATATATGTCAATCCTAATCTGTTCTTAATGGATGGACTGCCTTTGGTTTTTTTCTTTTCTGGATTCCTGAAGTATGCNACCTCCTGCCTCCCCGCCATCCCACCCCTCTAGGTCATCACAGAGCCCTGAGCTGAGCTCCCTGTGCTATACGGCAGACCATTACCTAACTGTTTTATACATGGTAGTGTATATATGTCAATCCTAATCTGTTCTTAATGGATGGACTGCCTTTGGTTTTTTTCTTTTCTGGATTCCTGAAGTATGCAATATGAGTGCAGTCTAACAACATTACTATTCTAAGAAACAAAGTTTTGTGCCAAAATCTCCTTATGCTTTGAATTCTATAACCATTGTAATCCATTAAGTCTGAGTTATTTTAACAGAGTGCCTGGGAACCTTAGATTTGGTGATAATTTATAATATCTGTTGATGGCAACCACTCCACTACTCTTGCCTGGAAAATCCCATGGGCAGAGGAGCCTGGTGGGCTGCAGTCCATGGGGTCGCTATGCGTCAGACAGGACTGAGTGACTTCACTTTCATTTTCACTTTCATGCATTGGAGAAGGAAATGGCAACCCACTCCAGTGTTCTTACCTGGAGAATCCCAAGGATGGGGAAGCCTGGTGGGCTGCCATCTATGGGAAGGCACAGAGTAGGGCACAACTGAAGCGACTCAGCAGCAGCAGCAGCAGCAAGTATTTTTAAAAATAAGTAGGTATTTAATTTAAGGATAGGCAAGTATAAACTGCCGCCTCAAATCTAGGAAACTAGCGTTTCCAAACAAAGATAGCTGTATGACTTCCTTGACTTTGGTCAAAAAAAAAAGCAAGTGCGGGGACTTCTCTGGCAGTCCAGTTGTTAGGACTCCATGCTCTCATGAAAAGCTCCCGTTCAATCCACAGTCGGGGAACTAAGATCCCCACGAGCCATGCTGTGTGGCCAAAAATAAAAGCAGGTGCTATTTTATTTATATCAATGTATTTTACTGTCTATGCACATTAATCCATTCATTGATGGAAAGAAAATTTTAGTTGCTAAAATTTTTGTACTTGAATTTTAGTACCTTGCACTAGGATTACAGAGGTTCATAAGGATCACTTTTGGCCCCCAGGAAGGTTCTGGTAAGCATCTTGGTGAAAATGTGGTCAAACACTTTCAAGTTCTGTTTTCACCCAATGTGCCCATGGAAAAAAGTTAACTCAAGTTCTCTTCTGTTGGATACTGAAAAGCAAAGTCACAGGACAGTCCTTCAAGCGTGGGATTGCCTGCTCTCATTCAGAAGTGACTCACAATATTACCTCCTCACATTGGATTCTGTTTTTTTCTTTGGTAGTAGTTCCTTACTTTAAATTAATTTGGAATACGTTGATTTACAATATTGTGTTAATTTCTGCTGTCCAGCAAAGTGAATCAGCTGTATGTATACACATATCCCCTCTTCTGTGGTTTTCCCTCCCATTTAGGTCACCATAGAGCATGGAGTGGAGTTCCCTGAGCTATACAGTAGGTTCTCATCAGTCATTTGTTCATACACAGTATCATTCGTGTGTCTACTCACATCTGATTCTGCAGGGAGAGCAACAAACGGAAGGTTGTCAAAAGGGAAACGTGACGACTACAGCCTTCCCATTCCTGACTCTCACCCTGGGCTCGCGCTCCTGCTTGGTCACTCAGTCATGTCCAAATCTTTGAGACTCATGGGCCATAGTGCACCAGGCTGCTCTGCCAATGGGATTTTTCAGGCAAAAATACTGGAGTGGGCTGCCACTTTCTCCTCCAGAAGATCTTCCCCACCCAGGGATCGAACCCGTATGTCCCATGTCTCTTGCACTGACAGGTGGGTTCTTTACCACTGAGCTACCTATGTGGTCCCATATGTGAGCCACCTCACACATTTTAAGGATTTACGTAAAGAGGCAGACACAAGACTTGCAGACACACATAAGACTTTCGAGTATATTTGAAAAGATATTCCTTTAGCCTCAGATAGTGGTAAATAAAATATATCATCGACTATGGCTAAGCTTTCTGATTACAGATCTATTTCTGCAAACTATTGACGAGGAACCCAGGAAAAGCAAACAAAAACAAGATTCCTGAGAAGACTTAAATTTTGAAATTTTCAAAAACTCCTTGGATTACATGATACAGGTTAAAGGTTCTAACTTCAAAAAACTCATGGAGTAAGTTATGACTTTATTCAATATGCTGGGGCTTTGAAACAGTGCTCCCGAAAACCTCAGTAAGTGATGGGACTTGAATGGAGATAGGAGAGAGGCCAGGAGAGAAAATTCCACCCCTTTAATCACACTGTCCTTTTGGCTAGTGTATGTGTGCATTGAAGGTCACCATAAGACTTTATTTGACAAAAGATTCTCAAAGAAAGAAGATTAATGTGTTACTTCCCAAAGAAACAAGATTCTAGATTACTGTTTTACCAGAGAATTTAACAGAAATCCAGAATAGCTGTTTTTAGCAAGAGATTTCTTTTATTTCCCAAATAAAAACTTATGAAGACTATCAGAATTTTCTTGAAATTTGAACAAACTTTTAATATTCATTATGGAAATATGAATCAGTTATTACCCCCACAGAAGAAATAAACAGTGTAGCAAGGGTTTTATAAGAAAATAAATAAGAGGAGAAGTTTGTTAATGTAAAAACAATTATTCTCTGTGCTATAAATGCAATACATCTTCATTGTGGAAAAATTTTCATACACAAGAGGGAGGGGATATATGTATACACATTCACTTCAATGTACGGCAGAAATCAACACAATCTTGTAAAGCAATTATACTCCAATTAAAATAAACAACAATCCCCCCTCAACCAAAAAAAAAAAAGGAAGTATTTTTAAGGTGATATCAAATCATCTGTAGGAGGTTCATTGTTACTTTTGCTGTGAATGGGTAGATGTAGGAACATAATGTTGTAATGAATACACTTTTGTGGCCTGTGTATTTGATTAAACATTGCTTTGTATAGTTTTTCATACTTAAGAAAAAATCTTTCCTGAAGGAGGACATAGAAAGGACAGAAATGAAGCAGGTTGTCACTGGTATAAAATTTTGTAAGGGTGAAACAGGGACTTCAGGTCTTTAAAAGTTCCTCCATTTTTCTATTTGAACAACCAGAGGTAGCAACAGTATTTGTCCTGAAGCTAATATTTTCTCGCAGGTGGGAGCCTTAGTGGTCCTAGGTCTCTGGAAATTTAATCTAGTTTATCTTGGGGATGTTGTCCCATTGGTCTACCATTTGCTTTCCTAATTTCTTTTTCCATTATCTCATAAAGAAAATAGTTATAAAATAAATAAAAGGCAATTTCCACTGTGAGAAGAAAAGCGAAATAATCAGTTAGGAAAGAATTGTCTTAATGAACTGCTAAGCCCAAATTAGACTTCCTGATATAAACAAAAATAAAATGCCCATAGCTTGTGATAAATGAATGAATGACTCCTGTGCATATTAAGCAAAAGATTATCTAGTCTGTCTATGAGCGAAAAAAGAAAAAAAAAAAAAAAAAAAA
>SJYA01000083.1:0-172563 GCA_006410615.1 Neotragus moschatus | reverse complement strand
AATAATGAATCCTATAAAAATAAAGAAAAAGATTATCTAATATGTATATGAAAAAAAAAAAAAAAAAAAAAAAAAAAAAAAGGCAAGATTTCCCAACCAGAGGCCAGAGGAAATGGGTTTGGGGGATAGGCAGATTCACACAGTGCTGAAGTGTGATGGTCCTCTAGGATTTCCTCCAAATATACTTTAGATTAAGTACCAGGGAGTCATTAGATCTATTTAAAGTTCACAGCTACAAATATTAAACACATCAGGATAAGAAACAATCTGCCCTCACGCTGTAGAGCAAATTGAAGGAATTAAAACATTCTGCCTAGTGGTAGAATAATCTAATAGGTTAAAATATTTCTTCCCTAGCTTCTTTATGCTCATTCTTTCTCTCTTACTCAGCTTTCCCCCTAAGTAGAATATACTCCACATTGATTTTGAAGCCAAGTCAGCATGGTTGCATTTTTAATTTTTTTAATTTTTAGTTTTGTGCCACATGGCATATGGGATCTTAGTTCCCAATCAGGGGTTGAGCCCATATGCCCTCAGGAGTGAAAGCCTGGAGTCTTAACCACTGGGCCACCAGGGAAGTCCTGGCATGGTTACCTTTTAGTTAGCATATTAATTTAGTTTTAGATTTCATATCCTCCCTACTGTCCTTTAATGCCTCCCATCTACTCAGAAACTACCCTGTACATCCTCTATCATAGCAATGCATAAAAATTGCCTTTTAACATGTCTTTCCCTGTCTACATTTGATACATATCTTGAGAACACCATTTTTCCTAGATTCTAATGGAGTCCTAGTCATTGAGTAGGTGCTCAAAAATAGTTATTGAATGAATGAATAAATAAATGAGAAATAAATAAATGGAACAAATGAACAGAAAAGGGAATAAACTGAGAGGCTGCCATGATAGTGATGACAAAGCACTTAATATCTTCATGTGGATATTAAATTGCACATGACCAGGTAAACTTTACTAGGTTAGCTGTAACCAATAAAATATCACCTTCAGTCAAACATACCTTTCAGTCTCTGTGTGTTATTTAAGAGAACTAAGGACCTTGGCCTAGAGCTTTTCTTTTGGATAAACCATCATTAAGAGTTAATGACCCAATGCCTTGCTTTAGTCCAAAAACTATTTCTAATCGGTCATTAGTCTCCTCTGCTTGGCCTGAGACTCTGATTATTGCTTAATTTAAGCACAAATTACAATTCAGGCAAAACATTGCCTATCTCTGTCCTTTAAACATAATGAGCACAGATTTCAGCGAATTTAATCAGTTGTTTACATACAAGTTAGTTCTCAGCAGTAACAGAAGTTGTGTCCTTCACTTTTACAAAAATGTAAGCATACTATCCTAAGAGGTCAGATCATACTGGTTATTTCCTTCATAGATCAACATCATTATATTTAAGATTAAATATTTTTTAAGTTACAACTTGAAGAGCATTTTATTTCAACGTTCTGCTGTGGTATACTCTATTTCATTTTCTCTCAGCACAAATTTGATTAATTTTTTGAAATACATAGTAGCAATTATCTAACATCAATGTGACCCATGTATCTTCAGGCAATTTGATACCATATGATTTCAGAAATACCTTGGGTTCCTAAATTAGTAACAGAAAATATATCATGGATTTTTCCAGAGTTTTGTTTTATAAATATTTACTGCAGCACAAAACTTTGTTATACTTCTTGAGTCTACTTGATAATCTCCTGATTAGACCATCCCATGCTTGGAGGAGCCAAAGAAAAATTGTGGAGCCTGCCAAAGGCGAATAGACTGTGTATTTCTTTCAAAATTCTATTTTTTTCAATAGCTTGTGTTTTTTTTTCTGATAAAATAAACGATTTAGATGAACAAGTCACTCATTGATCTTTGACCTTTTCAGCCACATCAAAAGCATCTTAAAAGCCAATTAGTGGAAATACAGAGAAAAGGTCATTTTATTACAGCACTCCACATTGGAACCATAATATTTTACATAGATTCACATTATCCCAAGGCTTTCCTTAGAAAAATAGAAAGAGAAATACTTCAGTCATAAAGCAGATAGATATTCCGTGTGTACAAATGATTTTACTCTTCCTCATTTAGGATAGAGTAATTTTCTTGGCATGTCCAATGCATAATGAGCTCTCCTGATTATCTCTTTGGATATAGAACAGGGACAATGCTGATAAATGATGTCTATTGATAATCCCCAAGCCTCATTTTAGACACTGACTTTAATTACTTTCTTACAACAGCCCTTCACCAGAGGATTTCAGAAGAAACGCATGTAAGATGAAGTATTAGCTTTTATTCCTTGTCCTCCTTCTCTTCCCTGAGAGTGTGGGTGTTTAAGCAGGAGAACAAAGAGGAAGGGAAAATCCAGGGCTCAGATAACTTCTGAATCAGGCCCTCAGAAATATAAACAAAATGGTTCATCAATATATTTGTAATCAAATGTCTAAAAACCAGGTGTTTCAAGAAGCATTCATTCATTCGGTTTTTTATTTGATTTAAGGATCTGCAATCTTCAACACCCTGGGCTAGATATACTTTGAATACACAATAATAGAAAACATATTTTTTTATTGTCCTTAAAAATGCATAGTCTACCAGAGTAACCTGGTCAATTCTTTGCCATATTGTGCTGGGACATGATATCTTTCTGTCAGTTCAATAAGAAATATTAGAAATCATTCAGATTTTGGTAGCAGGTATTTTCCCCACAGCACAGAGAACCAATTCATCTTATTTCTAAAATGAGAGCATCAGATTTTTCTCTAAGCAAGATGTTTTCTTTGTATATAGGGCAGAAAAGAAAACAAGTATACAAAAAAAAAAAAAACCCAAGAACAAAAACCTAAATATACCCTAAAATAAAGCATAATGCCATAATGCTGTAATTTAAAGAAGATGTGGACTGGTAGGATAAAGTCTCCAAGGTCACTTGTAACATATAAGTATCAGGTATTGAAAAACTGTATTGGACTTTGATTTTCTGAGCAAGAATTTCCAGTCTTTTCCTGAAAGCTTTTCCTTTAAAGTACAAGCAGACCACATTCATCAAAACCAGATGCTAATGTCTCTCTGCTCAGCTTCAGTTATCAATATCAAGTTTGAAAGATCCAAAACATTTTTGTAAAAATGGACTATGCCTGTGATCAGGCCATTTTTACCAGGGTTGACACGAGCCAAGGTCCAAAAATGCCTCTGAAACAACAACAACAAATCAAGGTCATCAAACCATGTTTTTCTCTTTCATTTTTTTAAGTCAAAAGATTAGTTTTTCAGGAAATTTCACATACATGTGTGACACACACACACACATTTTTGTTAAGGTCTGCTAAACATTAGGCCAGGAGAGGAGCCAAACTTCCTGATCTGGTTCTTTTGAAAACTGCTGACATTGAACGAATCAGCCCTTTAAACTCTGGTTGGCTCTGTTGGCTACGGTGTGTCCATATGATGGTTTGTGCAGTTTGTGCAGACAGCAATCAAGACAACTGGCATTGCCACTCACATAGTCCGAAATGTGTTAGTAGAGATGGGACCACACTGTATGCTAATAGTCTCAAGAGGATACTGAAGTCCTTGAGTTGCTTTGTTGACTTTCCATTGGGTATCCAAAATTCTAACCAAGTACGGTTTTCTCCAAAAATGTTTAAATATTCTACATAAAAGTCTTTCCTTTCCTCTTAGACAATAAAACTAATGGCAATGGTGTCTTAGACAAAATTTCATAATTTTTAAAGTGCATTTGGATACTTAATTTACTGCAGCTATAGAATTCCAGAGAGACAAATCAGTTCAGTTCAGTTCAGTCGCTCAGTCGTGTCCAGTTCTTGGAGAACCCCTGGACTGTAGCACGCCAGGTCTCCCCGTCCATCACCAACTCCCGGAGTCCACCCAAAGTCAGGTCCGTTGAGTCAGTGATGCCATCCAACCATCTCATCCTCTGTCATCCCCTTCTCCTCCTGCCCTCAATCTTTCCCAGCGTCAGGGTCTTTTCAAATGAGTCAGTTCTTCCCATCAGGTGGCCAAAGTATTGGAGTTTCAGCTTCAGCAGAAGTCCTTTCAGTGAATATTCAGGACCGATTTCCTTAAGGATGGACTGATTGGATCTCCTTGNTTGAGTCAGTGATGCCATCCAACCATCTCATCCTCTGTCATCCCCTTCTCCTCCTGCCCTCAATCTTTCCCAGCGTCAGGGTCTTTTCAAATGAGTCAGTTCTTCCCATCAGGTGGCCAAAGTATTGGAGTTTCAGCTTCAGCAGAAGTCCTTTCAGTGAATATTCAGGACCGATTTCCTTAAGGATGGACTGATTGGATCTCCTTGCGGTACAAGGGATCCTCAAGAGTCTTCTCCAACACCACTGTTCAAAAGCATCAATTCTTCAGTGCTCAGCTTTCTTTAGAGTCCAGCTCTCACATACATACATAACTATTGGAAAAACCAAAGCTTTGACTAGACGGACCTTTGTTGGCAAAATAATGTCTCTGCTTTTTAATATGCTNTGATGTATGGCAAAACCAGTACAATATTGTAAAGTAATTAGCCTCCAATTAAAATAAATAAATTTAAATTTAAAAAAAAGAAAAAAATAATTCAATATAAAGGAAGAACTACATTAGAGGAATTTGGAGTGATTTATTATACATAAAATTTAAAGAACTTGAATATTTAATGGACAATAATAATTTCTGTCCCCACACCCCACACCCACCAGTATAACACCACCTGCCTATGAGTTGGCTCTGAAACCAGGCAGAATACAGCCTACTGGTAGCAGATATCTGATTCTAGTGGGGTTGGCAAAGCCAGGGGCAGTTAGTATTGATGTCATTACTGAAATTACATTTTTTAAAAAAGAAACTGCTTGTAAAAGACCAGAAGGAAATAGAGTAAGACAAAAATGATTTGGCTTATTGAAATAGTGGAACTGTACAATTATTGTTTTTCTTTCATTTGAATTCTGTTAACATAATTTTAATGCCTGTACAAACCTTTTTAATGGAAACTATTGGCAGGCTAAAGATATATTTTAACTTTATTAATTTGTCTAAAGGTTAAAAGTAATAGCATCAACCGGCCAGACTCAAGTAGCTTAAACCCAGTGTCTTAAGAGTCACCATTTGTCTTAAGAGTCACCATGTGTTAAGTCTCACAAAGTGCCTCTTCGTATCAGTGGGACAGGAAAACGGATCATTCTTCCATTACTGGCACACATTTGGATTAGGACATTTTCTCTCAAAATGAATGTTATTCATTTTTAGGAAATGACTAGCATATGCATCTTATTATATTAGCTAGTTGCTAAGTCAGGAAGTCCTTACAGAATGATTCAAGGCAAGGAATATTTGATTGAAGGGAGTCAGGAAGGCTCAGTTAAGATACAGAAAAAGTCCAGACACTGGCATTTGGTATCTCAAAAAGTAATGCAAACTTCATTTTAACCCTGGGCTTGACTCATTATCAACGCTAGGAAGCTGTTGATCTTGTGTTTCCATCTGGATTCTTCTGTGGATAAATTGTCCCTAGGGGATCAAACTTTATGATAGGACTTCCACAAACAAAAACATTGCAGATTTTGGGTCTTTCCTGTAACAAGTTTTTTTTTTTAAAGAGATTCTGTGTGTGTGTGTGTGTGTGTGTGTGTGTGTGTGTGTGTGTTCTATGCCAGGTATAGTCCCTGGCATCCTAGACCTTACAATCTCATTTTAAGACTCACCTTGTTCCGGCTCCACTACTGAACAATCAGTTCACCTGAAGATGCAGATTATTACTGATGGATTATATTGTTTTTCATCTGTCAGGTCAATGGGTGAGCAGTTTATTAACCCAGAGGCCTCCTAGTTTTAAACCCTTAAGTCCCTGTAGTATTAATCTAGGCACTTGAAAACACTGGGGTTGATACTGTTTCTCTCTTTTCCCTGATTGTTGGTAATAGTTGCAGTGAATATTAAAGACCACGTCAGTTCAGTTCAGTCGCTCAGTTGTGTCCGACTCTCTGCGACCCCATGAACCGCAGCGCTCCAGGCCTCTGTCCATCACTAACTCCCGAAGTCCACCCAAACCCATGTCCATTGATCACCACATAGATCACCACATAAAGGCCACATAGATAGATCACCACATAGTTCACTCAGGACTTTACTAAAACAGAGATTCTAATTGAGTGGAACGAGGCGGTGCCTTAGATGCTGCAGTTCCAACTCCCTCAGGTAGCGCAGGTTGCTTATCCATGGGCTACCATTGGAGAAGCATGGGCTCAAAAATGAGCCAAACCCTGAAAGACAGACAGAGGAGGAGAGAATGCAGTCTTCCTACAACAAACAGTATTAGCCTTCATTCTCCCTTCCAGTAATCCATATGATCATTCTAAGTCTAAAATTTGAAATTTGCTGTTATTTTATTGTGATTTTTGTGATTTTCCTTTTTCTTTTTTTTCCCCAATGCAGGAAAAAAATGGGGAAAAAGTAATGTAGATAATTCGTTAATATAGGTCATATTTCTTTGGTATCCTTTTATTTAATTTCTGTGTATGGCATGCAGGGGGCTTCCCAGGTGGCTTAGTGGGTAAAGAACCTGCCTGCAATTAGGAGACACAGGAGAGATGGGTTCGATTCCTGGGTTGGGAATATCTTCTGGAGGAGGGCCCAGCCACATCCTCCAGTATCTTGCCTGCAGAACCCCGTGGACAGAAGAGCCTAGCAAGCTATAGTCCATATATCGCAAAAAGTTGGACACAACTGAAGTGACTGAGCAGGAGCGTGGTATGCAGATTTTCATGCAGCTTCAGCATATATGTATTACTATATTTAAGATTTTTAAATTGCTAAATTTTTATAAATAATATATGAAGCTGTCAACACATATGTATGTTATGTAAATACTTAGGGGAAAAAATAATCATTTTGATAGTGATGCAGCTTAAAGAATCTATAATTGGTTCAGATACTTGATTATAAATTAAGGCTATATTCATTTCATTGAAACTGGGAGTTTTCTTACCTTCTTAAATTGTTCTTCATCATCTGTAGAATGGGTATCATTACATTATCAGGGAGTATTGAAAATTAAAAGAGAAAATTTACATGAAACACCTTGCAAACAAAACATTTTACATTGTTGCTAAATATTGATGATTCATTGTTTTCATATACCTTGTCTGTGATCGCAATATGTTTTATTGCATTTCACATGCCAATGTCAATGAACCTCATTAAACTTAACTATAAGAGAGATAGTAAATTTTTAAAAAAGCTCTTTAAACTCACCTTAACTCACCTCTAGAAAGAAGCAAATTGTTATACTATACACACAGAATTTATTGAGAGTAATCCTCTAAACAATGAAAATGTGCTAATTTTTGAGAAATAGTTATTTAAGCTATTACAAGCTCCAGTGCTTTTCTGCCTAACATTTTTTCCTCTAGCTTTCCTAGATCTAGTAGTTTATCTCAATTACTAAGTGACGCTAATATGTAAGTATTCAAGAGGTGAAATAAATTCATATTAACCTTGTGTAGAATGGCTTCTAAAACAATGATCAAACTTCATGAAAATACTCCTTAAATATGGTAATCATGACACATGTATCTAATGAGTCAAAAATATTAATTTCCTTTTGCTCTACGCCAATATATGTAAATGTTAGCACACCTGCTGAAAAGGTTGAATCAGAGATTAGCTCAAAACTGTCAAGGAGAATATCAAAACGGCACCTTCTAGGGCATGTAGGCAAACCAAATACTTAGTGGAGACAGGCTAATTTATCATAGTGTAGTTGCGATGGCAACAACAGTTCTTGGTGCCATGTGACCCAAAGCAGTTTCTGTTGACTGGCTCTAATTGACTGTCAGTTCAGCAAAGGTTCCACTGTTTCCAGTGAAAGGGAAGAGAGAGCATTGATACTTGTTGAAAAGGCATAATAATAATAGTGTATCTCAAACCATGAAAGCATCCCTTTGTCTCCTTGACGTTTATTTTTATTCTGGCTAAAGGGACCTCTCTAATTTTTGCTATACAAAGGTCCCTTAGTAATTCACAGATTAAATATGCATACCTCTGTGTATGAAGCAATCTATCTATGCCAATAGAGGTGCAAACAAATATTTAAATCGTTTATGATATTAATGATATTTTACTTACAGTGTGCTAAATTTTGAGCGTCATTTTCTAATATTTTCTATAAAATCAAAATAAATCTGGTTGTATGAAAATGAGCTAATAATTAAATTTCCCTGCATATCATTTTCTCAAATATAAAAAATGGAGCCTGACAGTGTTCCTCTCTGACCAGAAAGAGCATGAGATCTTTAGGGAAGGTAGACAATAGGTTTGCACATAATTTTTCTTGTCTCCTTTTCACTGTGAATTTTCATTGATGTGTAAGTAACAAGGGCCATAGAGATAGTCACACTCCTTGATTCCACAGTTCCACTCTTGGGATCTTATCTTGAGGAAATTCCAATAAAGAGTTCTGTGACATAGGGGAGAAAGAATGAAGTTTGGAGTCAGATAGATATGAATTTCAAATCCTGTTCTGCCACTTGCTCACTGAGTGCGCTTAGGGAAGTATTTTACCTCTGTGAGCCTCAGGTTTCCTCATTTGTAAAATAGGCTAGACAGTATCCATCCTGAACAGTGATTGGAGCCTTATAAATCATATGTGTTAAGTGCCTGGTCTATGCCTCATGTATCTATCTGAGCTCTCGGGATGCAATGCAGTCCTCCTCAGTGCAGCATCATCTGTAAAGCGAAACTCGGAAACAATCCATATGCCCTGAATTAGAAATATGAGTCAGTAAATTCTCTACGTGTATCAACAGAATTAACATTTAACATTTTCATAATAAAAAATCGGATTGGCTTAAAGCTCAATATGCAGAAAACGAAGATCATGGCATCTGGTCCCATCACTTCATGGGAAATAGATGAGGAAACAGTAGAAACAGTGTCAGACTTTGTTTTTTTGGGCTCCAAAATCACTGCAGATGGTGACTGCAACCAACAAATTAAAAGACACCTACTCCTTGGAAGACAATTTATGACCAACCTAAATAGTATATTCAAAAGCAGAGACATTACTTTGCCAACTAAGGTCCGTCTAGTCAAGGCTAAGGTTTTTCCAGTGGTCATGTATGGATGTGAGAGAAGAAGGCTGTGAAGAAGGCTGAGTGCCGAAGAATTGATGCTTTTGAACTGTGGTATTGGAGAAGACTCTTGAGAGTCCCTTGGACTGCAAGGAGATCCAACTAGTCCATTCTGAAGGAGATCAGCCCAGGGATTTCTTTGGAAGGAATGATGCTGAAGCTGAAGCTCCAGTACTCTGGCCACCTCATGCGAAGAGTTGACTCATTGGAAAAGACTCTGATGCTGGGAGGGATTGGGGGCAGGAGGAGAAGGGGACGACAGAGGATGAGATGGCTGGATGGCATCACAGACTCGATGGGCGTGAGTCTGAGTGAACTCCAGGAGATGGTGATGGACAGGGTGGCCTGGCACGCTTTGATCCATGGGGTCGCAAAGAGTTGGACACGACTGAGCGACTGAACTGAACTGAACTGACTGATGGGGGAATAGTTATGGCTTAATATAAAGACAACATTACAAATAGCAGAAGTAAAATTATGGGCCTTATAATACACTATCATATGAAACAGACTTTTGTGAAGAAGGTAGTTTGCCAAATGAAAATAGTATATAGGTCTTATGACTATAAGTGATTACTGTATTAATGTAGAACACCTCCTTTAAGGTATTATAATCTCTTTTCAAATAAAATTGCATAATGAAAGAAAAAATGTAGAGATTGGAGTGGCAGAGTGAGCACCTTCAATGGCCAAAGAAACTGGGGAGCCCCCTATATATCCCTCTTTCTCTTTCACATAAGATTCCTTCACCCAAACTCCAATATAGGCACTGAAATGTGGTTCTGCCAACACTTCTGAACATTACCTTTATGTCCCCAGAGCAGTGCTGCTTCAAGTGAGAAATAGAAAAGGCTTCACAAGAAAGAATTCATGTGTGAAAGAACTGCAGTGTATGCACCACGGAGATAGTGGAAGTGAAAGCAATCTGCAAGATTGATTAAAAGGTGCGATTCGCATTTGGAATGCATTTTCTTTCAAATTTACGACTTTGACCTGAGATATCCTAGCATTTGGAAGGAAGTCACGTTCTAGTGTTTTCCATAGAACTAAAAGTTCATTATAACCTCACACTAATGACCACAGGAACTGAGAGACATGATTTTCTAGCTGAATTTTAAAGTAACAGCCGAGCAGGTCCTAGAGAACCAGGTTCGGTGCTGACAGCCTGGGCAGGAGTAAGGAAGACAGGTAAGAAGGCATTGAAAGAGGCAGCTGGGTGGGTCTCTCAGTGAATGCTGACATGCTTTCCTCTCTCAACATCCTAGCTAAACTGGTGAGTATCCAGGTACTATTATTTACTCTGGCAAGGACATGCCACATTTTAGCTCATGCAAAAAGTATGTCAAGCAGAAGAACGATGCCTTTTAACAGTATTCTTATCAAGACCTCTCTGATTCTTACCCGTGAGGTGATTCCTGAAGAGTCTCTGTTGAATTTTCTGTTACTGCTTTAAAACAGAATATGTATTGAAAAAGATGTAAAAATGTAGACTGAAATTCTTGTCTCATTCATTGTTCGGGTGTCCTCTGAAGGCCAAAATCACACCACACTCCAGACTCAAAACAAGGAAACTGCAGTCTTGTCAAGTAAAGTCTTGTCACGTACTGCGCCACAGTCATCCTCACTGACAAGCCCAAGTGGTCTTTTGAAATTTGGTGGCCCTGTGCTTCCTAAGGACACGAGGGTCATAGTTTTAGGCTGTGATTCTCCCTCCCTCGTTCACCCGTCTCTCTTTGTGATCTCACCTCTGTCTTGGATGTGACTGAGTTCCCATTGCTCTGTTAGCCACAGATTTCTCCCCTCACTCCAATCCCTGGAAAGATCACTTTTGAATCAGAGCCACCACTGCTCCACTTCAGCCTGTACATTCCCTTTGCCTCTTCAAAAGTTTTAGGTTTTTGGAAAGCAAAAGCCAGCAAGGCTTTTATAGGCTCTGCCTAATTTGTGGTTGGCCTCATGCATCCCCAGAGGCTGTGACACATACAGTCTACTGGGGAAAAAAAAAAAGGTAAAGGCTAACATACAGAGAGAGGAACAACAGCATTCTCCACTAAAATGCATACCTTCATAGTCTAGGACAAAGCATAAAGCTGTGTGTGTGTGGTTTTATTGCCATATGAAAGTGAAAGCATAGAGGCCTGGAGACAGGGAATACGAAAAGAAATATGAATCAGTGATGGTAAATGGGGAAATGATTTGAGTTCTCTGACATAGGCCCTTCTTGCTAATGTGAAGTCAGCTCCAGAGATCACTGTTTCAGAAATCAATATAACTCTTTCAAGTATATTTGTTTTGACCTAAAGTTAAAAGTGTGCCATACTTTGTGTGTGTGTGAGGGGGTTGTTCATTAGATAATGTGACTATATTTGAGCTGGTATTTGAATGTAGCATGAGATTTTTATCTTGAATGACATATAATCTTTTATATTGAGTTTTTTTAATAATCAGTAAAGTTACTTATAATATTAATTGTGACTTTTTTTTTTAATCATTTATACCTTAACTGTGACTTTGGTCTCTTAGATTAGCTTGTTTGGGCAGCATATTAACAGGGTTGAGATTTCAGGCATGAATGTCTTGGGACCTGGCTAACCTGACTCCATTCCATGGTTATAGATTAGACCTCTAGCCTCAACCTGTCAGTTTTAAATGCATTCTTCTGGTCTCACGGGGTGTTTTGTAAGAGTATGTGAACAAATCCGTGGAAATTGATTTCCAATTAGAGAAAGACTCAAATTTTATGACCTACATCTTATGAGTAACCAGTATCTTAGCATATGGAAGACATAATTCATTTATTTTCAAATGTCTAGACATTTACATGTTAAGATAAAACAAATTTACATTGAAAACATTGTTTACTCCTGACAGATCAGTAGGCTGAAGTCTGTGTCTGCAGGCATGAAATTTGTTGCTCTTGAATAATATACATTTAGGCTTTTCAACATTTTGTGAGGAGCATGAAAAAAAGAAAAAAATATATATGTATACACTCTTCTGCTAGTGATTCTTTATCTTACAACTGATCAGTAACTTCTAGAATTATTTTCACCATAGGTAATACAGTCATCTTAAATTAATAAAGGCCTATTTCATCTGTTAAACCATGCAGATACATAGTAAATGTGTCAGACATAGTTATGCCGAACTGCAGTTTTATAAGCTCAAGTCATGTAATGTGTCATTTGCAGCTCCCCTCTTCAAATCTGGACTAGCCTTTTAAATTTTTCTAAAGAACCATAATGCCCATTTTTTCTCCTTATTACCAATGTCCATGCAGCTTTTTTTCACCTTTGTTTAATGCTCATGTTTAATGCCTATCCTAATTTTTTTTATTCCTTTCCTTTTTTTTAAATTTGGATTAAAGTATCATTTTAGGCTGAATCTAGTTTGTGTGGCAACATAGAACATGAATGTCATGACCATAATTTTAACTTCTCTGAAACTGTTTTCAAATCTATAAAGTTTAAGTAATGATTCACTCTATCTTAGGATTCTTGGGAGAACAAGATCATTGTTATTATTGTTGTTCAGTTGTTAAGTCATGTCCAACTCTTTGTGATCCCAGGGACAGCAACAGCCAGGCTTCCCTGTTCTTCACTATCTCCTGGAGTTTGCTCAAACTTATGTCCACTGATTCAGTGATGCATCCAGCCATCTCATCCTCTGTCACTCCCTTCTCCTTTTGCCCACAATTTTTCCCAATGTCAGGGTCTTTTCCAATTAGTTGACTGTTTGCATCAAGTGGCCAAAATATTGGACCTTCAGCTTCAGCATCAGATAGGCACATTATTAAAACTGGTACAGTCTAAGCATATAGTACACAGTGAAAGTTAATTTGATGATCATCAGACACACGGGATTTGGGGTCCAATTGCCTTTCAGCTACCTCACTATTGGTGAAGTTAATGAGTGAGCTGTGAAGAACTATGAAGATATCTAACAACTTAATCCTTTGCAACACATCACGAAACACTCAGTAACGAAAGTTAAGATCTTATATAAGATATATTTTAAAACTTGAAAATTCCACACTTTGAAAGATATTAATATTGTACTGAAGACATAATATCTATTGTATTACAAAGTTCCAAACACAATTGGTCAAACACCCCTGTAGCATGCTAGAAATAATATATTCATTCACTGACTCATTGATATATTGATCACTATAAGTAGAGTGATATTAGAAACAAATAAATAATAAACTCCAGATTAAGGAAATATATAAGGGAGGCACATAATTACAATGCAATGTAATTATAATATTTAGCATCAAATCGTTGGACACGTGTGAGAGTTCTTTTTAAATGCGGTCATAATAGTGACAATAAAGGATTGATCACTTTGATCACTGATGACCTTCAAGGTAGAAATTTTAATGGAACATCTCTTTATATGTAATTTTATCTATTGTAAAGCCCAATTTTGTAAACCCCACCATTAAGAAAACTAAGATCATGGCATCCAGTCCCACCGAATCATGGCAAGTAGGTGGGGAAACAATGGAAACAGCGAGACTTTATTTTCTTGGGCTCCAAAATCACTGCAGATGGTGACTGCAGCCATGAAATTAAAAGATGCTTGCTCCTTGGAAAAAAAACTATGACCAACCTAGACAGCATATTACAAAGCAGAGACATTACTTTGCCAACAAAGGTCTAAGTCAAAGCTGTGGTTTTTTCCATTAGTCATGTATGGATGTGAAAGTTGGACTATAAAGAAAACTGAGCACAGAAAATTTGATGCTTTTGAACTGTGGTGTTGGAGAAGACTCCTGAGAGTCCCTTGGACTGCAAAGAGAAAAAAACAGTTCATCGTAAAGGAAATCAGTCCTGAATATTCATTGGAAGGACTGATGCTGTAGCTGAAACTCCAATACTTTGGCCACCTGATGCGAAGAAGTGACTCTTTGAAAAATACTTTGATGCTGGGAAAGATTGAAGGCAGGAGGGAAAGGGGACGAAAGAGAATGCGATGACTGGATGGCATCACTGGCTCAATGGACATGAGTTTGAGCAAGCTCCAGGAGTTGCTGATGGACAGGGAAGCCTGGGGTCCTGCAGTCCATGGGGTCACAAAGAGTTGGACATGACTGAGCAACCGAACTGAACTGAAAGCCCAATTAGATACATAGTTTAGTTAAGATTACATAAAATGTATGGATAACAGAGACGAAGCTACCTTTTCATAAAAGTGTATAAATTTGACCTGACTATAATATAGAATCAGTGCTCTGGTTTATCCATAAAGGATATCCTAGTATTATGAGGCTAACAATTCACTGGCTCCTTGAGAATACTAAAAACAGATCTAAATGCTTTGATTAGAGTAATGTTTGAAGAGCAAATGAATGTTTTGGATGGTTTCTGGTGATTGGACCAAATTGTCAAAAGAAGCAGAGACCAAAAAACAAACAAAAAAACAGACCTTGTTTTGTGTCAGTTTGGGTGTTGTTTTTTTCTTTTCTCCACAGTTGCAGAATAAACTGACTTCCAGCAACTACTTAATTGAGTGAGAATGATTTAGAAAGGGAAGGAGGTACACAGTGCTTCAAAACTAGTTCTAGCAAGAAAATCTGAATGAGTGAACTCCAAAGGGATTTGAAGAATTACATAACATAAACTAGGAATAAATTTAGAGATGAAAGATCTGATTTGCAGAATCTGATATTGTTTTACTGGATGAGGAGGAAGTTCTTGGATTTTACTATAAAGGAAAATTAAGAGAGATAATTATCCTTTGGATTATTTTGTATTTCTCTGTGTTAATATTTTATCATGACTATTGGAATCAGTCATGCCTGGAATTGAATTGACTGTAATTTTAGACAAACTTTGTGAGGATTAGGTACCTCTTTTATAGAAATGCATGCATGCATGCATGCATGAGAAGTCACTTCAGTCGTGTTCAACTCTTTGGAACCCTATGACTATAGCTGGTCAGGCTCCTCTGTCTATGAGATTCTCTAGGCAAGAATCCTGGAGTGTGTTGCCATGCCCTCCTCCAGGGGACCTTCCTGACCCAGGGATTGATGCCTTGTCTCTGACATCTCCCTGCATTGGCAGGAGAGTTTTTTACCACTAGTAGCACCGAATACTGATATATATATATATATATATATATACACACTATATATATATATTATACTATATATATATATATATAGTATAATATATTAAGGTGACTAGTATAAGACCAGGTACAGAATCAGTATTGATTACATATTAATTTTGCTTTGATTTCTTATATAGATATTGATGCTTTACCTCTTAAGACAATGGCAATGGCTTTTGATTACAAAAGCAGGTTTTCTATGAAACAAAGTATATAAACATGCCTTTCTTTTTTGCCCTTTAGATGTGTTTAATGACCTAAACAAATCTAAACCCTTTAGATGTGTTTAATGACCTAAACAAAACTAAACCCTTTAGATGTGTCATGACCTAAAATGGTCAGTCCTGAGTTCTCTAGTGATGGTCAGACCGTTACTCCCTGTTAGGGAAGATATTCAGACTAAAAGTAAGGCAGAAGCACTGGTCTCCCTGATAACTCCCACCTTCTTTGAGAGGGTTCACATATATGACAAACTGAAATACTACCATCTGAAGTCAGGAAGAAGCTATTCTCAAATGTTTCTCACAAAGCGACCTCACATTCTTCAGCCTTTCATTTTTGGTCTCTTATCTCAATTTGTTTTTGGTGAATGACATGGAATTTTAAATCAACAGACTGTAGTTCAGATTCATTCACTTTCTTTTTGTTTGTCCTTTTGCAAGTTAAACATATCAATAGATTTATATAGTTTCTCATCTATAAAACTGATATATGAACACTTCTCTCTAAGGAGGTTTTCAGATTTACATGAGATAGTGTTTTAAAATGCTTATCTCACTGACACATAGTAAATAGTCACTCATAGGTCTCTGCAGCTTGCTACATATCTCTAGAGGGTATTAGAAAGCAGAATGTTAAAATGTAGAGTGGCAGCATCTTCTAAGTCATTTGTTATCTTCACTAATTGTTTAAGTTTTCCATTGCTGCTATAACTAACAACCACCAATTTGGAGTCTTAAAACAACCTAAGTTTATTATCTTCAAAAAGTGAAGGTGTTAGTAGTGGCATCATGTCTGACTCTTTGTTACCCCAGGGAATGTAGCCCGCCAGGCTCCTCTGTCCATGGAATTCTCCAGGCAAGAACCCTGGAGTGTTGCCATGCCCTCCTCCAGGGGATCTTCCCAACTCAGGGATCAAACCTGGGTTCCCACTTTGCAGACAGATGCTTTACCATCTGAGCCAGCAGGGAAGCCCCGATTTTATCTTACAGTAACAGTTCTAGAAATCAGAAGTCTCAAAATCAAGGTGTTGGTATGATTGCATTTCTTTTGGAAGCTCTAGTGAAGAATATATTTACTTGTCTTTTCCATCTTCTAAAGCTTGCCTTCATTCCTTGGTTTGCAGCACCTTCTTCCATCTTCAAAACCAGTGACCCAGTATCTTCTAATTTCATTTTCTCTCTCTGACCTTTGCTTCTATCATCATATCTTCTGTGATTCTGTCTCATGCCTCCTTCTTTCCACTGCAAAGACTTCTATTATTTTGTTGTATCCATCCTAATAGTTCAGGATGATCTCATTTAAGTTTCCTAAAATTTATTTATATCTGCAAGATCGCATTTCTTATATTAATATAAAATTTTTATATTGAATATTCTGGATATTAGGGCATGGATATCTTTGGGAAGTAGGAAAATTGCTTTGGGATCATACAGAGGATGTTAGGAGAAATGTTCAAGTTTAATCTTGTTCATATTTAAATTTATAGTATATATCCGAGAGGATATAACAGGGGAAGCTTTTATTGGGTTTTTACCATGTAACAGAATCTGTGCCTATTAATTTACACAATTTCATTAAATTATCTAAGCCGCATCCATTTTATTAGGTAGGTTGCCTTACCCTATTTCACAGAAGAGAAAACAGGACTTTTAGGGCAACTTATCCAAAATAGCCCAGCCAGTGGTAGAATCAAGAATTTGAAACAAGCCCTAATAGAAGCAGAAGATATTAAGAAGAGGTGGCAAGAATACACAGAAGAACTATGCAAAAAAGATATTCATGACCCAGATAATCACGATGGTGTGATTACCAAACTAGAGCCAGACATTCTGGAATGTGAAGTTAGGTGGGTCTTAGGAAGCATCACTACGAACAAAGCTAGTGGAGGTGATGGAATTCCAGTTGAGCTATTTCAAATCCTAAAAGATGATGCTGTAAAAGTGCTTCACTCAATATGCCAGCAAATTTGGAAAATTCAGCAATGGTCACAGGACTGGAAAAGGTCAATTTTCATTCCAGTCTCAAAGAAAGGGAATGCCAGAGAATGCTCAAACTACCACACAATTGCACTCATCTCACACGCTAGTAAAGTAGTGCTCAAAATTCTCCAGCCCAGGCTTCAACAATACATGAACCATGAACTTGCAGATGATCAAACTGGATTTAGAAAAGGCAGAGGAACCAGAGATCAAATTGCCAGCATCTGATGGATCATTGAAAAAGCAAGAGAGTTCCAGAAAAATATCTACTTCTGCCTTATTAACTATTCCCAAGCCTTTGATTATGTGGACCACAAAAAACTCTGAAAAATTCTGAGAGATGATAATACCAGACCACCTGACCTGCCTTCTGAGAAATCTGTATGCAGTTCAGGAAGCAACAGTGAGAACAGGACATGGAACAACGACAGGTTCCAAATCAGTAAACGAGTACGTCAAGGCTGTATGTTGTCACACTGCTTATTTAACTTATATTCAAGGGACATCATGAGAAAGGCTTGGCTGGATGAAGCACAAGCTGTAATCAAGATTGCTGGGATAATACCTCAGAGATGCAGATGACACCACCCTTAAGGCAGAAAGTGAAGAAGAACTAAAGAGCCTCTTGATGAAAGTGAAGGAGGAGAGTGAAAAAGTTGGCTGAAAACTCAACTTTTAGAAAACTAAGATCATGGCATCTGGGCCCATCACTTCATGGCAAATAGATGGGGAAATAATGGAAACAGTGATAGACTTTATTTTCTTGGGCTCCAAAATCACTGCAAATGGTGAGTGCAGCCATAAATTAAAAGACACTTGCTCCTTGGAAGAAAAGTTATGGCCAACCTAGACAGCATATTAAAAAGCAGAGATATTATTTTGCCAACAAAGGTCTGTCTAATCAAAGCTATGGTTTTTCCAGTAGTCATGTGTGGATGTGAGAGTTGGAGTATAAAGAAAGCTGAGCACCAAAGAACTGATGCTTTTGAACTGTGGTGTTGGAGAAGTCTCTTGATAGTCCCTTGGACTACAAAGACATCAAACCAGTTCATCCTAAATGAAATCAGTCCTGAATATTCATTGGGAAGACCGATGCTGTAGCTGAAACTCCACTACTTTGGCCACCTGATGCAAAGAACTAACTCATTTGAAAAGACTCTGATGCTGGAAAAGATTGAAGGCAGGAGGAGAATAGGGTGACAGATGATGAGATGGTTGGATGGCATCACTGACTCAATGGACATGATTTTGAGTAAACTCCGGTAGTTGATGATGGACAGGGAGGCCTGGCAGGCTGCAGTCCAGGAGGTCTCAAAGAATCAGAAACGACTGAGTGACTGAACTGAACTGACCACTTCCGAAGTTCACACTCTTTACTGAGTTATGCTCTGTCTATAAATCATTGTAATTTAACTAAAAGAAGTTAAAAGTATTCCTATAGTATAAGAAAATTTTTTTAAGATTTATATATTACTTTATATGGCTAGTTGCTTATATATTTACTAGTAGTTTTACCTTTTATTGAACTAAAAATGGAAAACATTCAAATAGAAAGTATCTTTCTATTACATATGTAGTTATTAAATATGAATGGTTTTGCTAAAAAGATTAATTTTTCTTTCAAAATGGATAATTTTTTTAAAGATTCACATAAATTTTAGAAGAAACAGTATCAAAAAAGTTAACATGGATGCCGAAGAGTTTTGCACTTTAATCAAATTAGTGTACTGAGATGCTATTTATCTTTTAAGTTTTGGTGGAGGGGCCTTACATTCCAAAGTGCCCTGAGTGGTTAAGGTATTTCTCAGTGAGACTGAGGAAAACAGAGCAAATCTTATATTGTATGAATTCAGCAGTTCAAATATTGATCTTTCAGTCTTACAAGAAAGACTAAACACAACTACTTTAAGGCACTAAAGTGAAATGAAAATAAAATAAGATAATTACTTACAGTTATCAAGTGTTCTATTCTACTTGTGTAGTCATCTAGTCTAGTGATATTTCCCTCCAAGTTGATACCAAATGAATGACCTTTTGGATTGAATGATTCTTTATTTATTAAAGCAAGTGTGTTAGAAAGCTGGTAGAAATATAAATGTTGTTTCCCCATTGAGAGTACACATATAATAAAGAGACTCCAAATTTGAATTGAAAACTAACCTGTTTCCTTCAGATTTTGTCTAAATATTATATTTTATCACACAGAAAAGGCATAGTCTAGCAAAAAGTTTAGCCAGTGTAACAATGCAAAATTGTTCCTAGTTGAAGCAGTCGGGTTACCATTATACCTGCCAACCCATTTATTTAGCTGTTTTTATCCTCAGCCATTTTTATTATAATTCTCTACCAGATTCAAAACAGGAACCATTAGCTTATCTCATTTTTCATAAAAATTTTGCCATTCCCTAGCCCAACCTATAGGTTTTAAACTGTTTCACAGATTCATTTAGAAGCCACCTAAATTGCTCCAGACCTCTCAACCTTGCCACTCAGAGCTTTTCAGTTATTTGTTTTGACTGAAAGAGAGAGATGGAACAAGGGAGAAGTGTTTGAAAATCACTGTTCTAGCACCTCATACCTGCTTAACAAATACATTAGTAAGTTTAAAATTAACAGTTTGTAGTTTCAAACTTTGAATTATAAATTCAAGGACCGTAATTTAAAAGTGAACTAGAATTTAGCCTATGTATTTCAATTTCTGGACCTATGACTTATTTTTCAACTAACATTTAACTTCAAGTTTGAGACTTAAAATGAATTAAACTGAAAAACACCCTGCAAGCTTGGAACTTACATGGAGTTCACAGGAACTGATTTCACTACACTGTTATTTAATGGATATAAACAGTAAAAACAGTGCAGTTGACTTCAGTAATCTATGATTTTGCTTGCAGTGATTTTTTTTCTGTGTTCAGATTCAACTGATACTAAGAATGCATCTAGACATTCAAAATGACTTGCTTTCATCCATCAAAAGATTTGATTTATTTTGTGTTGATTGTGATTAAATCTCATCTATTTTACCCTAAGAAAATAATCATTTCTCAGCAACTCAAATTTAATTGAACTTATAAAGATGAATTTTCACTTCACTTAAGAGATTATCAAGGCATTTTCCCAACAGGATTATATTGTCCTCATTGAAGGAAGCAATTAAAGTGTATATAAATTCTATGACTTGTCCCAATTATACAGTAAGTAATTATCAAAATGAGAAAAGAAACTAAAGGCTTACCAACTAGTATTTGTTCTCACATTGATGTTTCATCTCTTATATATAAAAACTTTGATGATACAAATAATTAGAAATCGACATTATGAAGAATTTGGTGCTGTTGATCTTTGATAAATGTAGTAGTTGGGATTATTTGAATTGCTTGATTGACTGAAACAGACCCCTAGGACATGATTGTTCTTGTCACTCACTTGCTGTCCTAAGCAGAATATTTTCCTCTGTGCCATTCTGAATATGTTATTCCGAAAGCTATAGCAAGGCCTTAGCAACCAGGGTGCTGCTAGACACTTCCTAAGTCTCACATAATATTTTGGTGGTAGTGATGCTCCTTGATGATTGCTAAGTATATCAATTACAAAATAAGGTCTTAAGGAAACAGCCTCATTGATCCAGGCGAATGCAACTAGAAGTGTTTAAGGATGACTATAGAAACAGATTGTCTTCCTGATTTGAAATAAAAACCAATTTATATAAAAAACTAAATGTTGTTGTTGCTGTTTAGTCACTCAGTCATGTCTGACTCTTTGTGACCCTATAGACTGTAGCCCACTAGGCTCCTCTGTCCATGGAATTCTCCAGGCAAGAGTACTGGAGTGCATAGCCATTCCCTTCTCCAGGGAATCTTCCTGTCCCCTCGAAAACACCTTAATATTTATATTTAATATTTTGGATCAATTTTTATTAATAAACCTTCTTTGAAGTTCAAATGGATAGGATCAGGAAAACATAAGTTGTTTGCCAATCATGATAGATAGAAGAAAGAAAATATAAATATAGTTCAAGAAATCTTCATGTTTACTAAGGTAAATTTAAGGAGAATTATTTAATCATTTGTTTGCATAACACCTCAAATGAAGGGCTTTCCTGATAGCTCAATTGGTAAAGAATCCACCTGCAATGCAGGAAACCCTGGTTTGATTCCTAGGTTGGAAAGATCTGCTGGAGAATGGATAGACTACCTACTCCAGTATTCTTGGACTTTCCTTTTGGCTCAGCTGGTAAAGAATTCACCTGCTATGGGGGAGACCTGGGTTCGATCTCTGGATTAGGAAGATCCCCTAGAGAAGGGAAAGGCTATCCACTCTAGTATTCTGGCCTGGAGAAATCCATGGACTGTATAATCCCTAGGGGTTGCAAAGAGTCGGACATGACTGAGCAACTTTCACTTTCAAATTAATGATTTAAGGTACATGGCCTAAAGTTTTGGAGTAATTGTCTCCTGGAAGAATGCAATAGGTTTAGATTTTAGGGGGGATTTGTGTACTTGGGAGAGGATTTGAAAGCTTATTAGACTTGTGTTTGTGAAAGGTGTCTAGAATGACTTGATAATAAGACAAGTGTTTCAATTCAAGTTGTTGTCTTCAGATGGGAACAAAATCAAAAATATTGCATTGGCAGCATATGCTAATCAAATATCCATAAACTGACTGACAAATTACAGAAACCTTTTCAAATAATTTAAATATTTGTTTTGTCTAATATTGGATTAAATGATAAAACAGCTCAATATGAGAAAAAAGGAAAATCCATTGTCTGAACTCTTCAAACAATGTAATCAAGATTATAAAATCATTTAAAATACCAAGATAAAATAATATGTTGATGAATATTTCATCAACTCTGGTGGCTAATGCATGCCACATGTAGTGGACCAAAGATTATAGAGGCCCATAGGCACATGTCTGTATAGCCATCTTAGTGCCTGTTCTGATTATCCACTCTCATATAAACCAACCCAAAATGTAATGACTTAACAATATATTTTAGAGTTGTCTCGTGATATTGTTGTTCACTGAGCTTGACTGGGTGTTCCTCATTTGGGTTTTATGGGTTTTCAGGCAGTTTCTTTCGTTTTAGTCATTTGAAGATTTGAATGGGCTGAACATCCAAAACGGTCGCTTCACTCACACATCAGATGCTTCTGTGTCCCTCTGTGAGGGCCACTCTTTGTAGCAGAGTAGCATGGACTTCTTAACAAGAGCAAGGAAGCAGAGATGACAAGTCCCGTTCAGGGCTTCACAGATTACATGTAATCTGTGAAGCTCAGAGTCAGGTAAAAATTCAGGCTCCCATGTGAAGCACAGGGCCCTGTATGAGGCTGGCCTTGGCTCTATTTAAAGGTATGTCTGCTGCTGACACAGGGTCACTTGAGCCGCTCCCCGTGGAGGAATGTCATGTGCATATACGGCTTAAAGAATTGATAATGGCCATCTTAGAAGTAAGCTAACTGTAGCAGTTTAAAAAGAAATGGAGTCAATGGCTGACTTTGATTAACTGGAAGATTTTACATTAAAAAAAGGAAAAATCCATGAGACTTCCCTGTAAGTGCAGTTGTTAAGACTCCAGGCTTCCAATGCAGGGGGAATGGATTCAGTTCCTATTTGGGGAACTAAGATCCCATATGCCACACCATGTAGCCAAAAAAATTTCTGTCTTCGACTGAGCACTGGCAGCCATTTTCCATAGCTGCCTAACGGCTTCCCTTTTAGACAGAGCATGGAACTTTCGTTTCACATTCTTTACCTAGCCCACTGCGTATTTACATTACATTCTTGTCCACTGCAGGCATTTGTGTTTGAGAATTTTTTGTGCTATTAGCATAAAGTTCTGGGGTATTTTTGTAGTGATATAACTGTTTTATAACCATTGTATAAAATTATGTGTACTATTCTAAAGTTTTATATATTTTCAAATTTGATTTTATATATTACTTATCTCCCTCTATGGTTTCTCGTTTTCCTTTTAAGATAAACTATGGATTTAATTTAACAAAAAACAGAATTCTTTACTTTGACAAAACATGAATAAAAAATAAAGCTTTGTATTTTCTAGCAAGGTCACCTTCATACTTAATTTCACATAATAAGTTTTATTGTGGTGGCATAGATTTTTATCTAGTTATTTTAATCATGACTGATCGTTTTCATAGTTAAAATATATAACAACTTAGTAAAAGGAACAGATGAGTGAGAAAAAAATTCTGACCAATAAATATCTTATAAACCTTACCATCTCCCACAGATTTTCAAACCTATTCATATAGAAACCAGGATTTGGATATATGAAAATAAATGTTACTATGTTAAATAATCTTTATTAGTACTAAAAGTGATTTACAAAGATTCTATATCATAATTACATAAGCAATTGTACTTACTTTATGTTTTTATATACTTAATAGTACTTTTGAAATAAAAATTCTAGTTAAATGCTAAGGAGCTACATTTTTGACCATTAAAAAACTATGAAATCACAATGCTTTCCTTTTGTAACTTTCACATAATTATAATTCCCACATGAATATTAAATATGAAAATATAGTACAATTAAAATTAATAAGAAAATTGAATGTCTTATGAATACCACATCATTTACTTTAAAACCAATCAACTCAATTTAGTGGCTAATTATTTTTCAACAAATTTTCTTATGTAATATTAACTTTATTAGGAAATATAGCTCAAATTTTAAAAAAGGCTTTTCTCTCCATAAATACACATTTGTACACATTCTGAAACTGAGAAGTTATTTCTAGGAAATAGGTAAATGTTTTAATATTATGTTTTTTAAAAGCTATTATACTTTCATAGAATTACTAAATTTATCCCAGTGGGCATTGGCTGAATTTTCCCAAGATAAATTTTTTTTAAATTAATTGTGTAGCCTTCTTCAAGAACTGCAGAGTTTCTTCTCAGAATAGGGATAATGGTAGATTAGGGGCAAAGGGAATTGGAAAAAAGAAGTTGGAAGTTATTTTTTGAAAATAACTTATCACGTTGCCCTTTTTTTCTAATGCAATGTATCTTCCCTGGAAAATAATTTTATTGACTAAGAGTATGATCTTTTTCTGGGATAGCAGTAGGTGTGCAGTCACAGCAGGCAGGCTGCTTGGGGGTTAAATATCATGACCAAGTCACTTTACCTCTTTATTCTTCAGTTTCCTTATCTGTAAAATGGAAAGATCAATAGTGCCCATCTCCTATGGCTGTTCTGAGATTTAAATAAGTTCATGTATGAAAATCTTTTGTTACAGTGACTGGAAATGCTATACATTCCATGGAGATCTTCCCAACCCAAGGATCAAACCCAGGTCTCCCACACTGCAGGTGGATTCTTTACCAGCTGAGCCACAAGGGAAGCCCTGATAACTGTGATCTTCAAGCTAAAATAACAAATCCTGGAACTTTTAAGATTTTCCAAAGGTTTCAGAATCAGTACTTCTAAACGAATAATTGTCCATCCTGAATGATGATACACACTTCACTCTAAGATGGATTGTTCTGAGAATGTGACTGCTTTTGGAGATAACACACGTGTTCTGTTTCTCCTCCTTTTATAAGTGCACATCATAAAGAACAATATCCATCTCTTGCTACCCAAAGTTTACTGATTTCTGTGGTTTAAAAGTCTCAGGGATGGGTTAGACATCTTCCAAGATGAAGCAATCTTGAGGAAATATTTTTAAAATTTCTGATTGATCTATGATTATAGTATAATTTCCCTCTTCTAGCTCGTGGAATCTTCAGTATATATCTGATAAATGAATTCAAACAACTTCAAAGCCTTAAACAAAGAAAATTTAGAAAACTGTATTGAGAAAGAGAATAGCTGAGTAAAAAAATTCCTTTATAAGTCAGTTAATTTCCAGTTCTTCCTTTTCAACAAAATTGAAGGTGATGTTAATTGAGTTGTCAGCTGAGATCCTTAACAGTATTTTTTTTTATTACAGATTACTATGTGACTTCTGGCACATAATTTGGAAGGAGTTCAAAGAATTGAATGACACTTCTGTAACAAAACTCCATTTATTCTCATTTTTTTATTTATGGATATTAGTTTTCTCAGGACTGACATATAAAAATAAAAACTAACAATAAAAATTATCTTGAATACCATCTTATTAGAGCAATAAAAATATTCAGCTTTGAGTACAAGAACTGGTTGTATTAATAGAATCAAGAACCATCCATCTCATTAAGAAATGAATTTCTACTTTATTTTGATTTTGTTTAGTAATTATCAAGACTGATGTTTATTCGTCTTAATCAAGTAGATACTAAAAATAATTATACTAAAAGTTAAAGCTGAAAAGAAAATGTTACCACTTAGATTCTCCTGATCACAGGAAATTTTTTCTTTTTTCTTTTTATATATGTATTTTTGTGGCAGAAAATTTTAAGAGGATGCTCAACACCGGTCTTTCATATGTAAAACATTTATTCTATTAAAATAATTTTTGAGGGAAATGTGAAATCAAATAAAAATTCAAGGATAAAACACTATGTAAAATATATTAACTGTTTCAGCAAAGCTTGTTGATTTAGTATATTTTGTAATACATCATGGTGCATATTAAACTGATGTGACATTTAGAATCAATCAGATGCAAATAAAAGTTACAAACATTATTTTAACTTGCCAATATATATGGTGTATTGGGAATTACATATTTTCAAGTGTTAAATTTATGAAAAAACATTTTAGAAGTGAAATATATGAGCGTACATAGTTTTGAAAATATTTCTTTAGAAGGCATATGAGCAGATATACCTAAAAACTACAAACTGGTGATTCATTAAGGGATCATCTGGTTCTAAAATTATATGATTACTTTGAATAGAAAATAATATTTATGTGCATTTAATAAAATTTTAATTGGAATCTTATCCATAATTGTTTTAGAATATTTAATGTTATGATCTTTCAAAACCGATTTTCCATTTTTAATGTTTATTTTCATGTGGAAATTCTTTGGCAACTCTATCATCTCCCTAAAATTAAAAAAAAGATTAAGACACAGGTAGAAACACAAGTAGAAACACACCATGGGCCAGGCCTTTGGGGTTAGTTTGGGGAGAAGAGTAGGAAGGAAGGGGAAGCCAGAAACATTCACTAAAGCACTGTTTATTGTGATAGAAAATGCCCTATATAGATGTTAACAATATAATCCATTTTAAGTACTTAATTTAAAAAATGGCATTTTAGAGAGCTGTATGTAGAAAACGAAAGTAAACCATTGAGGTTCTTTGGGGGATGTTGGTATTTTGACAGGGGTTTTGAACTAACAACATTTTGAAGAAAAAATGGTGCATTTACAAAATTCAAAGAGTAGTAACTCTGACTGACAAACCAGCTCAATGCCTTCAGGAATGAGGAGAGAAACTTCTGAGGCAGATGCTTGTTACCAATTCAGAACAATTAAAAAACGTCAACCTGGATAAAATGTAGAATTATAACAGCTATTACTGTCCAGATATTTTCTTCAGCTGCCCACCTCACAGGACCACTGTGCTAACCTGGGAGCTGGAGAATTGCAGTCCCATTTCTAGATTCAGAGTACAAGAAAGGGAGAACCTGCTGCCGAAGCATAGCCTATCTATAGAACAAGGAAGATAATAGTGACTTTTCCTATAAAGAACAGATCATTTAACTAATGTATGTTGGTAAATATATTCTAAAAAGAGCAATTTGAAATATTTCTAACATAATTTTAAATTATGTTAAATTTTAAAATGCATCATAGATTTAAAGTTTGAAAAATATATATTCATAGTTTACATCATAATAAATCAGCACCCAGAGTAAGAAATAGAACATTACCGTTAAAAAAGTTTGTTTTTTAAACTAACATCTATGTCATTCCTCTGATTTCTCCCGTTAAAAAAGTTTGTTTTTTAAACTAACATCTATGTCATTCCTCTGATTTCTCCCACTCCAATTAGGATGCAGAGATCTTCAAAAATTATGTGTCATTCAAAGCTTCTCTAACTGTCACTCATTCCTATTTTAGTACTGTCATTTTCATTAGAATCACGATGCGTTAACAACTCTAAGACCTTACTATAATCTAGTTCTCTTTAAAAATATTTTTAAAGTGATCATACAATGAAATACTTCTAAAAATCCAGGCCTAAAGATACATTTTTAAACTATAATTTCATGCTTTAAATGGTGTGTTTTTGTTTTTTCTGTTTTCACCTTATCTATGAATAATTAGATCAAAAAAGACTACCTCTCTAACTACAAAAGAGTTACCTCTTATATTCTGGAAAAGATAATTTCGTTTCCCTAATTGTAACTGAATTATACCATGAAACCTCATAAAGATCTAGGTCCCCAACTCTAGTTTCCCTAGATAACACTATTGTCTTCTGTTATGTTCCCTTTCATGAAACTCAAAAATCAATTTCTAGCTTCCCACAGAGATTAAAATTCACCTGAGCCTGCTTTTGCACTTCCCAGGTGGCGAGTAATAAAGTATCCGCCTGCAGTGCACGAGATGTGAGTTTAATCCTGGATCGGGAAGATTCCCCGGAGGAGGAAATGGCAACCCACTCCAGTATACTTGCCTGGGAAATCCCATGGACAGAGGAGCCTGGTGGGCTACAGTCCAGAGGGCTGCAAAAGAATCGGACATGACTTAGCAACTGAGCATGCGCACATGAGTCTGCTTTGTAGGGATTCCTGTTGTCTGATACCGACCTTGTTTCTCACTATATTCTGAGAATAATCCACTTCAAACAAATTCACTTGTTTTGTGTATTCATCATCCATCATCCTCTACCACCCATCCAAAATCTATCCATGTTAAAGCAATTCCTTCTCTAGAGTAGTACACAGAGAATTTCATTTCTTTGATCATATGAGGTTTTTGTTACTGGTTCCATCTTTACTATCCATCATATTTGAATCTTGTAATGTTCTTTTACATCCCATATGTATATGCGATTAGCTGCATGAAGGCAGGGAACCACACTCATGTTATAAATTGTATAAAACCAAGTGTTGCGGAGCATGGATGAAGGCAGGACCCAGTGCATTAAAGGTCCGTCTAGTCAAGGCTATGGTTTTTCCAGTGGTCATGTATGGATGTGAGAGTTGAACTGTAAAGAGAGCTGAGCACAGAAGAATTGATGCTTTTGAATTGTGGTATTGAAGAAGACTCTTGAGAGTCCCTTGGACTGCAAGGAGATCCAATCAGTCCATCCTAAAGGAGATCAGTCCTGGGTGTTCATTGAAAGGACTGATATTGAAGTTGAAGCTACAATACTTTGGCCACCTGATGTGAAGAGCTGATTCATTTGAAAAGACCCTGATGCTGGGAAAGATTGAGGGCAGGAGGAGAAGGGGATGACAAAGGATCAGATGGTTGGATGGCATCACTGACTCGATGGACGTGAGTTTGGGTGAACTCTGGGAGTTGGTGATGGACAGGGAGGCCTGGCATGCTGCAATTCATGGGGTCACAAAGAGTCAGACACGACTGAACGACTGAACTGAACTGAATGCATTATCAGTTCTGACTTTAGAATAAACTTTAACCAAGTGTTTTCAAACCTTAGGACAATCCAGTAATACAGTGCCTACATCATTATAATTGTATTGTAGCTTTACTGTCTGTTGATTTTGGTAGACTATATGCAAAAAGCCAGTTGAGTCTTTTCATACCACTTCCCCTTTTAATAAGTTCTGGCAAATCATTTTTTCTACCAATAATTAAAAATTTCCTTATAGCTTTTCTGGACACTTTGTGAATTATTTAATTTTTTATATTTTGAATATTGAAAGTCTAGTATACTGGCAAAGCTGAAATATTTCATCAGATTTGAATTCTCCCCTCGCCCATCTCAGGCCTAACTGAGGCTCAGAAACTTATGGGAAGAGATAGAGACATGATCAGTCTTTTCTACAACTTTTTCACCTACTTCGCCTCTCTCTCCCTCCACGGTACTGTCATTGACTCCTCCCAGGCTGGAGAAAGAGAAGATGAATAGGAGAGGGCATGAAGTTAGAAAGACCATTCTTGGAACTGTGAGTATGTGTGTATTTTCCAAGAGTGGGCTCATTTTTGGATGGGGGGAAAAGTGAGGACCATTGAGGGGAACTTGGCCTTCCATTCTCATCTAGTCATTCTGTGTGCCACAGAGAATATTAAAGGTTTCTTTATCCTGCTGAGCAAGGGAGCAGCTAGTAGGACCCCTACCCTGCCTTTGCAGTGATAGGAAGAGGGACTCTAAGAGTCTCATACTTCTCTGAAGACCTGGTCATGCCCAGTCCAGGACCTTGTATGTAGGAACTGTACAGCCCTCCTCTAAGTCATTGAAATTACCCAACATTCAGAGTCACACACAGATTTCCAGGAATACACGTGTAGATAGATTTCTGTTGTTTGTTTTTCTGTTGTTTGCCATGACCAAGGAGTTGTTCTAAACAACTTTTACTTCATATTTTACATGTGGAGTTTTGAGTTACCTATCATTAATCTTGGAGAGTGGTTAATGTTCGTATTCTTTTATATGTGGAAACTGAGACTCAGGAATTTAAATTTTTTGCCTGGGGTCATACACTTGGGACAGAGCTTCTTGAGCCTCTGTTCTTCAGGGTCACTGTATAACCTCCTTCAGGGAGCCAGTTAAACTGATGGCATTCCAGTTTGCCTTGTGAAGAGTGCTATGTATCCCAACTATGCGACACATTATCTTCTGTGATCATAGACAAACTATTGAATCTCAAAGATTTTATCTGTTAAAGTAAAATGATATTAATTATTCCTATCTCAGACACTTATTGAAATAATTAAAATAGTTCGTGACACGTATAAAGCACTTAATAGTGTTAGAATTGAATGAAGTTTCATAGATAATAAGATGGCTTTTGTCTTAATTTTCAACTTGAGATCTGTTTTTCTCTCCCCTGTCATCAATGGAGTGGCAATTAGAAGTACTCTCACAATAGATAATGTATAGTTAACTTCTGAAAAGAATAAAGTTTTAAAAGAAAGGTCAGTTATTATTATAGATATCATTCTTACAGAATCCTGTATTACAGAATATCTGAATTTTCTTGTGAAGGTCAGTTTCTATAAACATACCCAATCTAGAGGTTTTATATCAACTTGGCATATGAGATACAATCCTTTAATTCATGTTTCATGGACAAAAGTTAATGCAGTTCTTACTTTTCCCTGATATGAGAAGAGCAAAGTGCTCCCTGCATAATTCGATGCTTCACAATGGCTTCAGATGGAGGAAAATCTTGTAACAGTTGCAAGATGATCAGCTATCTTCTTGTCATCAGGGGTTTACAATCTGAGCACCATATGGTTGGTGTCATTTATTTTGCATTCCTGCATAGTCTTTCTTTCTTGTAAATTACCAGCTAAGTTGTACATTCACCTTAAAGGAATTTGAAGTATATGGCAGGTTGTCAGATTTGCCCACACAGTATCAGATGTCAGACCACCCACTGAGAGTTTTAATTGAAGTTACCTTTTCACTGAGTGGCTGGGAATTATGTGATTTTTGATTCTGTAGTTATAATGGAATATTTTATAGATAATCACTGTCACTTACAAAAAGAGAAGAAAAATAGAGCAACTTAATTTCCTAGATCTTTTCTGGGAGGATCAAAGCTCTTCATGAAAGTGTGTGCACATGTGTGCTGTCACTCAGTCATGTCCAGCTTTTTGTCACCTCATGGACTGTAGCCCACCAGGCTCCTCCGTCCATGGAATTTCCCAGGCAAGAATACTGGAGTGAATTGCCATGCCCTCCTCCAGAGGATCTTCCTGACCCAGAGATCGAACCCACATCTCCTGCATCTCCTGTATTGGCAGGCAGATTCTTTACCACTGAACCTCCTGGGAATTCCTTATTAAAGTATGTCTATCCAGTGAGCTCTTTCAAATGAATTCCTGCCTATAATTCCTCCTGGTGACACTTGATAGCGAATGAACTAGTTGATGCTCTTTCAGGTAAGAAGAGAATATCTATGCCAGCATCTGCACTTGATGCTTTTAGAAATGATGAATGTGTTAGCTAGGAAACTTTGCACCTACTGGGAGACTTACTCTTTAATGTCATCTATCAAAAATGTAAATTATCTATTACCCCAGGGTTGAGGCCAATTATTCTAATTATTGTTGTTTATTATTTTTTTATCACCATCAATGTTGTACCTAGTGACTCTGGTAGAAATGTTACAGTTAGAAGAGGAACTGTTATTTTCATATTTCCCAAGCAACATCAATTTGTATGGCTAACATTTTAGCAATAAAAAGCAAAATGTAAAACTGCAGCCTGCTGTGAAGGGAAGTCTACACATTGAATGAACACTGCAGGGACATACTCATAAATATTCATTAAATAGGGTTTCATTGAAAATGAAATGTAACTACTGAAGGTAATGCAACACAAGTAGGTAAAAGGCTATTCCACCTCAGTGAAGGAAACTGGATAGAATGAGATAATCTAAGAAAATAGGATAGAGTTTTTTGTTTGTTTTGTTTTGTTTTTTAGGATAGAGTTTAGAGCATGCATTTTGTACTTCAAACTATGAACCAAGAAGATGGAGAATTAATCTAATTGTCATATTTATCTTGGTGCTTCTGATGCCCAGTTTTTGTAATAAAAGGGAGTAAGGTTTTTAAACATCATATCCAACATAATCTGAATTTTGTAGGTGGTTTGAAAGTCTAGGGAATTCTCTTGGAAGAGATAATGAAGCATAGTCTTCTGGATGGATATAGCATAGTTCAAACACTCAAGGAGGCCTGCTTCTTAAAATCTCTATGGCCTCTAGTAAGTCACTAAGATATGCAGAAAGATAAGTGAAAGTGAAGTCGCTCAGTCTTGTCCAGCTCTTTGCTATCCCATGGACTGTAGCCTACCAGGTTTATTCCAGTCCATGGGGTTTTCCAGGCAAGAACACTGGAGTGGGTTGCCATTTCCTTCTCCAGGAGATCTTCCAGACCCAGGGATTGAACCCAGGTCTCCCACATTATAGGCAGACGCTTTACGGTCTGAGCCACCAGGGAAGGCTTAGCTGTTTGCTACCTGTAAAATGCATAGCACTACTTCCTCACTCGCATGGTTTTGTTAAGGAGACGTGAAAGTGTTTTATAAATGATGAAGCAGCATGAAACTATTTATTGTTATAATTTCCTGGTATTTATTTCAGTATAGTTGTGAAGCCTAGTTCCAATCTCAGTGATGGCTTACTTTTATTGACCTTTTTAAGTTCATTGCCTGTATTCTCTTTACTTGCAATAGATGAATTAATAAGTGAATTCAGATACTTAATTGATAAATATTAAGTGAGACCCTGTTAAATTGCAAGCATCATTCTAGGGGCTCAGGGTAAATCAATAAACAAACAAAATATCCCACCTGCATGGAGCCTATTTTTGTTTAGGGAATGTCAAAAATATCTAATGTACCTACATAACAAGTTAAGTTTGCTATAGATGAGAAGCACTTTGGAGGAAAATAAATAATGAAGGTGGAATAAGAAGTATGGAGGGTAGCAGGAGTGTAGAAGAGCTGAGTACAGTCATTTCAAAAGAGACTGGTCATGGAAGCCTTCAATATGCAAATATTTAAACCCAGACTTTGAAGTGCATGAGGAAGCAAGTGCTGTGGATATCTAAGAAACAGCATTTCAGGCAAAGGAAGCAGAAAGTACAGAGGTCCTGAGGCACAAGTATGTCCCTGGTATTCAAGGAACATCAGTAACTCTTGAGGGACTAGGAAAAAGTGACTGTGAGAAAAAATGGATAGAAATAGTGTCAGAGTTAGGAGGCCGGATATCATAGGGACTTTAAGGTCATTGAAAATTTGACCTTTTATTTGTGCATAAATAGAAACAAAGGAAAGTTTTGACAGGACTTACGACAAGATTTGACCTATTAACCAGATTATTAACCAGATTATTCTGGTTAACCAGATTATTCTGACTTTTGCATGGATGAGTTAGGTGGCCAGTCAAGAGAACGTTGTAATAATGCAAGTGAAACAAGATAGTAGATTAGGGAAGAATAGTAGCACTAAGAGGAGTGAGAAGCATTAAGATTCTAGTGTCTGAAAGGGAAGTGAAAAGTGAAGTTGCTCACTGTGGCTGAAGTTCTGTTCATAGCTTGGATGAGAGGTGTGAGAGGAAAAACAGAGGCAGGATTACCTGAGCAAATGCAAAGGTTTACACCTGAGTAAATGGAAGAACTGGGTTTCTGTTAACCGAGGGGAGTTTTTGTTTTGTTTTGTTTGTTTTTAGTGTGTTTGTGTCTGAGTGAGCAAATGAGTACTTAAGGTCAATAAAAGGTAAGTTACTTGCTTATTTTTCAACCAGTGACCAGTATGAGTTTTCCTGTTCCTACCGTTTTTAAACAAGAAATGGTACTGCTTCAAGTTGATTTATGTTTTTGTGGCAATAGGTTAGTTCTTAGTTTTGTTTTTTTAAAGGTTGATTCATAAGGAACAAATTAGGCTATAACTCCTTTTTCTGTGTTATTCATGTTGTCATTTATTACTAAGCTACAAAATTATAGAAAAAAATATGCTTGATGTGTTATGATTAATTCCAGTGTGCTAAAGAGCAATGAACTGTGTTCAGTCAAAAAATGAATCCATCTTCAGGTAGGAAATCTGTGAGAAAAAGAGAAAGATTCATATAATTTTTAAAAAATATTGATAGGCTATTTCTAAAGTTAAATCTGGGAGAAAAATAGAAAGAAAGAAATTGATTCCTATGGTATCGTTCAGGGGAACTGTTAAGATAGTGACATCACCCATAGTTACTGAAGTTTGTGTGTGTGAACAGATTCTTTAGGTTTGTGGTGGCAGGGAGTGGAGAGGACTAAATTGTTGGAATTACTAAACTGGTATTTATTTGTTAATCTTGATTAGAGTGATGGTTTCATCACATGTTTTATGGGCTAAAGAGAATGAATGAGTTAGCACTTTTAAAGACCAGCTGGTAGATGACTGACTGAAGATCAGGGAATAACTCATGTGCATGCGGACGAGTCAGATAGCTGTGACTCATCCCAGACACTGATTGCCTCAGGCAGCTACTGTGTTACTGCTCAGCTCATGTGTAAATGTGGGAGGATCTGCTAATGTTCTTTTGGTATAAGCCACCTGAAATCAAGAGAGATTAACATCAGCATAAAGGTGGCTGGTATGATGGATAGTGGTGCCAGTTATTAGAAGGATGCTCAAAGAATCACAGATGTCCTAAACAACCATATCTTGAGAAGGACAGACAGCAGGAAGCCTCAGGAATCTTGGGAATGTCAGAAACAAGTAGGAGAGATACTGCTGCTGCTGCTGCTAAGTCGCTTCAGTCGTGTCCGACTCTGCGACCCCATAGACGGCAGCCCACTAGGCTCCTCTGTCCCTGGGATTCTCCAGGCAAGAACACTGGAGTGGGTTGCCATTCCCTTCTCCACTGCATGAAAGCGAAAAGTGAAAGTGAAGTCACTTAGTCGTGCCCGACTCTTAGAGACCCCATGGACTGCAGCCTACCAGGCTCCTCCGTCCATGGGATTTTCCAGGCATGAGTACTGGAGTGGGTTGTCATTGCCTTCTCCAGGAGAGATCCTGGTGATGAGCAAAAATATGTATCTAGGGAGTTATGGAACAATTAGATGGGGAAGGAAGGAATCAATCATCAAAGAGATGAGATTGCAAACAAGTTAAATCCTCAAGCACTTTAGGAGGGGTCAGATCTGATGTAATTAGCTATTTTTCCTTTTGGCCTTTTCCATTTCCTTTTTCAGAAACGTGTGATGAGATGATAATGACCATCAGGTAAATCAGTGGTGCTTTCTTGTGATATTTTATTTACTTTCCCTTAATGTAGATGCAAATCCCATTAGGCAATGACGAAATTGTTCTGTGTCTGAATAACATCAAGCAGACTCTTTGTGCATTCCAGAAATGCTAATCTCACCTATTTGGCCTAATCTCAAAATCTCAGATGGTTTTCTTAGATTCTTTTTTGGGGGGGGGTGGGGAAACAGCATTGTGCAGCTCATGTGATCTTAGTTCCCCAAACAGGGATTGAACCAGGTCCCCACAGTGCAAGCTCTTGAGTCCTATCCACTGGATCTCTAGAGAATTCCCTGATAGATTTCTTTTTCTTAAGATATTTTTCAGATCATAGTTCTTTCTTTAAATGTGTGTTGTAATTGAATAAGAATGATTTACCAAATAACAATATGATAAGCAAATACTCCCCTCACTGAAGGAGAAATGTTAACACCTGAAGATACACAATGTTATATCAGCATTGAGGAAAGTGAATGTGTTAGTTGCTCAGCCGTGTTCGATTTTTTGTAACCTCATGGACTGTAAGTCACCCAGATTGCTCTGTCTGTGAAATTCTCCAGGCAAGAATATTAGAGTGGGTTGCCATGCCCTCCTCCACAGGATCTTCCCGACCCAAGGTCTCCCACATTGCAGGCAGATTCTTTACAATCTGAGCCACCAGGGAAGCCCCCAGTATTGAGGAAGGAGGTGCAAATGACTGGATTGTTTTCTAAGAGTAAAATATCATTAGATAAAAAACATATGCACAAGTAAAACAGCTATGAATGAACGGTTTTAAGTGCATCTAACAGTTTACCAAGATCACAAAAATTGGGGGATAGTTTACGTTCTGTGCAGATAAAAAATTATCAGTCGTTTTATGAAGAGGTTGCAAGAAAAAGTGAATAGTAAAGATTTGCATTTGAATTATAAGCAGATATTGTGATGAAACTCAAATAGAGATAGTTTTTAAATGAAGGGTAAGAATTATTGTAACTATCCACTTCTCATAGGGCTGCTTAGCTTTCTTGGTCCTTTTCTGCAATGGAGATCACATTGTATACCTTATCTTTATTCCTAGCAAGTAAGATTTTCCCCTTATCTTATATATCCTGAAAAAGCACATTCTGTAAATAAATTACAATTTCCTTGTTTTTGATTAAAAACAAGGTTTGCATTCTCAAATTGTTTTCTAAAAAAATCTCTTGATGATTCAGTCTCAATCAGAAAATGAACCTTTATTTAGGTAAAGATCAAATCACAGAGCAGGTTGAGTCCATAGTTTTGTCACCAATATGTCCCTATTTAAATATCTGATGAGGTTGAATTTTAAAATCTCAGGTGTTTTTCTTCAGAGATATAACAGGTTATGCATGCCTGTGGCATATTCTACAATAAAAGAGCCAGTATTTAGTGAAGACGTATGGCCAGTCCTTGTGAAGGGCTCACAGCAAATTTGTGAGGTAAATATTATCTCTGTGTTGCGGGAAGGGAGACCCCTTCCAGGGCCCAAAACTGGGCTCTTGTCTAACACTCAGAAATGAATTGTCCAAGGAGACATATGCGCTGACAAAGCAAGAGATTTTATTGGAAAAGGGCACCCAAGTGGAGAGCACTAGGCTAAGGGAACCCGGGAGAATAGCTCTGTCATACGGCTTGCAGTCTCGGGTTTTATGATGTTGGAATTCGTTTCCGGGTTGTCTTTAGCCAATCATTCTGACTCAGAGTCCTTCCTGGTGGTGCCCGCCTTGTTTAGCCAAGATGGATGCGAGAGAGGATTCTGGGAAGTGGTCAGACATGTGGTGTCTCCTTTTGACCTTTCCCGAAGTCTTCCAGTGGTGGAGGCTTATTAGTTCCATGTTCCTTAGCAGGACCTCCTGTCATAAAACAACTCATGCAGATGGTTACTATGGTGCCTGACCAGGGTGGGCGGTTTCATTCAGTGTGCCTTCCCTAACGTCTCCATTATATAAATGAAGAAAGTGAAGTTTAGTAGTTCTGTGTTCTTTCCTAGACCTCAACATTATTCACAAAGCTAGCTTTTCAGACTAGCCATTGGAAATGGCAACCCACTCCAGTGTTCTTGCCTGAGGAATCCCAGGGACGGCAGAGCCTGGTGGGCTGCCATCTGTGGGATTGCACAGAGTCGGACACGACTGAAGCGACTTAGCAGCAGCAGCAGCATTGCTCTTAAATTCTATGCTAAGTTCCTTCTTTCTGAGAAATTTAGAATCTTTTCCTTTTTAATTTGACTGCCTTAGTTTAGGCCATCATTATTTTTGCTTAAATGCATACTAGTTCTTTAGATTGTGAAGACTTTCTTGATCTTGCTCATTTCAGATCATTTATAGTTAAACCATCTGAGGCTTGTAAGAAGTTAAGAGACTTGCCTAACATCATACAGCTTAAAAAATATATATATCAGAGATGAAGTTTAGCTGCAACTTAGTGAATGAGAGATACAATTCTTAGTTAAGATCTTGGGACAAAAATCAATAATGAAAATCTAACCTAAAACTTATTTTATGCGACATGAAAATATAGAATTTCCTATCTGCCCTGAAGGTCAATAGCTGCTAGTTTCATTGGACCCCAGGATAAATGAAAAATCCAGTAAAGCCACTCCTCTACAAAGTCAACCAATTTCCAGCCTCTTGAAGTACAAAGTGGCTGGTTCCATCTGTTATGAGGATATAAAATCTACATTGGGCAAGAGTGTACACACACACACACACAAACTTTCTATAAAAGTGATTCAGGAAAAAATCCGGTAAAACCAGAAACTAGAATTTGAATACTCTAACTGGTTTGTCTGAGATTTTATTAATTTTTGTATATGTATTTTTGAATTTTTGTATATGTATTTTAACCAACTGTTAGTGTTAAAAGCATTCTTTTAGTAACTAGGGTGAAAAAATTATTAGAATTTATGAACCCTAATGAAATATTGAATTATACCATGAGGGAGGGTGGTAACTAATACGATTTTTAGTCTCCAAAGACATATATCAGTCCCCATGGATGGTGTAAAGACTTCAGCAATGCTATTCTGAGCTTGTTAAAAATTCTTAAACATATTTTCAAGGGTAACACCTCATGGAAAATATTGACCTAGTTGCCAAAACTTGTCATAGACATAGATTATGTTGTTCAAAATTATCACTCAGTTCCTGAAAATTATTGGATCAATATATTAATATTTCTGCTTTATTGACTATGGCAAAACCTTTGACTGTGTGGATCATAATAAACTGGAAAATTCTGAAAGAGACAAGAATACCAGAACACCTGACCTACCTCTTGAGAAACCTATATTCAGGTCAGGAAGCAACAGTTAGAACTGGACATGGAACAACAGACTGGTTCCAAATAGGAAAAGGAGTATGTCAAGGCTTTATGTTGTCACCCTGCTTATTTAACTTGTATGCAGAGTACATCATGAGAAACGCTGGGCTGGAGGAAACACAAGCTGGAATCAAGCTTGCTGGGAGAAATATCAATAACCTCAGATATGCAGATGACACCACCTTTATGGCAGAAAGTGAAGAACTAAAAAGCCTCTTGATGAAAGTGAAAGAGGAGAGTGAAAAAGTTGGCTTAAAGTTCAACATTCAGAAAACTAAGTTCATGGCATCTGGTCCCATCACTTCATGGGAAATAGATGGGGAAACAGTGGAAACAGTGTCAGACTTTATTTTTCTGGGCTCCCAAATCACTGCAGATGGTGACTGCAGCCATGAAATCAAAAGTCGCTTACTCCTTGGAAGGAAAGTTATGACCAACCTAGACAGCATATTCAAAAGCAGAGACATTATTGCAACAAAGGTCTGTCTAGTCAAGGCTATTGTTTTTCCAGTGGTCATCTATGGATGTGAGAGTTGGACTGTGAAGAAAGCTGAATGCCGAAGAATTGATGCTTTTTAACTGTGGTGTGGAGAAGACTCTTGAGAGTCCCTTGGACTGCAAGGAGATCCAACCAGTCCATTCTGAAGGAGATTGGCCCTGGGATTTCTTTGGAAGGAATGATGCTAAAGCTAAAACTCCCATACTTTGGCCACCTCATGCAAAGAGTTGACTCATTGGAAAAGACTCTGATGCTGGGAGGGATTGGGGGCAGAAGGAGAAGTAGACGACAGAGGATGAGATGACTGGATGGCATCACTGACTCGATGGACGTGAGTCTAAGTGAACTCCAGGAGTTGGTGATGGACAGGAAGGCCTGGCGTGCTGCGATTCATGGGGTCGCAAAGAGTCGGACACAACTGAGTGATTGAACTGAACATTAATATTAACCCTTTAAAGGGAGTGCTTTCCTCTTTTATGTTATTTTTAATTTTTTTTTTCCAAGTGTTTATTATTTTCACTTGCAACTGGCACAAGAATTTCTACAAGCAGGGTCATCTAAGTAAGTGTGAGCAAACTGCAGCCCATAGGTCAAATCCAGCATGCTGTTTATTTTTGTATAGCCCTTGAGCTAAGAATGCTTTTTACATTTTTGTTGGTTGAACAAAATCAAATGAAAGATCCTTCAAGGCATGTAAAAGCTATGAAATTCAAATTTCAGTGTCCATAAATGAACTTCTATTGGAACACAGACCTGTTGATTCATCTAATTACTGCTTAAGACTGTTATCTTGCTACAAGTGGCAGCATTGATTAGTGGAAACAGAGACCCTATGGCCCTCAGAACTGAAGCATTTAATATCTGGACCACTGCAATTAAAAAATGTGCCAAGTCCTGATCTAAAGCAATAATTTTTAAGTCTTCCAAAATTATTTTTAATGTGGGAGACATCTGTTTCCTTTTTTCCCCAAAATGTGAGCCTCCTTTAATATATTTTTATCAGGTCTCTCTCAAGGCCTAGCATATTCATTGTATCAGTAAAATTGGTAATGTCAACCATCAAGATGATTAAAGACTTAATTACAAGAAATATTTTCTTGAGAGAATATTTTATGAACAGAGGCCTGTGTTGAAAGGATGGTCCTGGATATCTCATTTTTTTTAAGAAAACAGATGTTCTTCTTCAGACTATGTTATAACTGAAAGAGTTTGAATTGATCCAAATTCCTGGGTAGGGCATTTAATCAGTCTTAATACAGTGAATGGGGGTCATTATATCAACCTCATAAGTTTACTGTGAAGTGTAAATGTAGTAAGTTTTATAAACAAAAAGTTTTCAGGGTACTATTTATTCTGATTTATAATACATTGTCAATGTATTTTAATCTTTTTCTGTGTCTACTCAAATGCTAGCTGGGCTGTCTGTTGTCTGAAGGCAAAAATCAAATCTAGAATTCTATGTAACAGCTCTAACAAGATAGCCTAAGAGTGTTGCATTTTTTAATCTTTCAAATACTTATTCCAGTTTTGTCGTTTATAAATCCGGTTTCTGCATCTGCTTTCTCCTTAAGGGCACCATGTTTCATCCTAAGCATGGCCATATAGGTGTCTACCTCCTATACTTCCTTATAAGCACCGTGCATTTCATGTTTATTACAGTGTGTTTAATTTGCATTATTTCAGGTTCCTACACTATGGGCTTGTACATTTCAGGTTAATAAGCACTATAAAAGTACTTCTCTCATTTATTCTAGCATTATAAGGGTAATAACGTCTAAGCAGTGTGACACCATGGTGAATCTGTTTGGATGACTGGTGTAACAATGGCAATTTGGCAACCTGTGGACATTATTATTGAAGTTTTATGTTGCATTTTCACATATTTTAAATTAAAATTCTCAGCTGAAAGGGTGCCATAAGATTGAGGAAACTACCTTTAAAATGAAGCAACTTGTATAACCTTTCATTAATCAGTGTATGGATTCTATCATTCTTTGAGGTTTACAAGATATATGCCTTGTTTTGCTGTACCACCATTGTTTTAGCATTATAACATGGAAAGGAAGACTTTATTGCCTTAGTCTTTACCCTAACATTGGCGCTTTTACTTCAGCATTCACTGTCATATGTTAGGCGGTTTGTATATTAACAAACTGAAGGACTTTGAAGTGATTCTAATTGTACTCTATCTTTCTTGAATTAGTACATTTATTTTCATTGTTTGGAAATGTTACAGAAATAAGATTTTTTCCCCCTAGAGTAGTATGTAAAACCGTGTAAAATAAAACTCAGGTGAACACAGACATGCATAGAAATATAAGACAAGTATTCTGAATTAACTTGTACCACAAACTTTCAAATTGTGGAGTTAATAATCTTATTCCTTTACCATCTTCTCTATTTCCATGCTGCAGCTCTCAGACCATTTAATGGGCAAGAAGACCATCAAGACTTAAAAAAAATGACCAGATTTAAGATACATTGGTTCAAAGTGAGGACATGAGCTGTTAATTATGAGTACATAACTAACAGATAATGTTAGTTCAATTAATACCTTTTGTGACTATATTAGCTGCTCAGGTGCCTTTTTGTTTCTTTCTTAGTGATAAACTCAGTCTCATAAGTTTATGAAATAATTCACCTACCAGTGCGAGGCATTCGAGTATTTACAAATGAAACTTGTTTGTCCTCTTAAACCACTGGAACTTTGGAATTCTTTGAGACTGTGGTCCATCTTGACTGTCCATCTTCATCTGTCTTGACCGATACTGCTAGTGTATATAAAATATCAAGGAGGCACAAGTTAGAAACTGAATATTGTTCTAGGCTATGACAGTTGAGAACAAATGAGTATTTAATCATTAGCTTGGTTTTTGCAGTGCTATAGCTTGATAGGAGGGCCAGAACACTTTCCAGATTGAGGGAGGCCCTTACCTCTTTTTCTGTACTCTGCATCCCATTCAATCAAATCCTACAGAGAGAGGTACTGAGAAAAGACCTCACCTCCGGAGCTGTCAGCATCAGTCATTGAAGACAGATATCCTTGATGGAGGCTCGCCATGCTCTCCTCCCATGGACAGAGGAGGCTGGTGGGGTATGGTCCTTAGGGTTGCAAAGAGCTGGACGTGACTGAAACAATTTAGCACACAGGCATCCTTTATTGTAAAAGCAGAGTTTAGGGATGATGATCTGTACCCCACACAACTTTCTACCCCTCAGCTGATTCAGGGATGATGTTTGGGGATGAAATGAGTAAATCAGTATTTCTTGAATTTAGCTGATCAATGCAAAGGCCTGATGAACCTATTTTAAAAGTTGAATTTTTTTTTTTAAGCAATGAAAGTTGAACACAAAACAAAACAAAACCAAAATGTTATAAGACAATGAACCTAAATCTTTTCCCTTATCTAGACTGTATATCTTATTTGAAGAAGATATTAATGTAATTAGTTCTGTATGCCTCCAGAAATTTGCAGTATATGTATATATTTATGTAGCATATGGAAAAATATGTATACAGTAAACAATTTTAATCTTTTTGCTAAAATAGATTTATTTATGAGACCATTTATGCATGTCTTTTTCTTCTTAATATATTCCCATCAGAGGACCTTTTAAAAATTCAAATATCCAGGCCCCCATAGGTTCTGCTTGAGTGCGCTGATGCTGCTGCTGTTAAGTCTCTTTAGTCGTGTCCGACTCTATGAGACTCCATAGACAGCAGCCCACCAGGCTCCTCTGTCCCTGGGATTCTCCAGGCAAGAATACTGGAGTGGGTTGCCATTTCCTTCTCCAATGCATGAAAGTGAAAAGTCAAAGTGAAGTCGCTCAGTCGTGTCCTCTTCGCGATCCCATGGACTGCAGCTGTCTAGGCTCCTCCGTCCATGGGATTTTCCAGGCAAGAGTACTGGAGTGGGGTGCCATCACCTTCTCCACTGCTTGAGTGTACCTGGACAAAAAAACTCAGGAATGTTTATATTTAAAAGCTGACCAGGTAATTCTAATGGTCAGTCATATTGAAAATTTTGTAATAGGTAATTGACAAGGTTCCTTTTATCTCCAAGAGTGTTACATTCCATGATATGTCCACATAAACAATAAAACTGTGATAGTTTCATTGATTCCTCATATAACCACAGTCATTTAGTCTTGACAATTAAATAACTTTGAACTTAGATCTGCTGTGTGCCTTACTTCACATTTCTGTAGAGAAGCATTGTATGGGTTATGCAAAATGGGCTTATAGAAATGAGTCATTAGCAGAATATTTTGTAAAGGCATACCACAAAATGCCAAATGTGCAAATACTAGAAAAATTACAGTTCGTGATGTAGCTTAAAATTTCAACTGGAAATGTTCATCTAACTGTTCTCATGGGCAGAAGAGCTCAACTGTGTTGAACTCAACCAGCAACATTGATTTTCTATGTTCTTCTCTCTTCTGCTGAAAAGAATCAAGTTAAATCCGTAGGGAATAAAAACTAAACAGCTCTTAACATGAAGGTCCTTGTCCTATTACATTTATCTTGTAGGTTAAAATCACTCATTGATCGCTAATCACCTGTGGTTGTTTACACACAACAGTTTCCCTGGATAGCACAGAGCCACAAAGAGGATTATACATACTGCAGGAAGCAATCAATAAAAACGGCTCATAATGATCTTGCTGAGAGGAAACTGAAAGATTTCCCCTTTGTGACAGTCTGTATAAGTGTGATGGGATTGTCAAAACAGACATAAGGGTTTCCAGCTGACAGAAACATTTTTTTTTAAACATTTGGCTATCATATCCACTTTTCTTGTCTCACTATTATGATACTACAAATGAAAAAATTCATTTAAATTTTATCTTAATAGATGATTAAATTCTTGCTTTATATTTTTGCCCAAATAATTATGAAACATGCCATTTGTCACCTTTAGAGTATTATTGGGTTAATTTTGGTTTTGGTTTTGGTTCTGGTTTTGACTTTTGCTGAAGCATCCACTCAAGTCTGCTTTTATCTTTTGAGAAGCTGGATGATATTTATCTCAGTGTTCTTAGAAAATGGTTCAGTGCCTCTTCAAGTCAAAAATGATTATTTGGTCTTAAATAAAAAACACATTATGTATAATCAACTAAAATATATTGCAAGTTATGCTTCAAGCACTAATCTGTGAATAGGAAATAAAGTCATCGCTAAATTAAAGCTTACCTTTAAAAATTTCTTCTATCTTGTAGATTCTGGTCTACAGTATAGATTATACCTCATTCCCATTGGAGGAAATAATGGAACCTATTTACTCAGTCACCCTGAGTTTCTTTTCTGAGCTTTGTCCTGAAACATCTATAGGACACTACAGATTTAATATGCTCCATTCTGAAAAGCCAATATGAACAAATTAAATTTCAAAATGAATCTTTTACGCCATCTCCCAACAGTGTGATGAAGGAGACTGACCCTTCTGAGAACACTTGTGCATAGGGAGACAATATCTCATCTAAGATTCTTTGAGATCTTCCCATAACCGTGTCCCTCCTGATTTCATAAGGTATCCTTATACTTTCTCCACAGATGATATTTGATAGTGACATAATTCTCATAAACAGGTTAAGATTATTGAATTTCTGTGTGCATTGTCAACCAGGTGCTCTTGAAACCAGCCAGCTGCTTATTATTACACATTTATAGTAATAAATATTGACTTATACTGTATTATATGAATACTAACTATAGATGCTTTAATGATCGTCATTTACCACCATTTATTTTCACTGCTTCTGAAACTTCACAATTCTTACCCCATTTTCCACAATTATAGAATATTTTATTTAAAAGTTTTAAACATTACACTTGGTACAGCTTAATAAAAGGGCTTTTGAGGCGCTTTCAGGGGTTAATTACAGGGAGAAAACAGTGGAAGTTGTCTAGCTTATAAATGTGTATAGACTTTGATAGTGAATGTCAATATCCACATACCAGATAGTTTTGCTTGCTGCTTCAATTATATGAAGATCACAGTATGGAATCATAATTTGCTTCCCAAACTACCCAGGCCTTCCAGAACATTGCCTGAAATTAAATCTTATGCTTGTGCACAGCTTATGAAAAATTGAATGGCAGTTCATTTTCACAACACATGACAAACATAAAAGAAATTATGAATTAATTTTAAGCCCTGCTTAGTGAAGTCTTATCAAATTGATGGCACCCTTTGTCTCACTGAAGTCAGGCGTCAGTTGATATGCTTAATTAGAATCAGGCATCACTAAATGTTTCAGAGTGACAGTTTGGATCATCCTATTGGACCCTCCGCCTCCCCATGGTTTGAAGCTTAAAACAAACAGTTGACTTAAAAGGTTGACTAGAGATGCCTTTTCACTTCATGAACTACATTAAACACATCAGAATGTATTATTATGCTGGATGTTCCAATCAACAAAAGCCAAAGGCTTTTGAGGGCTTGTTTAGACAGATGAAAGGATAGAGAGAAAGATTTTTTTTTTAATTTATATTGGCTTATGTGTTGTTGACTCTTCAACAGTTTTTCTTCAGTTTCTTTCAAAGGAAAACAAGAAGACATTAGAATTAACTGTCCTTCTGCCATTGTCTTTGGATTATTCAGAAATCAACTATGCATTTGATTAATTATTTAGATTTTTTCTCTTCCATCTTAGCCATTTTGGCCTTCATCAGACACAATGATCGGCTTCCACTTGACACTAGACCATGAATACACATACATTATCATTTTTTACCATATTCTACTTATGAATACTGTCCCCTGATGCTATGGGACACCGGCTCTTTTTAATGAGATGCCAACACTGATAGAAAAAGCTGCCCAGTCCTCCACATTTGTAGAACTTTGATCATCCTTCTTTATCCACTAATAAGTGTGTTCTTAGGTTTGGAGTATATTTTTTCAGGGAAATACCATGGTCAAGAATATTGAGGAAAATATATATGTATATTTACATTTATATTTATATAAATACACATTATATATATTTATATATGTATATAAATATATATATTATACATAGACATATATATATATATATATGAATCACAGTCTGTATTTTTGCCAGCCTGTAATGATGTTATACTGTTTTAGAGCTAAGAACTATATGGTCAGTCAAGTTTAAGTTCAGTTCAGTCGCTCAGTCATGTCTGACTCTTTGCGACCCCATGAATCCCAGCACACCAGGCCTTCTTATCACCAACTCCCGGAGTTCATCCAAACTCATGTCCATCGAGTCAGTGATGCCATCCAGCCATCTCATCCTCTGTCATCCCCTTTTCCTCATCAGGGTCTTTTCCAATGAGTCACCTTCGCATGAGGTGGCCAAAGTATTGGAGTTTCAGCTTCAGCATCTCTCCTTCCAATGAACACCCAGGACTGATCTCCTTTAGGATGGACTGATTGGATCTCCTTGCAGTCCAAGGAACTCTCAAGAGTATTTCCCAACACCACAGTCAAGTTTACATATGTTTAATTAACTCAAAAGTAACCCTGGAAAGAGTTGGTGGTATTGGTTTGAAACACAATAAAAAATGTAAAACTGTGCTCTATCATTCACTGAAGACTAGCCTAATAGCCATTATAGGATGAAAATAAGACATCTCAGGTTCAGATGATTATGATATGGTTCAGATTATTTCCAGCCTATCTCAGTCTCATAATAGCACCAGCAATTACTGAACATGTCACATGTTCAGTTCAGCATTTTAGTTACAGAATACATATATATTTTCAATTTAGAGGGGGAAAAAAGTTTCCATCTATTAAGAGCAAAATGCAGTCAAAAGAGGTGTGAAACTTCTGTGCCCATGGGAATAGACTTGTATTTGTTTCCCTTTCTTTCATGGTTTATTACAGCTTCAAGTATTTCCTTGCATGACTGATACCTTATTAAAATAGTGGTAGTCATGATAAGGATGAAAGGTACAGATCTGGGAATTAGTGTTAGAACTAAATTTTCATATATTAATTTAATTTAAAGTACAGTTTATTTACTCTTAATTCTCTTTGTGGATTGACAGTGTAGCATATTAATAGCCCTGAAAGTAAAAAAGGACATAACATTTTCTAAAACATTTTTTTCTTTGTAAGTGTTTTCACATTAATTACTTTCATCTCTTTACTCACTGTAACCCCAGCAAGATCCTTGCTGAGCCATCTATCCTTTGTTTGCATTTCAGAATCAGTTCTTCGTATTTCGGTGAGGCACCCATCACTCCTACCAGGATATAAGCCAGATCAGGAAAGCATGGAAAGCTTGAAGTTAACTTCAGTGAAAGGTCATTCACAATCAATTACATTTCAGCTTCCTTAGAGTCTCTGTTCCTCCTTGAGTTGGGTACTATTTTGTGTTATCTGTTTTATCAGAGAACTCTAAGAATTGAAAATGAACCAATAATTGAAGCTTTTGGAGGAATTAAACTTCTTAAATTTGAAGGGTCTTTGATTTTGTTGTACTTTACAGACAAATTTCCTTCCCCGCCATCTGATTTTCACATCTCCTACAATTATTGCCTGTAAAAGTAAGAACAGCATTTAGGGAGCCCAACAAAGCTTCCCAAGTGTGAAGCTGTGACATTTTGTTATTCCAGAACCACTTCAGGAAGCAACGTTGTATTTCTACTTAACATTTAATGTTTTGCAGCTGCTAAAGAATTATTCACTGAGTAGTAAAACAGAGGAAAATCAATCTCTTCCTAACATCATTAGTAATAAATATGTTTGCTTATATTTTCCAAGAGAAGTGACAAGAAACACAGATAATGAGCAACTATTTGACAGACAAATCTGCCAGCCAATATTAGACAAAGCAAGATGTAAAATAAGAAACTGAAACATTTTATCATTTCTCATAATAAAACCTCATTTTAAATGTCCAGTTAATATTACCAAAATTTTGCTCCCTGTGGAAGGAGAATTATAAACATGGCAGGAAGAAAGCATTGTACTCCCTTCTTAAGAACAGTCATTTCTTGCAAGAAAATGTATTTTTGTATTCTATTTTATGTTAATTTCCAAATTGAGCTCAAAATGAATCATGAATGATCATAAAGAAAAAATATTGCATTAAAAAAAGACAAAAATAGAATTTCTGTCTAAAGCTTTGTTTACACACAAGTCAGTGGAAATGTTCGCCAGCATTCTGTGACACTCTATGCTAGTCTGTAGGAACAAACTAGGAGGAGCAGCTTCTGGTCCTGGAGAAAGTGATTGGGATGGAATGTTATTAGATCCCTCTCAGAAACCAAGGGTATTCATTACCAAGTGTGGAGTTTAACTAGCAAGTCTAGCTAGGAGGAAAGAGAGATGTGACCTCATTGGTCTCTCCTATTATCAGTTTTGATAAAGCTGGAAAATTGTGAGACTCACTTGTAAGGCCATCTTTCACCTTCTCTGTCATCCCCAGAATATTTGACTACTCCTTTGCTCCTTCCCTGTGTTCTCTAGTCTGATGCTTGGATGCAAGGTATTTTAATTATCTGTTTTGAATTTTTGCTTCCCCTCCTAGATTATTAGCAGATAGCTCCTTGAAGGAAGTGACCAAGCCAGATTCCCATTGATTTATTATATAAATATATAATAAAGAAAAGAATTTCAACCAAAGCTTTACGTTTGTGGTGTCTAAGAATTCTATGGGTGACTTTATATTTGACAAACTTTGATGTGAAGATAAAATGAGACAGAGGCCACTTGTGAATAATTTAGATCCTTAAGCCCCCTTTACCTAGCCTTAGATGGAAATTTGACTGGATTGCTTTCATCCAATCTGGGTTTCATTTGACCTGATTTGAAAGTCAATAACGTGATCTGATAGCAGGATTCCAATATACGCCTCATCTGCTTGATTTCAGGAGTTTTTTGAGAAATTCTGAAATAGATGGTATTTTTCATCGCATCTTGGCTTCCTTCAGAGAGGGTGGTGGGACCAGGAACCAGAAATCTCTCCCTGGTGACGTTGGTTGCATCTGTGCAGCTATCAGCATTTCTTCCTACACCTCTATCCTAACAAATACAGTTTTTGATGTGGGTGTAAACCTAATTTCCCTGTGCATAATGTTAGTGCCTCTGGAGTGTGCAGAGCTGGCTGGAATCTGTACNACCAGGAACCAGAAATCTCTCCCTGGTGACGTTGGTTGCATCTGTGCAGCTATCAGCATTTCTTCCTACACCTCTATCCTAACAAATACAGTTTTTGATGTGGGTGTAAACCTAATTTCCCTGTGCATAATGTTAGTGCCTCTGGAGTGTGCAGAGCTGGCTGGAATCTGTACTAAGTGGTTTGGGAATCAGGCTTTCCTTGTCATTATTTGCACAGTCTGTAGTATTCAGCTGCCAACCCATGCCACATTATTTGTGTGATGCTTGGTGACAGTCTGTGTTGACTTTTAGCTATGATTCTTGACATAATTTAATGAGCTAGAATGCCATTTTCCCCTGGAAGAAATATGCACATATTTTCAATGCCAATGAAAAGTTGTTTATTTTACACATATATTATTTTTCTGCATCCAGGATTTTGACTCTTGAAATGTATTAACATGATACATTCAGTATGTAAAAATGTACTGTTTCCCACTTGCATTTAAAAGAGGTTTGGTCTTCAGCATAATTGAGGGAGGAAGATGTACCCCCTTGCTTGTACGAGGCTTGCTTCTTTTCTCCCCTTCCTAATTAGCTTTTAACAAGCTGTCAATCTTCCACTCTATATGTTGCATTTGTAGAGAAAGGACAGGGATGTGTTGCAAGCTCCGGTGAAAATAGGCTGTATTACTTAAGGGAGGCAGCTCCAAGCTGTCAGGGTGGGTCTTAACGCCACAACTTTGAGTCAAATACAGTCTGACTTTTCCTGGTGCCATAAACCAATGCTGAGCGCTTATATTTATGTGTCTGTCATCTGTCTCCTTCCTTAGAGATAGCATCAGCTTCTTCTGCACAGACCCGCTTTCATATAACAGGAAAAATCTCACTCAGTGTTTTATTCCTTCATTAATTATTTAAAATAACATCTATTGTTTTAGTAGTAGAAAGGTTAGTTGCTCAGTCTTGTCCGCTTCTTTGTGACTCCATGGAATGTAGCCCACCAGGATCCTCTGTCCGTGGGATTTCCCAGGCAAGAATACTGGAGTGTGTTGCCATTTCATTCTCTAGGGGATAGCCACAGTGCAAGGATTGAACCCAGGTCTCTTGCACTCCTGGCAGATTGTTTACCATCTGAGCCACCAGGGAAGTGCTATTGTTTTAATAGTAGAAGTAATATGCATTCAGTCTGAAGAAAAGCAAACAACTCACAACTTACATTGAATAAACCAAAAATAGCTGTTATTCCACCACACTGATAATTAATTTAATATTTTGATGCATTTCTTTTGGGGTCCATGTAAAAGTTTCTGTAGGATTTGTGTGTTTATATGTTTAATTTTTTGTTATTCACAGAAAAGGTCACATTTTCTATTATTTTGTAACATACATTTTTATTAGCAATAGTTTATGAACATTTTTCATGTCAGTAACTGTTACAGTATGATTTTTAATACACTGTCATGTAGCAGTATAGGAATTTACTTAACCTACAGCCCCACTAATAGATATTTAACTCATTTTTAAGTTTTTGCTATGCATAAATTCTCTCTTTGCATTTCCTGGATCATATCTTCAGGACAGATTTCTAGACATGGAACAACCAAATCAAAGGCTATGCTGGTGACTCAGTGGTAAAAAAAAATCTGCCTGCAATGCAGGAGACCCAGGTTCGATCCTTGGATTGGGAAGATCCCCTGGAGAAGGAAATGGCTACCCACTTCAATATTCTTACCTGGAAATACCATGGACAGAGGAGCCTGGTGATCTACAGTGCATGGGGTCACAAAGAGTTGGACATGACTTATTGACTTAACAGTAACAACCAAATCAAAGGCTAGGTCCATGTTGGACCTTTTAATATCTATTGCAAATTACCTTACAGAAAGATGAGCTCTTCTCATACTTCCACTGTTAAGAATGAGACTTTCTCTGAACTGACCTCTACTCAATGGGACATCCATTATCCTTAATCATTGCCAATATGCCAACTGGAATATAGAATCTTTTGAAAAATATTCACATTGGTGAGTTTAAACAGTTCTCATATGTCTAATATTCATTTCATTTAGAAGGAAAAACCAACTTAAATAGTAGCTTACTGTCGTTTTTGAAAGAGGGGTTCCTTGAATCACATTGCTTGGTTTTCCACAATGTTTCACCCATGTCATGTGACCTGGGTGAAATTAGCTTATCTTTATAATACAACAGTGGTAAATCCTAATTAGCTGTTAGGATTAATATAGTCCTACATATAATAATAATAAGGAAAATGATAATATATATATCTCCATGGTACTTTCTACATGATAGGCACTGTCTTTAGTGCTTTACATATGTTAACTCTTATAAAATTACATATAAGGCATTTAGCATATGCTTGGTACTGTCAATAAACATTAACTATTTTTTGGTAAATATTATACGTGGACTCTTAGGGATGAAAAATGATTTTACTAAAACATTTTCAAATTGTCCACATAAAATTGCTTTAAAATATCCAATGCAGAAGTTTATTGTGAGCAATCATTTAAAATTCATTTTTTGTTTAATGTTTGACAAGATTATGAGAAAGATGGATGTTTGAAAAAGGAGGTTAGTAAGTAATATCACTATTATTGACATATCAAGTGCCAGTATTCAGTGTTCCTACTCATTGTTAGAATTGTAATATGCAGATTACATGGAGTAGAATCAAATAGGCATTTAGTGACTGGGAACAGTGGAGGCAATTTATTTGGATAGTCAAAAAAAAATGATTTCTCCATTTTACTGAAATGTAGTATCTGCTGCTACCAGAGTTCAAAAACTGAAAGACAAAACAGTTAACTACTTGTTCATTTATTCTTCAAAATCCTGATATTTGGCATCTGGTGGATATGAGTGTGCTTTATTTATTTATTACATGTTTTTAGGATAATATTTATTTAACAAATATCCAGTGCAAAACATCATGCTAGACTCCAATATAGATTTTTTTAATGTAAAAATATAATTTGTTCAATGTTATCTTCTTCTGAAGAAGCAATCAACATTACCTGCCTTCACTTCCATTTGAAAAACACACAACCTTTAAGATAATTGGGTAGCTCTCTGCTGGTATTCTTTTTGTTTTAAATTTATTATTTTATTTTATAGTAGAGTTGATTTACAGTGTTGGGTTAGTTTCAGGTGTACAGCAAAGTAAATAAATTCTATATATACATATATCCACTCTTTTTTTTAAATTTTTTAATTTTTATTTATTTATTTTTTTAACTTTATTTCGCTTTACATTACTGTATTGGTTTTGCCATACATTGACATGAATCCACCACGGGTATACATGAGTTCCCAATCCTGAATCCCCTCCCACCTCCCACCCCCTATCATCTCTCTGGATCATCCCCGTGCACCAGCCCCAAGCATTCTGTATCCTGTATTGAACATAGACTGGCGATTCGTTTCTTACATGATAGTATACATGTTTCAGTGCCATTCTCCCAAATCATACCACCCTCTCCTTCTCCCTCAGAGTCCAAAAGTCTGTTCTATATATCTATGTCTCTTTTGCTGTCTCGCAGACAGGGTTATCATTACCATGTTTCTAAATTCCATATATATGTGTTAGTGTACTGTATTGGTGTTTTTCTTTCTGGCTTACTTCACTCTGTATAATCGGCTCCAGTTTCATCCATCTCATTAGAACTGATTCAAATGTATTCTTTTTAATGGCTGAGTAATACTCCATTGTGTATATGTACCACAGCTTTCTTATCCATTCATCTGCTGATGGACATCTAGGTTGTTTCCATGTCCTGGCTATTATAAACAGCGCTGTGATGAACATTGGGGTACATGTGTCTCTTTTTTTAGATTGCTTTCCCATATAGACCATTACAGAGTATTGAGGAGAGCTCCCTGGGCTATACAGTAGGTCCTTACTAGTTATCTATTTTATGTATTTGTCAAATCCAGTCTCCCAGTTTCTCCCTCCCTCCCCTTCCTCCTTTGGTAACCCTAGGTTTATTTCTTACATCTGTGACTATATTTCTGCTTTCTAACTAAGTTCATTTGTACCATTTTAAAAAATTCCATATATAACATACGCACGATATTATATGATATTTGTCTCTTCTCTAGCTTAACTTGGTATGACAACCTCTGCAGTGGTGTTATTTCATTCTTTTTTTTTTTTTTACTGCTGAGTAGTGTCTCATTGTAGGTAGGTAGTGTATCTTCTTTAACCACTCCTCTGTCAATATACATTTAGCTTGCTTCCCTGACTGTGTGTTTTAAAATTAGTGTCAACATTTAAAGCTCTATGAGGCAGTGAGGGAGGAAGCATAGGTATGGCTATGAGCACACATTTTGGTGATGGAAAAACCTGTCTTCAAACCTCAAGTCTGCCACTCCAAGCTGGCTGGCACTGGAAATGTTACTTAAATTCTCCAGCTTCTAATTTCCTTATTTATAAAATGAAGATATTTACCTCAGAAGCTGATGTGAGAAATAAATAAGCTAAGGAATGTTACGTGTATAGCACAGGGCCTGGAGCATGAAGCACATTTACTAAAGTAAATGCTAGTTGCTGATTTTATAATTATTACTGTGTGGACAATGCTGAATTATCCAACCTGTGTTCTGCTGATGTGTCAAGATTAGATTTTGAGTTACCTGCAGAACATAAATGTGAAGATGATCAGCAGACAAGTAGGTACAGTTGTCTTAAACTCAATGAGAAATGCATTTGTTTGTCATTAGTGAATATATAGACAGAGATAAACAGTTTCAGGAGAAAGATGGTGCCTGAAAAACTGGGTGTAAGTAGGCCCCAGGACATAGGAAGAGAATATTTTATACAGAGAGAAAGAAGGAAGTCTATGCCATAGCAACAGGAGGGAAGGTGAAAGATGAGTGTGGGTGAATTCATGAATATTTATCTATTTGTCACTCCAGTACTTGTGCTTATGAATCTTAAAAAGTAATGTGTTTTGTCTTGATTCTTACTAAAGTTCTATTTTAAAGTGATTATGTGTCTGGAAGCTTTAGTTGATTACAAAAAACTTGAATTTGCTAGCTATCCAGAAAAATCCTAGCCAGAATAAAAAAGTTTGGAGAAACTGATAAATGATGCATTTTAAAAGTATTTTTTTCTTTCTTTCTTTTTTTTTTTTTTAAAGAAAATATAAGACAGTTTGTTAGATTTTTAGGAATCATAATTTTATACCCTGGAAAAAGTTTGCCCAATGGGAAGACATTTTTCTTCACTCTGTTTTTTAACTATAGTAAACCCATGTAAAAAAATGGCACTTACATATAGAGAGAAACAGCTAAACAATTAGATAATCAATATAAATGAGTATTTGGAAAAATAACTCCTCATACATTCTCTCTAGACTTATAGTTCCTTTTATGTAAGGATAGCATGTTTTCAGATGCCATTTATTATAGTTGCAAATTCTCAAGGTATAAATATACTTTCTGAATATATTCTTAATTATTTCAATAATTGACTGCCAAAAGGAGAGCTTTATATATGATCCAGTCTTTAATAATTTTTCTTTCCTAGCAGAAATGATACACTTAAGAAATATAAGACTTCTTAATCTGCAGGGTGGAAAAGAGCAAAACTGTAAACAAAATATAATTAGAAAGATTTTTTTTTTCCTATATGACTTGGGGCATTTTAAAAGTTCTACTTCTCCTTATTTTATTTTCAGAAAAACTCCTCTAATAGCCAGTGCTATAAATGTCAATTTATAAACTCTGAGGTAAAAGAAGCATCTGAATTGTGCTTTTGAAATCTTGTCTTTGCTACTTTGAAACTAAATAATCTTCCATTGGTAAAACCAAGTCCTAAAACTGAAGTCATCCATAAATGTTCAGCTTAAAAAATGCTAAAGAATATCTGTAGAATATTGTGTCCGAAAGTGAAGTATGACATTGAAATAAGCCTAAAAAAGAAAATTAAATAAAACTAGAATTTATACAAACCTATTACCATAGATTTACCAAAGTGTTGCTAGACTTTAAGATGTCAGAAGAAAATCATTATGTGTTGCATTGCTAGATCAATTACTTTTGCAGAATCTAATAAATTTTGCCTTCTGATTTTGATGGATGTTTAACCATCTGCTTCTGGAAAGATTTCCGTTTATAGACCTGGAAAATGCTTCAACAGAGTGCTTATTAAGTGTTAGCAATTGAAAGATACAAATAGGTTTTTTGTGGTTACTGTGGCTTAAACAAATGTCGGAACCACACTTTATAACTAAGAAAGTGAAAGGAATTTAATGAATTATTGTTTTTCTTCATTTGTTAAAATGTTCCAAAGAATATTTCATGCAATAATTTAAGTTAAACTTTTAAACTGCATTAACTCAGGGGAAAAAAAATGGTAAACACTTTGAAAATTTGTCTCTGTAAATATTAAGATTTTCATTCAGCCAAGTCTGTTTAGCCTCATTTATAATAAGTATTAGTTAAGTATTTGATGACATAAAAAATTAATTACTGAAAAATTTTAAATATTTTTTCATAATTACAAAAGCATTGGGAATTGGAATCTTTAACATTGTGTTATAAATTTAATCATATTAAATAAATGTTTATATGAAAAGGAGGGTTTAAATATATGTATTCATATTCCAACTTATTCTTAAGAAGTCTTAAAAAGTAAAAACAAATATGTTTATATAACTAGATTTTAGAAAGAGCTATTTCTCCATCTAACTAGAGAAAATAAGTATTAACAAATTTCTCCCTGGAAATTTTGTGATAGCTTTTCAACTTATTAAAATTAGCCTGATAAATTCATATAATCTGATAAAATCAGACAATGGATAAGACTTTTGCTTGGCATTTTTAACAGTATTGATTAGCATATTAATAATAACCGAAGCCACAACATAGTTGATCTGGTCTCCTCCTCTTAGATATAACCTCTTTAAGAACAAGTATCATTCTGATCTTTATATATTATATCTTATAACCTTTTTGTGAATTTTAATGTATCTTTACATACTCACATAATTTCACCATGGTTTAATGTTGCATTGTATATAATTCTTTCACAGGATAACTGATGCACATACGGTAGAAAATATATGTGTCTGTGACCTAGGGCATTCTTTAGTGGACAAGTACCATACTCAATGCCATACCAGGTGTGATTTACTTTTCTTTTTTGTGAAATAACATTGTAGCAGGAGTAGAATATGAGGGGTGAGCATTCTCAGGGAAAAATACCTCTTTCTCACTATTTAAGTCTATACACTTTAGGCATGAGAACCTCCTTCCTGCACAAACATAGATAAGCATGTGACCTGGGACAGGCCAGTCAATCTATTGTTGTCCAGTCGCTCAGTCATGTCCAACTCTTTGTGACCCTATGGACTGCAGCACATCAGGCTTCCCTGTCCTTCACCATCTCCCAGAGTTTGCCCAAACTCATGCCCATGGAGTGGTGATGCCATCCAACCATCTCATCCTCTGTCATCCTATTCTCCTCTTGCCTTCTGTCTTTCCCAGGATCAAGGTCTTTTCTAATGAGTCTGCACTTCAGATCAGGTGGTCAAAGTTTATTGGAGCCTTAGCTTCAGCATCAGTCCTTCCAATGAATATTCAGGGTTGATTTCCTTTAGGATTGACTGGTTTGATCTCCCTGCAGTCTAAGGGACTCTCACGAGTCTTCTCCAACACCATAGTTCAAAAGCATCAGTTCTTTTGTGCCAAGCCTTCTTTATGGTCCAACTCATGCATCCATACATGACTACTGGAAAAAAACATAGCTTTGACTGTATGGATCTTTGTAGGCAAAGTAATGTCTCTGCTTTTTAATACACTGTTGAGGTTTGTCACAGTTTTTCTTCCAAGGAACAAGTGTCTTTTAATTTCATGGCTGTAGTCACTGTCCACAGTGATTTTGGAGCCCAAGAATTTAAAGCCTATCACTGTTTCCATTTTTTTCCCCACATATTTGCCATGAAGTGATGGGATGGGATGCCATGATTTTAGTTTTCTGAATGTTGATTTTTAAGCCAGCTTTTTACTATCTTTCATCTTCATCAAAAGGCTCTTTAGTTCCTTTTCACTTTCTGCCATAAGGGTGGTGTCATCTGCATATCTGAAGTTATTGATATTTCTCCTGGCAGTCTTGATTCCAGCTTGTGCTTCATTCAGCCCAGCATTTTATATGATGTACTCTGCATATAGGTTAAATAAGCAGGGTGACAATACACAGCTTTATCATACTCCTTTTCCAATTTTGAAGCAGACTGTTGTTCCACATCTGGTTCTGTTTCTTCTTGACCTGTGTACACACCAATCAGTCTATTCCACCTTTAAGACATAGTTTTAGGGAGCTCCTGCCCCAATGAGATCAATAGTCTCAAGTCCCACACTTTACTTTAACTCTTTATGATGAGCCAGAAAGACGGAAAATATAAGCCTCAAACTTCTGGCTGCCATATTGTCCACGAAAGGAGATATCCGACAAAGAGTCCTTGTGACATCCTTTGATTCTAGGATCTTGTCCAGTTTTAACCTAATACTACCATGGATTTTTTTAACTAATAAATGTGGCTCAGTGGTAAAGGATCTGCCTGCCAATGCAGGAGGCTGAAGAGCCTTGGGTTTGATGCCTGGGTCAGGAAGATTGAAGATCCCCTGGAGGAGGGCATGGCAAGCCACTCCAGTATTCTTGCCCAGTGAATCCCATGGACAGAGGAGCCTTGTGGGTTACAGTCCTTAGGGTCGCAAAAAGTCGGATGCAATTAAGCACATAAACACACCCTTATTTTTGCTTAAGCCTTTTTAAAGTTGGACTTATATTACTTGCAAGTGAAATATGTTTGATATGGTAATCTGTATTATGATTGGGGCTTCCCTGGTGGCTCAGTAGGTAAAGAACCTGCACAGTGCAAGAGATGCAGGAGACTTGGGTTAGATCCTGGTTCAGGAAGATCCCCTGGAGTAGACCGTGGTGACCCACTCCAGTATTCTTGCCTGGAGAATCCTAGGGACAAAGGAGCCTTATGGGCTACAGTACATTGGGTCACAGAGTTGGACATGACAGAAGGGACTGATTCTAGGAATCAGTACACTAAAATGGACTGGAATGGGTGAATTTAATTCAGAGGACCATTATATCTATTGCTGTGGGCGGGAATACCTTAGAAGAAATGGAATAGCCATCATCGTCAACAAAAGAGTCCGAAAATACGTACTTGGATAAATCTTAAAAACGGCAGAATGATCTCTGTTCATTTCCAAATCAAACCATTGAACATCACGGTAATCCAAGTCTATGCCCCAACCAATACTGGAGAAAATGAAGTTCAATGCTTCTATGAAGACCTAGAAGACCTTTTAGAACTAACACCTCAAAAAGATGTCCTTTTCGNGCTTCCTACATCTGTCCTTCACTATCTACTAGAATTTGCTGAAACTCATGCCCATTGAGTTGATGATGCCATCCAACTGTCTCATCCTCTGTTGTCCCCTCCTCCTCCTGCCCTCAGTCGTTCCCAGCATCAGGGCCTTTTCCAATGAGTCAGCTCTTTGCATCAGGTGACCAAAGTATTGACGTTTCAGCTTCATCCTCAGACCTTCCAGTGAATATTCAGTTGATTTCCTTTAGAATTCACTGGTTTGATCTCCTTGCTGTCCAAGAGACTCTCAAGAGTCTTCTCTAGCAGCACAATTGGAAGCATCAATTATTTGGCACTCAGTCTTCTTTATGGTTCAACTCTTACACCTCTCTCTCACATTCTTAGGGAACCTAGGGCTTTCTGAAAGTCACCTCATTAGCATAATAAAAGATACCATTATGGTTCTCCACACTTAAACTACAAGTCTCTTAGGAGCTCTGTACCAGGAAAGTGAAAAGAACACCAAATGTATATTTCTTATTATTAATATATATCACAATATTATAGATCCTAAGTCAACCTTCTCAGGAGAGAAGAATAAGCCTGTCATTTTTCAGCTTAAGATTCCTTCCATGTAGCAATGTCAATAGGAAAATACTCAAGACCATGTGGATATAGCATCATTAGATTTGTTATAGACTGACCCTGACCAAGGCCAGGGAGAGAAATATCTCTTGGGCCTAGAAAATCCTGCACAAATAGGTTCAGTTTAACCTCTTTATAACTTAAGAGTGTTTTCATTTTGACTTTATCCTTTGTGATCTAAATACCAAAGTGGCCCTAGAGACCACTGCTAGGTCTACATCTAATTACTATTTACTTCACTAGGGTATATTTTTTCTCATTAACAGATGGGAGAAGGCAGGTCCTCACGGAGGCAACCCCCAGTGGGTATGTGTTCACACTCAGTGGAACTCCCTGCCCTCCTGGGTCACATTCCACCTATGTTCTGGCTCAAATCACTTGCATGATTCAAGAATATAAAAAATTCCCATTTTTCCCCCTCTTCATAATATTTGTTTCTTCACAAAGTTTTGGTGACCTGAATACGTTGTCCCGAATTCACAGGTTTTATACATTCCATTTTTACAACTGACCTCAATATCTTTCCCTCCTTTGCTACAATAAACTCCCCAACAGATCCTCACAGGCTCCTTATAGTGAAAAGACCATGAATAAACATGAGACCCTTCATAAATCTCACATTGCTAATGTTAGATTTGTGTTGCTAATTTCAAACCTAAAACATTAGCAAGGGTGAGCTAGTTATTCAGACAAAAGTTAGGGCTACATTTTCTCTGTTTTTTCTCCTGGTTTTTGCTCCTGCCCTTCTACATCTTTCAGGCTTCCCTTGTGGCTTAGCTGGCAAAGAATCTGCTTGCCACGTGGGAGACCTGGGTTCAGTCCCTGGGTTGGGAAGATCCCCTGCCCACTCCAGTATTCTAACCTGGAGAATTCCATGGACTGTATAGTCCCTGGGGTTGCAAAGAGTTGGACACGATTGAGCAACTTTCACTTTCACTTTCTACATCTTTCAAGGTCCTCTCCTGTTCCTCCAAAAGATTTAAATTCTACCAGTCTTGGTATTGAAAATTGCCTATAAACACTTCCTTTATAGATTGTCTCTGGCATGTATTGCTTGTAGAATACATTTACTAATTTGCTCAAGAACTGCTTTGCAATATTACTTTGCTTGCTCTCTGTACCACATATTTATCTTTCACAATGTTCAGTTTCATGCTAATGGCACTTCTCCCTGCCTAGAATTTTAACCTTGAGAACAAGAACTGTTGATTATGCTTCTAGGTAATAGGACACTACTCCATCTAATGCCTTCATTTAGGAGGTCTTTCAGGAATTATTGCTTGTATTTTTGTTTTAAACATATATTTCCTACATTTTGCCAAAGGAAATTAAATTAAGCTGATACTTTAACCACTTTCAACTCTTTTACTCTGTGTATGTATATACGTATGCATAAAGTTTTTTTTTTTTTTTTTGTCTTATTATACAGTTCATGAGGTTCTCACAGCAAGTATACTGGGGTGGTTTACCATTCCCTCCTCCAGTGGATCACGTTTTGTCAGAACTTGCCACTATGACCTGTACATCTTGGGTGGCTTGACATGGCCTGGCTTATAGTTTCATTGAGTTACTCATGACATAGTAGTGATCTGTGAAGGTGTCTGTTGTTACCCTGTTTTTTCAACCTATACACTGAGCACATCCTGAGAAATGTTGGGCTGGAGGAATTACTAGCTGGAATCAAAATGGGTGGGAGAAACATCAACAACGTCAGACATGCAGATGATACCACTTGAATGGCAGAAAGAGAAGAGGAACTAAAGAACCTCTTGATTAGGGTGGAGGAGAGTGAAAGAGCTGGCTTCAAACTAAATATTAAAAAAACTAAGATCATGACAACCGGCCAAAAGGTGGAAGTAGTGACCCATTTCCTCTTCATGAGCTCTAAAATCACTGCAGATTGTGACTGCAGCCATGAAATCAGAAGACGATTGCTTCTTGGCAGGAAAGCTATGACAAACCTAGACAGAGTGTTGAAAAGCAGAGACACTACTCTGCCAACAAAGATCTGTATAGTCAAGGCTATGGTCTTCCCTGTGGTCATGGAGGATTGTGAGAGTTGGACTGTAAAGAACGTAGAGCCTCAAAGAATTGATTCCTTTGAACTGTGATGCTGGAGAAGACTTCTGAGAGTCACTTGGAAAGAAAGGAGATCAAACCAGTCAATCTTAAATGAAATCAACCCTGAATACTCATTGAAAAGACTGATGCTGATGCTGAAGCTGAAGCTCCAGTATTTGGTCACCTGATGTGAACAGCCTACTCACTGAAAAAGTCCCTGATGCTGGGAAATACTGAGGGCAGAAGAAGAGGGTGTCAGAGGATGAGATGGCTGGATGGAATCACCGATGCAATGGACATAAACTTAGGCAAGCTTCAGGAGATAGGCACAGACAGGGAGGCCTAGTGTGCTGCAGTCCATGGGGTCACAAAGAGTTGGACATGACTGGGTTAACTGAACAGCAATAACATATAAAGATTTACTTTTTAATTGAAAAGTTAATGAAGCAAAGTTGTTGTATGTAGGTGGTGATGATAGATGATGGTGGTACCTGGTAGAACTTCCACAAATTAGGAATGATTATCATCCATGTTCAACAAAAGCTTCTTATACTGCAGTATAATTTTTAAAAATACATTTGATTTTTGTCTCTAGTTCCTGGAACAGAGCTTCAAAAACCATTGGAATTTCCTCAGTGATAGGAGTATCTTTTACTTTTCACAGTGATCCGCTTTCCACCATACCTGAGTTTATGCTAATAAGAGTGTTTAAGATTGGGGCCTTATAGAGCTTTAGGATGGGGGCTTGTGACCAGAAAAATCAAGCACCTGATTGGAAGGTTGAGACTTTCAGCCCTATCCCCCAACCACTGAGGAGGTGAGAGTAGCTGGAGATGGAGTTTAATCATGTGGCTAATAGTTTAATCAAGCAGGTCTACTCAATAAAACCTCAATTAAAAAGCTCAGCAGTGAGGTTTGGGTTTATAAATGTAATGTCCTGGTAGCAGAGTGGACCCTCACTCCACAGGAGTTAGGCCCTACACTGAGGACCTGCCAGACCTTGCATCCCATGTGTCTCTTCATCTGACTATTCATTTGTATACTTCCTAATAAAGTGATAATTGTAAGTGTATTGTTTTGATGAATTCTACAAGTTGTTTCAGTTAATTATCAAACTTGAGTGGGGGTAGGAAGCCTTGAATTTGTAGCTTTCAACCATAAGTGTGGGTGGCATGGGGACCCTGTGGCTGTGCAGCTGGCATCTGAAGGGGTGGGGAGGGGGCAATCTCATGGGACTGAGCCATGAACCTGGGAGGTATGTGCTCAGTTCAGTTCAGTCACTCAGTCGTGTCCGACTCTTTGTGACCCCATGAATCGCAGCACGCCAGGCCNTAGTAGATATAATAGTCATCTGAATTAAATTCACCCATTCCAGTCCATTTTAGTTCACTGATTCCTAGAATGTCGACGTTCAATCTTGCCATCTCCTGTTTGACCACTTCCAATTTGTCTTGATTCATGGACCTGACATTCCAGATTCCTATGCAATATTGCTCTTTACCGCGTGAGACCTTGCTTCTATCAGCAGTCACATCCACAACTGGGTATTGTTTTTGTTTTGGCTCCATCCCTTCATTCTTCCTGGAGTTATTTTTCCACTGATCTCCAGTAGCATATTCTGCACCTACTGACCTGGGGAGTTCCTCTTTCAGTATCCTATCATTTTGCCTTTTTATAATGTTCATGGGGTTCTCAAGGTAAGAATACGGAAGTGGTTTTCCATTCCCATAAAATGTACTTTATGAAACATTAACTCATCCATGGTGGTCCTGATTGTGTATTTGAATGTTTCTTAAAATTTCCAACATACTAAATACACTTGATGTATTTAACATTGTTATGTGATAACACTTAATGTTACACTTAATGTATTTAACATTAAGAAATGTTTCTTAATATTTCTAACATACTAAATACACTTCCTATAACATACTAAATACACTTCCTTGGTGGTTCAGATGGTAAAGAATCTGCCTGGAATGTGGGAGACCTGGGTTTGAACCCTGGGTGGGAAAGATTCCCCTGGAGAAAGAAATGGCAACACACACCAGTATTCTTGCCAGGAGAATTCCATGGACAGAGGAGCCTGGTGGGCTACAGTCTATGTAGTCACAAAGAGTTAGACACAGATGAACATGACTAACACACACACACACAAATACACTGAAAGAGTGGTATTCAATTTTATTTGTTCTATTCAGAATAAAGCATGATGATACTGTTCATGATTCAAGCTTATTAATAAATAACATTAAATATAATCTTCTCATCTGTGAATCCTAAAGAAGATTTGCAAAACCCTGCATATTAAATAGCCCACAGATTTCTATGGGGATTAGAAAATTTATTTTCTCCACTAATTTAAGTATATGGAGGACTTTCTTAAGAGAACTCACTGATTCCTACCAAGCTGGATAGTTTTTAATGAGTTAATAATATGCTGAGCATGATGAAATGGTAATTTCAGGCATCCATGTGAAAGGCTATCAAAACAAAAAAATATTAGTGATATAGCTGCAGGACTATGACACATGCTATAAAATTACAGAAAAAATAACAAATTTGAAGAGTCCTGTATAAGACAAATTTTAAATATCTTAACATTAAGTGTGTATGTCTTTCTGAGAAAAATATGGTATTTATCTGTATGGATAAGTTGTTTGGGTTAAACCAACTCTAATTAATCACTGCCTGCATTAAGTCAAAAAGGGCAATATCAGAAAAATTTTTGCCTCCAAACAGATGCTCAAATTCTACAGATTGTAATGCATATATGAACATCAAAGCTTATTATATTTTAGATAGCTATAGTCTATGGGAAACTTCTGAAATATTGGTTTTTGCTCTATTTTATTTTAGATAGATATTCTAAAATTGGATTTTCTATTATTCTTCAGTGATATTGCTTTTTTTCCCCCTCTTTTTCTCAGTATTACATAAGGCAGAAATTTATCCATTTGATTGCCTTTGCCAAATAGCTTTCACTGTTTTTTTTTTCTGCTTTCTAACTCATTAAATTTTTCACTGCAGAACTGAATAAATTGATTTGTCAATTTGCTTTTAGTTTTCATTTCTTAATATTGAAAGCATTTGTAGATAAAATTTTAATTTCTGATTAAACCTTTGACTATGCCTTAGAAATTTTGATGTGCAGTATTTTTACTGTCATTTTTATAACTAATACCTGAATGGAATTTTTCCCTCTGTTTGGCCTCAACAGTTGTCGTGTAGAGTCCTTTTCATTTAAATTTCAGGGAATTTTGGAATGTTTGCAATTTTATTTCTAACTTTTTTTATAGTACAGTCAGCCCTCTATATCCATAGGTAATGATTCCAGGACCCTCTTCCTCCTCTCCAGATACCAAAATCTGCAGATGTTCAAGTTCCTTATATAAAATGGTATGGTATTTGCACATAACCTATGCACATCGCCCCACATACTTACATTTTCTCTCGAGTACTTATAATGCCTGCTGCTACTGCTGCTAATACAATGCAAAAAAAGTGAAAGTGAAGGTCACTCAATCGTACCTGACTCTTTGCGACCCCATGGACTGTATAGTCCATGGAATTCTCCAGGCCAGAATACTGGAGTGGGTAGCCATTCCCTTCTCCAGGGGATCTTCCCAAGCCAGGACTCAAACCCAGGTCTCCCACACTGCAGATGGATTCTTTACCAGCTGAGCCACCAGGGAAAATAGTTGTAAATACAATGTAAAATACTATGTAAGTAGTTTCTGATGCTCAACAAATTTAACTTTTGCTTGCTGGTACTTTCTGAAATGTTTTTTCCAAATATTTTCTATCTGCTGTTGGTTAAATTCATGGTTGGTTGAATTCATGGCTGCAAAACCTGAGAACATAAAAGGCTGATCATATTTGGATCAGATGGACTAAGAGCTATCTACTCTTGGAATTTATTCAGGTTTTTGGTATTTATATATGATAATTTAAAAATACTTCTGTGGAGTTTTAAAGCAAAGATATAGGATATTATGCATATGCGTGCTCGGTTGTGACTCTTTGGACCCCTGTAGCCCACCAGTTTCGCCTGTCCATGGGATTTCCCAGCAAGAATACAGGAGTGGGTTGTGATTTTCTCCTCCAAGGAAAATTCCTGACCCAAGGACTTTAATTATAAATATATAAAGAGAAATACATTACTTCTATTGTATTAATTTTATTTTTAAGATCTTTGTATATACTTGTCAGTTACATATTTAAGTAAAAGCAGAAGCAAGTTATTTTTTTTTTCCTGTGTCTAAAGTTTCTGCCCACTATAAACATTTTTTTTTTTCTGGTTTAAATACAATATTACTCACTTTGTGAAGGCTTATGCCTGATCTATATGTTGTAGAGATTATCAATGTTACACCATCAATGTCCAAAATATCACTTAGGTTTATACTGTTGTGATTCCTGTTTTCATGTCAAATTTAGATGTCATTTCCTAATCTGTCTGTTTATTTTTAATTGTCCTATAGCACGTTCTTTAAGTGTGTTATCATGGGTATCATTTGAACTTGATACTGTGAAACAATTTAATAATATATTTTCCATTTTTGTGATTCCTTGCTGTTTACTCCGTATACTTTACATCCCTCAGCTATGAACTAGAATATAAATAGTAAGTACCTATCTCTATCCTTTTTTTCTGCTCATCTCCTGTCCTCTTCTTTCTTTCTTTCCCCTTCCTTCCTTCCTTTCTGTTCTGAGTACTGTTGGCTCTATGTGAAAACAGAAATACACTACTGTGGAAATAATTGAAAGGGAGCTCAAAAAGCTATTACCTTGAATGTATAGCACAGACTTGTAGCAGACTTGGGTTTGGGATGTCTTTATCTATTCCCAACTTGATTAATCAAAGCTGATTATAATTTGATTTCTCTTCCATTCCAGGGCCAATTTAGGAGTTCTAAAAAACAGTGTCTATACATATGGACTATTTTAAAAATGTTATAAAGTAGACAAGTCGTTTGTAGTAGTTGAGATATATGCATCCCTAGTTCCCTTGCATATACTGCTTAAGTTGAAGACAGACTGGCATTCTGTACAAATGTTGAATATAAGGTGGATGTAGGTTTCTGTAAACCTAAAGAAAAACCATATGGTAAGACAGAGGACTCAGTACCGCGGAGATAATGATGGTGCCTCCTCTGCAGGTGAGGAAGGATAGACTCCATGCTGAATGGAGGATCTAAATTCAGCCTTCTGAAAATTAGAAGAATTTCATTAGAGAAGCTTCGTTAGCATTGACCTTAAAGCTTAGTAAGGGCAGTTCTTACTGTCTACTATCTTGAGCCCCAAAGTGACTTATAGTTGATCTGTCATTCATGAAAGTCTTCATCCTGAAGTCATCCTTCTGTCTTCAGCACCTTAACTATCTGCTGGTCTGAGTAAAATGTGACAGGGAGACAGAAAAGTAGTAAGGTGTTTTTAAAAGTCTTGAGTCTTTGTACTCAAGTTTCTACTGTACAAAAGTTTCTACTGAGAAGATCATTTTTAAAAACAAAGTTGGACTTTGAAAATCAAGTACAAGACAGTGAGCTTGCAACAAAATGAAGTTCAGAATACAGAATTCTGAACTATATATATATAGTTATATGTATATATAGTTTTATTTTCTGTGTCTTTGAAGGCATTTTGGAGGTCACTATAAGGAGTCACATAAGAAGCTTCTTATTCAAGGGCCATCTTAAATTGAAGGCCTGGTGAAGACAGTATTTCATCCTCTCTTTATAATAAAATGTGTTAAGTCAAACATCCTTTTCAGGCTGAGCTTACTCATCCAAGTCTATTCTTGGTGAACATTCTACCGTGAACTGTCACAGTTTAGTTAAAGCTTTCAACATGGATGTTTTATTTCTCCCTTTATTTGAACATTATTGAAACTACTTTTCAATTCGAAAATACATGCTAGAAAGTCTCAAATATTTCCTAAATAATCATTTCTTTTTTCAAGTGGGAAACTTAGTCCCAAAGTTTAAAGTTCTGAAAGGATAAAGAATTTACTATGCAGTAAACTAGGAAATTCTCTATTAATGCAAAAGCATGTGTTAGTTCCATTAACTAACAAATACATTCTTGGATGTGTCTCAGTAACTACGAAGTTATCCTTCTGGTATGGAATAGCCTAAGGGTACTTTCTAATTAAAAGTTTGAAACCTGATGCTCAGTATACCGTATCTGTCTGCAATTCTAAATTAACTTGGTATCTCTTATGTTGTATTAGTCTATAATCTTTCACTGTTGTGTAACAGTTGAAAAAAATGCTAATTTAGTAAATCAAATCAAGTTCAACCCTGAACTATTATTGCTACAGCAAATAAAGTTTGTGGTACTTATGATCGAATTGCAATTTATGAAACCTCATAATCCTACTAGTAATAAAAATAATAATTCCAACAATAATAATATTCTCTCATTTATTTCACTCCTGCTGTGTTCCAGGCCTTTTAAATGTATCATATCATCTGACTCATGCCACAGCTATGTGAGTTATTCCAATTTTATGATTAAAACAGCTGAGGTGAGAAAAGAGGATGGTTTTAATTAAGACAGAGATGGAAGCCATGAAGTTAAGTGGGGGAGAAGGGGTAAAGAGTGTTAGAAAAGGGGTTCATTAAAGAACTTTAAAATCTTATAAGTAACATTTTTGTAGTTTTGTAAATTGCTTTTCTAATGTCTGTGAACCGTAGATAATGTGGAAAGATAAAGGAAAACACAGAAGAAAATGAAAATGGCCAATTCTGTCTCACATGTGTCCCACTCCACCTGCTTAGCAGATTTCAGGAGAGACTGTGGATTAATTAGGTGGCATCTGCAGTTCAGGAAAAGAGTTTGAGTTACAGTTTTGGAAGTCATCATTGTTAATAGAAGTTGACATTTCATGTATAGTGAAGATTTTGGGGGGGATATACTGTGTTTGGTCTTTGTTGCTGTGTGAGGGCTTTCTCAAGTTGGCAGGGGCTAGTCTTCATTGCAGTGAGTGGGCCTCTCATTGCAGTGGCTTCTCTCGTAGCTTCTCTGGTTGTGGAGCGTAGGCTTGGTAGTTGTGGCACACAGGGTTTGTTGCCCCGTGTGAAGTGAAATCTTCTCAGACCAGGGATTGAACCCGTGTCCCCTGCATTGGCAGGCTGATTCTTAACCACTGGACCACCAGGGAAGTCCTGGAGAAGCTAATTTAAAATAACTGTAGACTGAGGAAAAAAAAAAAAAAAAGAGGCCAAAGATAAAACATGGGGAAACATTGATATTCAGAAAGCAATAAAATTAGACATATTAGGAGAATGAAACATTCAAATTCTCCCAATATGTCAAATTTTATTGCTTTCTGAGTATCAGTGTTTCCCCGTGCTTTATCTTTGGCCTTTTGTGTGTGTGTGTGTGAAGAAGGCTGAGCGCCGAAGAATGGATGCTTTTGAACTGTGGTGTTGGAGAAGACTCTTGAGAGTCCCTTGGACTGCAAGGAGATCCAACCAGCCCATTCTGAAGGAGATCAGCCCTGGGATTTCTTTGGAAGGAATGATGCTGAAGCTGAAGCTCCAGTACTCTGGCCACCTCATGCGAAGAGTTGACTCATTGGAAAAGACTCTGATGCTGGGAGGGATTGGGAGCAGGAGGAGAAGGGGACGAGAGAGGATGAGATGGCTGGATGGCATCACTGACTCGATGGGCGTGAGTCTGAGTGAACTCCGGGAGTTGGTGATGGACAGCGAGACCAGGCGTGCTGCGATTCATGGGGTGGCAAAGAGTCGGACATGACTGAGCCATTGAACTGAACTGAACTGAAACATTCGAACAGGGAGTTAACACCAAAGCTAACAGAAGATAGATGTTATGATCTAGAAATAGTGAAAATGTTGAATTCTGGGATAAAGTAAGATAAAACTTGAAGGTATCTAGCGGGTTTGCCAGTTGGTTAGCAAGTGAGCAAGAGGATGTGGACAGACTTGAGAGCTCTGTGCTCTGTTCAGGAGCATGTGGTAGGTGACTAGTGGGAAAATTAGTGGAAACTTTATAGAAGCCAGCATGTGCAGAGAAGTAGATGACAAGGTCAGTAGCTAGAAATTCACAAAAGAGTTTTATTAGAGGGACTTAAACACATATAGTTGTGGAAAGAGAAACTATGGGAAGATAAGAGAGAGAGAGGATACCAAAGGAAGTCTTGAAGGAAGATCTTGAAGGAATATCCATACCTCTCAACAGGATGTCCCAAGAGGCCTGCTTCAGATACTGACATAGGGCCCTGAGTGAAAGGAAGACTAGATGCTGAAACCCAGCCCATCCCTGCTTGCCCAGCCATGTCAGCTGGAACAGAGGGTGCTTTTCTGTTAATAGTCCAAATGGGGCTGCTTTTTCGATTTAATTTTCTCAAAAAGGACACCTTTTATAATTCATCCTCCCAGAAATGATGACTTCTTTTTTTGACTTCTAATTTGACTTCTAATTTGCACAAGTATTTGTTAGTAGCAGCCCAAAATTTCGCATGAAGCTGGTAGTTTTGTTTTTATTTCAATTCTCCATGTCATGTTATAAAAAAATTTTTCAAGATTCAAACACAATTTTAACAGTTACTGTCAAATGTCTTATCGAGGCAAGAATTTAGCACACATTTTGAACATCTTTGAACAGCTATATAAAGAAACAAATGGTTATCAACATCATGTAGACCTACCGTATAGGTCTTCCCTCATAGTTCAGTCGGTAAAGAATCTGCCTGCAATGCAGGAGACGTGGATTCATTTCCTGGATCAGGAAGATCCCCTGGAAAAGGAAATGGCAACCCACTACAGTGTTCTTGCCTGGAAAACCCCATGGTCAGAGGAGCCTGGCAGGCTACAGTCCACGGGGTTGTAAGAGTCTCACACGACTTAGTGACTAAACAACCACCAACACCATATACTTTTGTATCTAGATGAAATGTATTTGCTTTTTTAAAAGCACAATAGCAAAGCAGAATCTATTTGTCATGATTATAACATTTTGTTGGGGTTCCTGAGTGAGTGAGTGAAGTCGCTCAGTTGTGTCCGACTCTTTGTGACCCCATGGACTATAGCCCACTAGGCTCCTCCCCCATGGGATTCTCCAAGCAAGCGTACTGGAGTGGGATCTTCTCCAGGGGATCTTCCTGACTCAGGAATCGAACCCGGGTCTCCTGCATTCCAGGCAGACGCTTTAACCTCTGAGCCACCAGGAAAGCTCAGGGGTTCCTGGCCCCTTGCAAAGCATTAGTAAATCTGTGTGTTTTCATACATCTTACACACAAAATTTTATTTTCTTTTTTTGTTTTCTTGTTTTTTGAAAGTTTTATTTGGAGTATAATTGATTTACAATGTGTTAATTTCAGTTGTACAGTGAAGAGATTTAGTTTTACATATGCAAGTATACTTCTTTTATGTACTTCTGATTAGTGAGAGACAACATAGAATCCTATAGTTTAGGGATCCCCAACTCCCAGGCCATGGGCCAGTACTGGCCTGAGGCCTGTTTGGAACCAGGCCACATGGCAGGAAGTGAGTGGTGAGTGAATGAGCAAGCAAAGCTTCATCTGTATTTACAGCTGCTTCCCATCACTGGCGTTACCACCTGAGCTCTGCCTCCTGTCAGATCAGCAGCAGCAAAATAAATGTAATTCACTTGTATCATCCTGCAACCATCTCCTCCCACCACCCACCTGGTCCATGAAAAAACTGTCTTCCAAGAAATCAGTCCCAAGTGACAAAAACTTTGGGGACTGCTGCTATAGTTCATCCTGTTACCCAACTGAAATGACAGAATGTCAGCTTTGGAAAGTACCTCAAAGTCTTCTACAGCAATCTTGGACATGTTACATTTGACCACACTCAGAGGGTATGGGACTTGACTGTGGTCACCTAGCTGGCCAGTAGCAGAGCCATATGACTTCTGATTCCCCATGAAGTGTTCTTTCCACCAGATCAGGAAACAAAGACTTAAACTTATACTTTTTGTGGCAGAATGTTAAAGGACTTCTTCACAGAGCGTCATGCATATCATATTCACCCTGTATGAGGTAGAAGCTTGAAATACAATCCCCTTGCTTTCTAAACTTGCCCTGCTTGTAAAGGATGGAGGAATCAGCTGTAATTCTGACTTTTTTCTTTACATTTTTAATAATGGTTCTTCCTAAATGGATAGAAAGGGGCATGGTTAAATGTGGCAGTTTGATTTTCCATGATAGTCCTATACATTTATGTCCTTGTGTTCAAATAACATTTTTTTTTGAAATTTTATGCCAATTTTTTAAAGTAAGATTATTGTTTGAGTTATATTTAACATTTTGAAATAGTGCATGAAGATGGGATTGGCGATCAAATTTAAAGAAGACCTTGGATTTTGTAGTAGCTATCTAGATATCCTATCTGAATAAGAACAGACACAGTCATAAAGAACTCTGTTGGATAGTTGTGAAGAGCAGTGTATCTTAGTTTATATTTTTGGTCATTGTTTTCCAAATTGTGTTTCTTGAATTATGTACAGGTATTATTTGAATTAAGAAGTCTGTGGTCTATAAATGATGCTATACTTTATTATAACCTCTTGCTACCCTTATGTGAAAATGTATATAGAAATATTCTGCAGGTGGGAAATATTTTTCTTAGGGTTTTTTTTTTTTCCTTTTCCTTCAGGATTTTTCATTAAGTAGCCAAGTTTTAAGACATCGTTGGACATAAATGATATCTTTACCTGAAGTAAAAGTCCTCTTGCTGCTCTAAAGAAATTACTAAACTAGCTGAAAACAAAAATAAATGCAAATGTTACTGATAATACTGTTAAAAAACTTAAAATATACATATATAAGTATACATATTTTTATAGTATGCATGTGTATGTTGGAGAAGGAAATGGCAACCCACTCCAGTGTTCTTGCATGGAGAATCCCAGGGATGGGGGAGCCTGGTGGGCTGCTGTCTATGGGATCACACAGAGTCGGACATGACTGAAGTGACTTAGCAGTGTGTATGTTGAGTGTTAGGTTTGGGGAAAGGGACTATCAATACAACTATCTATTTTGAGCCAAGCTTATTCATGTATTAAAGATACTTCAATTTTATACAGTTCAGTAGTATTTAGCTTGTACTCCTTTTGAGAATTGAAGATTTTTAACTTTGAGTAGTGTAAACTAATACTTGAGATACATATTATTTTCATCACAATTTGGTTTCTTGTCTCTCCCTGTAACAATAGAGCCAGTGATTTAAAATCCTTCATTCCTATGCTCAATATCTTTCTGTTGTTGTTAAGTCACTCAGCCATGTCCAACTCTTTGCGATCCCATGGACTGTAGCACGCCAGGCTTCCCTGTCCTTCACTATCTCCTGGAACTTGCTCAAACTCATGTCCATTGAATCTATGATGCCATCCAGCCATCTCATCCTTTGTCATCCCCTTCTCCTCCTGCCTTCAATCTTTCCCAGTAGCAGGGTATTTTCTAATGAGTAAGCTCTTCATATCAGGTGGCCGAAGTATTGTAGCTTCATCTTCAGCTTCAGTCCTTCCAATGAATATTCAGGAAATACTGGTTTCCTTTAGGATTGACTGGTTTTATCTCCTTGCAGTCCAAGGAAATCTCAAGAGTTTTCTCCAACACCATGGTTCAAAATCATCAATTCTTTGGTGCTCAGTCATCTTTATGGTCCAATTCTCACATCCATACATGACTGCTGGAAAAACGATAGCCTTGACTCGATGGACATTTGTTGGCAAAGTAATGTCTCTGCTTTGTAATATTGTGTCTAGGTTGATCATAACTTTTCTTTCAAGGAGCAAGCGACTTTTAATTTATGGCTTCAGTCACCATCTGTAGTGATTTTGGATCCCAAGAAAATAAAGTCTGTCACTGTTTCCATTGTTTCCCCATCTATTTGCCATGAAGTGATGGAACCAGATGCCCATGATCTTAAGTTTTTTGAATATTGAGTTTTAAGCCAGCTTTTTCACTCTCCTCTTTAACTTTCATCAAGAGACTCTTAGGTTCCAGTCAAAAGTCTACAACTCTGCCTTTCAAAGCACACTTTCATGCATTCGCCTTATAGGCAATAACTTGTTTTCCTAAATCTCAAAGTGTATGACATGAACTAATCTGAAGATGCCAAGAGATATATATTTTTGTTTGTTTTGATTTTAAATACTAATATGAAGTAAAACATCAGTCTTGAAGGAACTGCCATCAGAAGCAAATATTATTGTGTTACCAAACAAATAATATAAAGATAATTAAATAATAAACTAAAAAAGTATGTGAATTATTTGTACCACTTATTTTTTACATGACATAAAAAATTTGGAAACTTATAATTTAAGAATGTTCAGATGACCCAGCTGGCTGCTGAACATAAATTCCATACACTAACTCTAGCAGCCTGTATTACCACACTCAGTGAAAAGCAGACTTTATGAATTGTTATTTGCTTGCTCAGCAGAATCAACAATGACAATCTGGTAGATTTTAAAAGACAAAAATTGAACATAACACTATAGAAATAGATGAAATATTCCCTTAAAATAGTGTCAATGTCATGCATAGACCTTGCCAAACCCCCAAATTGATAATGGTTTCATTAAGTAGGGTACATTTTGCAAGGTAAGTATACAGAATTGATCTTCCCTGTAGCTCAGACGGTAAAGAATCTGCCTGCAATGCAGGAAACCCAGGTTCAGTCCCTGGGTTGGGAAGACCCTCTGGAGAAGGGAATGGCAATCCACTCCAGTATTCTTGCCTGGCGATTCCCATGGACAGAGGAGCCTGGTGTGCCACAGTCCATGGGGTCTCAAAGAGTCAGGACAACTGAGCAACTAACACTACTACTATACAGAAATATGACATGAACAAAGCCTTTATCTGCATGCATGCTAAATCACTTCAGTTGTGTCTGACTGTGACGCTATGAACCGTAACCCACCAGGCTCCTCTATCCATGGGATTCTCCAGGCAAGAATACTGGAGTGGGTTGCCATGCCCTCCTTCAGGGCATCTTCCTGCCGCAGGGATCAAACCCACATCTCTTATGACTCCTGCATTGGCAGGTGGGTTCATTACCATTACTGCCACCTGGGAAGCTGGAACCAAGCTTTACATTTATTCAAAGAGAAAAGTCTAGAACTAAATAATGCCAATGCCAAAACTTCTTTGGTAGATGAATTGGAAATGAATATCTGAAGAAAAACATCACACGGTTTCTGGAACAGTTTTATAAACTTTGCCTGCAAGTCATACTTAACATCCAATAGCAAGACAAGGTCAACAACAGCAGGGTCCTGGGACATCAGCGTGGAAGGAAAGCTCACTGAGATTCGGATTTACTGGACTGGACATGTGTAGAAGATGGATAACAGCAGGGTGGCAAAGCAGCTGATAGACTAGCTTAAATGAAGTGATTGTAAGCACAGTAGGCGAAAGAAGTGCTCTAAGGCCTTCAAGCAATGCGGCAGAACTCCTGACTGTCGGACAGTGATCGCAGCAAACAGACCATACTGGCCTCCAGCAGGCAGAACCTGAGAGCCTCACTTCCTGTAACCCTGCCAGGCACACTCTAGGACTCTTGTCTGAACTAGAATAAGGTGACTCTGAAGAGATGTTTAATAGTATGTTTTCTCTTAAAAAAATACTTTAAATACTTTATTGTATTAATTTTAACACAACTAATATTTCCACTAAAAAGGAGTTCTTGTCAAAATCTATCCTTTGGCATTTTCATAAGGGCCTTTTTTTTTTTTTTTTCACTTTTAAGTCACCCTAAACTTCCCCTATAACCTCTGGTTAAGTTTTTACTTTTTTGACATAAACTTTCTTGGAAGTTTTTAATAAAGTGTATCAAACAGAAAATAAATACTTTATAGTCAAAAGATATTCAATAAATGCTTTACTGAATCCTAGGCTTTCTGGAAAGTTATCACAGAGTGAACTTTGACGTGTTCTCTAACACTCTAAAATTATTGAGAAAACATCTTTAACTAGACCTAGTTGATTAAGAAATATATATAAAAATTATATCTATAAATAAATAAATATATATATAATATATATTACAAGGAGACTAAAAAACAAAATTTGCTTGTTACTGTCAATGTGTATAAAGGTTTATATGTATTTTTCACTTTATTTATTTTTATTTCCTACATATTGTGCAAATGAAAATGACTTGAGGATGATTTCAGCATCAAAATGTGACCAAACATAGGGAATAAAAATTAAATTATAAGCAATTTTATTTCTCTGTAATCAAAATCACAGGGACAATATGCCATGTGCTGTGATTTTAATTATTTGATAAAGGAATGTAGACCAGTTCATCTGGAAAAACAAATTATTTCCTAGTATTGAATTTTATGTATACTTTATTAAATGAATCCTTACAGAGAATTTTAAAGTAACATAATTGCAATGTAATTTTGAGGAATAATGGGAAATTTTCTTCAATATTTTTATGTCACCCATTTATAAAAGCCAACAACTAAATACCATTATTAAATATTTTAGGACTTCCCTGGTAGCTCAGACAGTAAAGAATCTTCCCACAATGCATGAGACCCAGGTTTGATCCCTGGGTTGGGAAGATCCCTTGGAGAAGGGAATGGCAACCCACTCCAGTATTCTTGCCTGGAGAACTGCATGAACAGAGGAGCCTGGCAGGCTACAGTCCATGGGGTCACAAAGTGTCAGACATGACTGGTGCAACATAGCAAGCAAGCAAGTAAATATTTTAGAGATTATCTAAAATTTCTATAATTTATACTCTACATTAGCCCAGGGAGAGAATATAAAAAACTAAAGCAAGAGTTAGCCTGTTCCTTGAACAGGCTGTCCCAGATACTGTAGATTAACATGAGTTTGTTTTAGAATTAAACTATAGTCAGTACAGGACTAGATTCTGGGATGAGTCTGAAATGCCAGTGTTCTATGCTGTTGATTCAATAGTAATGCATATTGTTTAAACATGATGTAAGTCTATGTTAGAGCTAACATTTGTTATGAAAATCTGGGAACTCGATTTGTCTTCTCACCACTTTTGCACAGAGGGGTGCCTCAAGTGGAATGTAAATTGTTACCGAAAAGGAGTTTTGACTCATCCCAAGTAATTGCACAATAATTTATTTCAAATTTCAGAGTTCTGCTTCATGAAGCATGGAGAGGATGGATATTTGTGCTTAAAAATTTCACCATAAAATGAACATTTTATGGCCTATTTTTATTATATCGCTATAATATTTTTTTAATGAAATATATACAGTTTTTTTGGAGAAGGCAATGGCAACCCACTCCAGTACTCTTGCCTGGAAAATCCCATGGATGGAGGAGCCTGGTAGGCTGCCGTCCATGAGGTCGCTAAGAGTCAGACACGACTGAGCAACTTCGCTTTCACTTTTCACTTTCATGCATTGGAGAAGGAAATGGCAACCCACTCCAGTGTCCTTGCCTGGAGAATCCCAGGGACGGGGGAGCCTGGTAGGCTGCCATCTATGGGGTCGCAAAGAGTCGGACATGACTGAAGCGACTTAGCAGCAGCAGCTGCTACATCTTAAAAAAGTAGAATTGAAGACCAAATTCTAGAGGTAATAGAAGGATTGAGTGCTACTGAAGAGCTGACTGGAAATAAAGGTAGAAGAGTAGATGTGGAGTTCGGTGTTTCAGATGTTAAATTTGAGACAGAGAGTGCAAATCTAGTGAAAATCAGTTTGTGAGTTATTGGTAGTGGTATGTTAAATGGTAAAGCTGTGTGAATGGTGATTCACAACTCGTTCTATTGCCTGGAAAGGATTATAGATAGGAGATAGATTGCAAGATGTTAATGGTGAAAACTTGGATACACTCTCTATTATTTAAGGGATAGTGTGGAAAAAAATATAAACGATGAAGACTCTGAATGATAGACGGGACCATAAAGAAAGAATGGGAAAGTGGTGTCAATAAAGAAAGACTCCAGGAAGGGAACTGTTCATACTAAGAATTGCCAGTGAGAAGTCAGCTGTGATAAGAACTGAAAAATATCCACAGAAAAGAACAACTAGGAAATCACTGGCAACTTTCAGAGAGTGAAAAGGGCTAAAATCAAATTTCCATGTGATGGGAAGTAATTGAAACTTGAAGAAATGGAGAAAGAAAATATAGACTTGGCTGAAAATAGACAGAGAGGAAAGGTTAAGAATATGTTTTTCTAATTTGAGCATATTATCACACCCCATGGAAAGAAAGAACTGTTTGAGGATAATTATACAAAGCAGTGAATAATTTGGTAATAGAAATTTTATTTGGAAATTTCCCCTGGATCACAGAGAAACAGTAGATGTGAAATCCTAAAATGAGGTACCACGTCCCTTGTAAAGATGTTAGCTTAGATTTCCTATGCTTCTCTGAGGCCATGGCATGGGTTCCCTTTAGTCACAGGGGCTTCCCTGATAGTTTAAAAAAAAAAAAAAATCTGCCTGCAATGCAGGAGACCCCGGTTAGATTTCCAGGTTGGGAAGATCTGCTGGAGAAGGTATAGGCTACCCACTTTGGTATCCTTGGGCTTCCCTTGGGGCTCAGCTTGTAAAGAATTCTCCTGCAGTGTGGGAGACCTGGGTTCAATCCCTGGGTTGAGAAAATCCCCTGGATAAAGGAAAGACTACCCTCTCCAGTATTCTGGCCTGGAGAATTCCATGGACTGTGTAGTCCCATGGAGTCACAAAGAGTTGGACACGACTGAGTGACTTTCACTTTAGTCACAGGGCACAGAGAACTGGTGGTGCCCAACTCACACTAAGTGCAAACCTCCCTATGCACCTCTAGTAAGAAAGTCCCTTCCCAGAATTTGCCAGGCCTAAGGATGTGTTAGGATTACCTCTGAACCCAGATGGTTTACAACCAAGAACTGGCATGTAGACACTGGCTCTTACCAAGGGGACTACCTGAAGTGCAAATGAGTAGAGGGGCCTGTGGAGAGTGAGCCTCCAGGAAATCAGGAGCCATGAAAGGAGCGATTCATGGCCACGTGCGACAGCTACAGTGGAAAGTGCCCACCTGGGGAGCTTCTGAAAAACACACAGCAAACCAATGAAGATATAACAGGGCTAGAAAACATAAAACAGCTTACAACAGCATTAACCAAGTAAGAATATTCCACTTTCCCTTTCCTAGTGGGAGAGGAGAGAGTTAAGAAACACAGCTAGGTACTTCCCTGGCAGTCCAGTGGTTAAGACTTCACCTTCCAATGCAGTGGGTGCATGTTCAATCCTTGGTCAGGGAGCTGAGATCCCACATGCCTCGCAGCCAAAAAAGATAAAACATAAACGAGTCAACATTGTAACAAATCCAATAAAGACTTTAAAAATGGTCCATATTTTAAAGAAACACAATCTGCCACATTCCTTTCCTTGGTGGCCTGCCTGCCTGCAATAGAAGTAGCTTCAGCTTAGATAAAAGTTCAGAGTTTTGACTATTATTTAGGACTCAACTAGTATTTAGTAGATATAGGATTTGTGATTTAAAGTGATTAGTTTTCTACAAATAACTGGAAAAGTTATGGATTGTTTGGATTTTTATCACAGTAGTGGTGGAGGAGAGGGACTTTTCCATTCAATAAATGTAGAGATGGGAGACAAAAATAAGTTGTGTCGTAACTGGACGCACAGGTCTTGTTTATTCAGCTTACTGGTGCATGTTGTTAAATAAGACCCCAAGGAGGTGAGAGTAATGGAGTCCACATTTGGGAAAACTGAGCTTGAGCAGCAAGCTTTCACATATGTGGAACAGGAGATAAGGAGGGACAATAACAGTTAGATGTAGTTGAAGGAGGCGATGAGAGATCAGAACTAAGTTGGAAGAAATGTCCTGTTTTCTTTGGGAATTGATGAGCCTTCCTGCTGAGAGTTAAGATAGTGGGAAAGTGGTGGGTAGATTAAAAAAGACTGAGGCAAATGATGGAGGTTTGGAGTTTAATACAATACTGCAGTGGTTCTCAAAGTGTAGTCTCTAGACTTGGAGCGTAGCGTCTCTGGGTGATTTAAAAAATGCAAAATTATCAGGCCCCCGTGACACCTACTCAGTCTGAAACTCTAGGCACAGAATCCAACAATCTGTGTTCTAACAAACCCAGCTGGTGATTCTCACACAGGCTGTAGAGTTTGAGAACCACCCTGGTAAAAGAGAGTGCTTTAAAAGCAAGGTTCTGTGTTTACAGTAGAGCAAAGTCATGTGTTAATTCAGTGCCTTTTGCAAATTACTCAACCTCTCTGTGCGTTAGGTTCTTCATCTGTAAAATTAAGATATCTAATAGCAGCCAGTTCATAGTATTCTTATAAGATCTCTATGACTTAATGCATCTTCAGTCTTTAAAACAGTCTCTGGTATATTGAAAACAAATTCTTATTATTGTGGAAAATAAAATGCTCAGTATTCTTGAAACACCTGGTAGTTCTGATTCAGCTAATATGCTATGCTTTGAGGTCTTAGCTTCCTTAGGGCATGGATTCGTTGTTTTAATCCCCTGCCACAAGACTGTGAGCCCAGGAGCTATGTCATCTTTTCCTTTTTTGTGTAATGTCTTTAGCAGCATGAGGCAGTGACTCAGGAAATGGGGGAAGAGTGAAATAAAATGTGCAGAGCAATGCATATAGAATTAGTAAATTCTGCAAGAGTTTTGAGCAAAAACATGATAACTAATTATTGAGGAATAAGACTATGTTTTGAATTTTTTAAAAAAATACTTTAAGTATTTATTTGAAGAAATATTGCTAGGAGACCATATCTAATGCAGTGACCTGGTGAAGGACAATTTCTGTGTTAACTAGAGAAGCCTAGTTTCCGATGTATTTGAAAGAAAATATCAATTTGTGTTGATTATTTTTCCATTTACTTAGATCTACAGAGCTTCATTCTTCAAGTCTTTAATAATGTTTTCCAAGACCCTTATCCTTTGATCATAATGTTAGCCACATAGATGATTCCCCAGTAGTTCTGTATTTATTATCAGTGATAAAACTACATTTAAAAATCTCCTATTTGTCTTTTTCTGGTTAAACTCTAATAGTTTGGAAATGTGTAATAAAATACCCTAATGACTACACCTTGAGAACGGAATCCCATTCTAATTGTTTTGATGCATGGGCTAGCAGGATAATTGATTGACACTAAGACCACTCAGTAAACAGCCAGCTAACAGAATTAGATTAATCAAAACATATGGTAATTACAACTGTGCAGAACAACTTGGAATCTGCAATGTAGCCTCAGGGTAAATAATCAAGTCTGCTCAAAGAGCGATTAGACTTAATAAATCTTATCATGCGATTAGGATTAAGAGAGGTGGAAAGATAAAACCGTAAAGTTTTAGGAAGGTATTTGATGATAGATTTACTTCATCCCTAAGAAAACAGTTCTAGTATTTAGAATAAACATTGAATTTTTAGAGATGTGATTATCATGTATGTTTTTATAACTTTGCTATAAACTTAAGACTTTTCATAGTGCTTTGTGTTTTTTATAAAATACATGTACTTTTGAGACCTCAGATTTTGACTCATTCATTCACCTAACAAATAATTCTTAAGCACTTACTATATACAAGGCTCTAGATAAACACTGTTGAGAAGAGGTAAAACAAGCCACAAATCCTAACCTTTGAAATTAGATTTTGGTGGAGAATTAAAATGTTTATAATTCCAGCTAAGCTATTTCAAAGCCTAAAATATGATGCTCTTAAAGTGCTTCGCTCAATAAGACAGCAAATCTGGAAAACTCCTCAGTGGCTACAGGACTGGAAAATGTCAGTTTTCATTCCAATCTCAAAGAAAGGCAATGCCAAAGAATGTTCAAACTACCACACAGTTGTACACATTTCTCATGCTAGCAAAGTAATGCTCAAAATTCTTCAAGCTAGGTTTCAACTGTTGGAGAAGGCAATGGCAACCCACTCCAGTACTCTTGCTTGGAATATCCCATGGACAGAGGAGCCTGGTAGGCTGCAGTCCATGGGGTCGCAAAGAGTTGGACACGACTCAGCGACTTCATTTTCACTTTTCACTTTCATGCATTGGAGAAGGAAATAGCAACCCACTCCAGTGTTCTTGCCAGGAGAATCCCAGGGACAGTGGAGCCTGGTGGGCTGCTGTCTATGGGTTCGCACAGAGTCAGACACGACTGAAGCGACTTAGCAGCAGCAGCAGCAGGCTTCAACAGTATGTGAATCAGTAATTTCCAGATGTTCAAGTTGGATTTAGAAAAGACAGAGGAACCAGAGATCAAATTGCCAGTACCTGTTGGATTATAGATAAAGCAAGAGAGTTCTAGAAAAACATCTACTTATGCTTCCTTAACTATGCCAAAGCATTTGACTGTGTGGATCACAGTCATAAGTTGTGGAAAATTCTTAAAGAGATGGGAATTCCAGACCACCTGACCTACCCCCTGAGAAACCTGTATGCATGTCAAGAAGCAACAGTTAGAACCGGACATGGAACAATGGACAGGTTCCAAACTGGGAGAGGAGTATATCAAGGTTGTATATTCTCATCTTGCTTATTAAACTTATATGCAGAGTACATCTTTCAAAATGCCAGGCTGGATGAAGCACAAGCTGGAATCAAGATTTCAGAGAGAAGTATCAATAACCTCAGAAATGCAGATGACAGCAACCTTATGGCAGAAAGTGAAGAGGAACTAAAAAGGCTCCTGATGAAAGTGAAAGAGGAGAGTGAAAAAGTTGGTTTAAAGCTCAACATTCAGAAAACGAAGATCATGGCATCTGGTCCCATCACTTCATAGCAAATAGATGGGGGAACAATGGAAACAGTAAGAGACTTTATTTTCTTGGTCTCCAAAATCACTGCAGATGGTGACTGCAGCCATGAAATTAAAACATGCTTGCTCCTTGGAAGAAAAGCTATCACAAACCTAGGCAGCATATTAAAAAGCAGAGACATTACTTTGCCAACAAAGGTCCATATAGTCAAAGCTATGCTTTTTCCAGTATTCATGTGGATATGAGAGTTGGACCGTAAAGAAGGCTCAGCGTCGAAGAATTGATGCTTTTGAACTGTGGTGTTGGAGAAGACTCTTGAGAGTCCCTTGGACTGCCAGGAGATCAAACCAGTCCATCCTAAAGAAAATCAATCCTGAATATTTGTTGGAAGGACTGTTCTGAAGCTCCAGTACTCTGCCACCTGATGCAGAGAGCTGACTCATTAGAAAAGACCCTGATGCTGGAAAAGGTTGAAGGCAGGAGGAGAAGGGGATGACAGAGGATGAGATGGTTGGATGGCATCACCAACTCAATGGACATGAGGTTGAGCGAGCTCCAGGAGATGGTGATGGGAAGCCTGGTGTGCTGCAGTCCGTAGGCTTCCAAAGAATTGGACACGACTCAATGATTGAACAAAAACAAAGTTCAAGGTGAGGAAAAATAGAAAATCCTTAGGGAAAGGTGTAGATAAAATACTAGCAAAGATAAAAGGAAGTGAAAACTTTTGTGGGAACTTTGGAGAAGGCAATGGCACCCTACTCCAGTACTCTTGCCTGGAAAATCCCATGGACGGAGGAGCCTGGTGGGCTACAGTCCATGGGGTCGCTAAGAGTCAGAGACAACTGAGCGACTTCACTTTGACTTTTCACTTTCATGCTTTGGAGAAGGAAATGGCAACCCACTTCAGTATTCTTGCCTGGAGAATCCCAGGGACAATGGAGCCTGGTGGGCTGCCATCTATGGGGTCGCACAGAGTCGGACACGACTGAAGAGACTTAGTAGTAGTAGTAGTAGTAGTAGTAGTAGAGAAAGCTTTAGGATTGAGTCCCAATTCTTAAAAGTTTGAACAATCTGTAACACATATTGATAAAAAAAGAAATGTCTTATTTTACACTACTGTCTAAGATGGCCCTATTTTATGTTTTATCCTTCCATAATAATTGAAATTATATATTTGATTTTGTAGTCTCATTGTCATTTCCTAGATACATGAAACTAGAAAAAAGCCATGAGTCATAAATCATAAATGATCAGTTTTTCACTCTTATTTTGATTCAAGACTCAATAATATTCTTTTCACATTCCACCCTGAATATTTATTATTAGGTTCAATGAACTCAAACATGGAGGTGACCTATGGTCATATCTTTCTAGAAACAGAACAGTGGCTAATGGGATTTATATATTTCCAAACCTGGGATCTGAAATGGTATCAGCATCATAGAAATGGATTGTACATTCTTCTGAAGATGAGTCTATTTACACCTTCAACTGTCTTCTGATACATCATTTGTTTTTTGGCTCTGTCTGAAAATATCTTGGTCTGAAAATAATCTAGTTTTTATCTCACCAATTTGAGGATTCAGGGAAAGTAGAGAATGAGTTCCCATGGAGATTTAATGGAGGAGGCTCAACAATGGGGATCTCCTCCAAACCCCTCCCTTTGATCCCCTCCACCACTGTCCACCACTGTCCTTTCCAATCAGTGAGGAATACTTGACTGGAAAAGAGGCTATGGGACAGAGAGAATGACAAGACAACAATTATTGTATGATAAGAAGGTGACAATCTGGTGTTATGTAAACCATGGAATAATATTGGTTCCAGAATGAAAATGTAATTGATTTTCAAGGAGGGAAAATGTACTAATACTAATAGTTAGAAGTGTAAAATAGTTCTCCTAAGCATGACAAATATGTGCAGGATATCTTTGAAAATATGAGAAAATGGAGATTCAGAGAGTGTGTTTGATTTACCCAAGGTTGCACAGGCTGGTATGAGCTTTCTTTTGGAGACAGTATCTTTTGATTCCTCCTCCAGTGCCCTTTTCTCATGTAACCTGAGTGTCCAGGGCTTCTCTAACCATCTTGTCAACTCCTTCCCACTCTAGCCATCATCTATCGTATTACCCTTCATCTTTTTTGTGTGGCATTTTTGTGTTCATGTCATTTTGATTGATTTTCTCATGTTTATCTTTATTCCACTATTGTTCTCCTAAGAACAATAATATATCCTGTTCACTACTGTTTCTGAATCTGTTATCACTACTGTATCCCGAGCACCTGATACACTATTGGTAAATCCACAAAAAATATTTATCAACTGACTATTTACTATTACAAAGTGGTTGCATGCATGCTTAGTCACTCAGTCACGCCTGACTCTTGCAACGCCATGGACTGTAGCCTGCCTGTCTCCTCTGTCCATGGGATTAAGTTTTGACAAATCAGGGTAATCACAGCTGAGTGATATATTGATACATTGAGCGCAACAAGAGTTATGAAACTAATATAGTAAGTAAGTAAAGTTGCTCAGTTGTGTCCAACTCTTTGTGACCCCATGGACTGTAGCCTACCAGGCTCCTCTGTCCATGGGATTTTCCAGGCAATAGTACTGGAGTGGATTGCCATTTCCTTCTCCAGGGGATCTTCCCAACCCAGGGATTGAACCCAGGTCTCCCACATTGTAGACAGATGCTTAACTGTCTGAGCCATAAATATTGCCAAATTCCCACATTTGGATTTTTTTTTTTTTTCTCTCTTATTTCAGGGCTTCTCAGGTGGCTCAATGATAAAGAATCCACTTGCCAAGCAGGAGACATGGGTTTGACAAGTTATTCTTTTACTGATTCTCTATCATGGATAAATATGCCTTACTACAAGCTAGTCTCTCTAATTTTTTAATTTTCAGCTAGTTTTTCCAAGCTACACTAAAGAGCACAATTCTGCAAGCCAATGATTATTTCCATGACATGTGTCCTTAAGGAATCTATGACCTTTCATGTTTCACTATCGTTTTCTCAAGTAAACATTGGCATTTCTTTTCATCTTCCCTCATAAATACTGTTTAACTTTTTAATAATTTGATTTTTGACCACTTGCCAATTTGTTAAGTTCATGTGTTGTCACTTTACTGATTTGTATCCAGGTTCTATACTCAATATCTGAGCAGAGAAATTCACTCACTCATTCATTCCTTCATGTGTTCTTTCATTTAACAAGTCTGTACCGAGTATTTACCATGTGCTGGGTACTACAGATATAATGTGATCAAATACAGTCAAGGTCCTTTCTTCCTCAAGTTTCCAAACACACACACACACACACTCTCACATGGATATGTCTATGACTACAACTGTGACAAATGCTATGAAAGTGAAAAGTGAAAGTCATTCAGTCATGTCCAACTCTTTGCGACCCCATGGACTATACATTGGAGAAGGCAATGGAAACCCACTCCAGTACTCTTGCCTCGAAAATCCTGTGGACAGAGGAGCCTGATAGGCTACAGTCCATGGGGTCGCAAAGAGTTGGACACAACTGAGCAACTTCACTTTCACTTTTCACTTTTATGCATTGGAGAAGGAAATGGCAACCCACTCCAATGTTCTTGCCTGGATAATCCCAGGGATGGCAGAGCCTGGTGGGCTGCTGTCTGTGGGGTCGCACAGAGTCAGACATGACTCAAGTGACTTAGCATCAGCAACAGAACTATATATTCCATGTAATTCTCCAGGTCAGAATACTGGAGTGGGTAGCAACACCCTTCTCCAGGGGATCTTCCCAACCCAGTGATTGAACCCAGGTCTTCTGCATTGCAGGTGGATTCTTTACCAGCTGAGCTACCAGGGAAGACAAATGCTCTAATAGATAGATATCCATGCTGTGTGAACCTATAATAGGGGTATTGGACATCAACAAGTAGTTAAGAAAAGGCTTCACAGAGAAAATAACACAAACTAAAATGTGAACCATGACGAGTTGGTAATTAGGCAAACAGGGGAAGAAAACATAATTCAAATGGGGGTGCAGGTGGGGGGAATTGCCTTGATTCAGTGATGAGAGAGTTTATGGTAAAGGATAGGCAAAATAGCAATTTACTAGTGTAACCAAAGTTCAAAGGATAAAGGGGAGCTTTATCTAAGTTTGATAAGGTTGGTAAAGATTGAAGCATGTAAGATCATCTACAGGATACTAAGGAGTTTCTAGGAAACAACTAAAGTTTTTTAAGCAGGAATTTAAACATTTCATATGAGAAGTTAAAGGTGCCAAAGTTGATTTTTAGTGATCAGGTTTTACTGAGACTGAGAATAATGGACAGAGTCCAGACTCTAGGAGCATGAGGGAAGGAAATTCATGCATTCAATTTTGGCCGTGTTGAGTTTGAGATGTCTTTGAAATACCCAGGAGTAGATGTAAAGTAGGCAGTTGGTTATACAGATTTGGACCTCAGAAGAGTGTTATGGCCTAGAGATATAATTGTATAAATTGATTTTGACTAGCTGATAATTGAATCTGTGAGCATGGATGAGATCACATAGGGAGAAAATATCAAGTTAGAAAAGGAAAGAGAATTAAGGAACAGTTTTAGAAGATTGTCAACATGTTGTGGCTTGAAGGAAGATGAACATGCCAAGAAAGTTAGAAAGAAGAAGGAAAGAAATAGGGAAGAAGACCAGGAGACAGTTGTCTTGAACCCAAGGGAAGAGAAAGTACCAACAATGTCAATGTCAGGGGATAAAAGGTCATGACTCTTGTGTTTATAAGTAACAAATAAATGGCATTTATTGACCCATAATGATCATGTCCAGCATTGATCTGGCTTCATATAAGATACAATGTCACCAAGAATCATATACCTTCTCCTGCTTTCTGTGACACGGACTGTCTTCATCCATGATTGACTGGATGGAAGAATGACTGATAAGGGAATGTTAAAGATGGCTTCCAGGAACTTCAGCTGAGCTTTTGGTTAGCATGCAATACTTAAAAAGATGGATCCCAAGTTCTAGCTTATGTATGTGATGACATATTGGCATTTTTCACTAAGATTAATAAAACAGTTTTGGCAGGAAATTTTTAATTTAGTTGAGTTTAAGAGATATGTGAGCCGTCCAATAGGCAGTTAAAAATAAAAGTAAGTGGTAAGTAAAGTTATGAAAGTGCATGGAATTATTTATAAAGACAAAGAGAAACTGAAGAAGGCCTAGCAACTAGCATTGAGAGACCCCAGCATTTAAGGATTAGGTACAAATGAAACAACAAATGAATAAGAACAAAAAGAAGTAGTCAGGAAGAAAGAAAATCAAAAGTATGGGATATCACTGAAACCAAAGAAAAACAGAGTGATCAGCTTTGTAAAATTATCCTGAGAATCAAGTAAAAATGAGTAAAATAAGGACCAAAAATGTTCCTTTTAGTTAATTGGTGACATTAGGAGGTGTTTCACTAATAAACTAATGGCAAAGGCAGGTGAGAATTAAGTCAGATTGGAGTGAATTAAGGAGTGAGTGGGAAAATAAAGAATGAAGAAGGGATGGCAGACTAAATATATATATAACCTTTCCAGAAGAATGAATTGTAAAGAGGAAGGGGTAAAGCAGTAACTAAAGGAGAAAGTGGGATCAAAGAGGTGATTTTATGTGTTTGATGAGATACACTTGGGCATGTTAAATATAGAATGGGATAATCTAAGAGAAAGGAAGAAATCAGGAATACATAAGAGGGAAATCAACAGATGGGAAGGGGCGAGGTTCAGAGTATGAAAGAAAGATTTTATAAGGCAGGTACAAGATCACAGGATTATTAAACACGAAAGTTTATTTTAAAAATGACTCAAAGAATCTAGGTTGAGTAGGAAAGATGTGAAGATAAGACAGAGTTAATAGATAAGAAAGGTCTTACATAAAGACTCCAGTGAAACAAAGGCTCTGTTTAGTGTAACTGAGCACCAGTATTTAAAGAATGTTCTGCTGTAACAAAGTTTGGGCTAATCCTGGGACACAATGCAAAAATTTTGCAAGATAACCATGAGACTAGAAGTCTTACCGAGGTTACTATGGGGACATTATCTTCCTATACAACCATGGGACTATTTTTGCCTTCCTGTTCTAGTCTTTTCATCATATCCTTTTATTGATTGCTTATGTATCTTTCCAGATAAGTCTAGATTATGAACTCCTAGAATTCTTTCTTTCTTCTTCTTAAGGATACCAAAGTTTCTTTTTGCTTTTTTTTTTTTTTAATAAAAGAATACTCTATAAATGTGTTCAAAGTATTGAGCTGAGATTTCTCATTTACCATCTTAATCATGACTGTATTGATACTTTTGAGGTTAATGTTAAGCTCCCAGGTAGCAGCAATGGCATAAATTTACTTCCATCTCATCTTCTATATTGAAGCATGGTGTCTTAAAGGTAAAAATGTCTAGAAGTAATGTGTTATTGCTCTTGATCCAAACTCACCTACTCAGTAGAAATACAGTGGGTTATACCAGCCAGTTGTGCCTCTTGGCCAAATTTAAATCTCTGGAAAGTGAATTGGAAAATTAAAAAATTATTATAGAATTAACATATAAAAACCTCATTCAAAACATTAACTATTAAGTAAGAAATAATGTATACAAAACTACTACTATAGAATTAACATATAAAAACCTCATTCAAAACATTAACTATTAAGTAAGAAATAATGTATAGAAAACTACATTGATTAAAAATACATATTATCCTAAAATATATGTTCTTTTAAGTTTCCTTCATGTTATTTTCAACTTTCATTTTTATTTATTTTATTTAGTTTATGTTTATCATTTTTAATGACTGCAAAAAATGCCACTGGGTTGATGCATTATAATTTACTAAGATATTCCTATTTTGTTTGATATTTGGTTATTTCTATCTTTTTCCTTATTATAATACTTTAAGGAACATCTTTGGAAATATAGTTCTTCTTTCTTGTTGGATTGTTCCCTTGGATATATACCTATGAGTATAGATTGCTATATCAAAACATAAAGACATTCATATGATTGTTGATATGCTTTCAAAAAAAGATTGTATAATGACACAGTCTTCTAGACTCATCAGGTACAAAAGTTCTTGCTTTAATATATATAAAATAGCTTCTCTGTTTAACTTGGTGGGATGGCAGTGGACATTATTTCAAGTTAGTGTAAATATTCCTCTAATATTTGAGTACTGTAATTGGTCTATTTAGTAGAATATAAATTATTATCCATTTTATTTGAGGAGAAATGAATTTTTTATTATTTAATCCATACATTCTTCTCAGTCCAGACTTCCACAACTATTCATTTCAGTTATGTCTATTATACATAATTTTACATAAATTATTTTATTAACTTATTAAATTATCAAATCTTTATTTTCAGCCTATATTTAAGACTATATTAATGTCTGACTCTGGATCTCATAGTCACATGAAACTTGATTTGAAGCCCAGATATGAATCTCTAGTTGTCTTACTGATGACTTAAACTTCCAGTTTTCTCATCTGGGAATAAATAATAACTACAGTTTAACAATTGTGGGAGGATTAAATATAAAATACTGAAGTATTGTGTTCAACAAAGTTCAGCTCTTCACTGATTTAGATTATCAGCCAAGCAAGTCAGGATAACTGATTTTTTTTTTAGATCATTTGTTTTCTATCACCCTCTTGTAGATTCACCAAGCATTTGAGTTGACAGTATTTGAATGGTTTCATACGATGAGTTGAGCTTCCCTCCTGGTGGCTGAGAGGTTAAAGCGTCTGCCTGCAATGCGGGAGACCTGGGTTTGATCCCGGGGTCGGGAAGATCCCCTAGAGAAAGACATGGCAACCCACTCCAGTATTCTTGCCTGGAGAATCCCATGGAAAGAGGAGGGCTACCGTCCACAGGGTAGCAAAGAGTTGGACACAACTGAGCGACTTCACTTCGGTGGCTCAAACGGTAGAGTCCACCTGCAATGCAGAAGTGAAAGTGAAGTCGCTGAGTCATGTCCGACTCTGTGACCCAGTGGACTGTAGTCTGCCAGGCTCTTCTGTCCATGGGATTTTCTAGGCAAGAGTACTGGAGTAGGTTGCCATTTCCAGAAGACCCGGGTTCAATTCCTGGATCCGAACGATCCCCTGGAGAAGGGAATGGCAGCCCACTCTAGTATTCTTGCCTGGTGAATTCCATGCACAGAGGAGCCTGGCAGGGCTCATAGTCCACGGGGTCGTATAGAGTCAGATACAGCTGAGCGACTGACATACACATACACACACACACCCTAGGAATAAAAGTATCGAATGTTGAATCTTTTTAGTGAGGATGTTGACCAAACACATTTCCATATAAAATTGTTTTAGCTCAAAGTGCTAGAGAAATTTGATCATTGCTTATAGGCATCACTGATACACTGTATAATTCCAGCTATTTCTATGTTATATTAAAGCTGGGATCTTATTTCATTTGATGTATTATATCTGTTGTTCAATGACATTGGCCAGATAAGTCTCCTGGTTTTATACTGCTAGGTAGGGACATATTTTGATACGCTGTTTATTTTAATGTTGTTACATATGTCCTTTTTTAAGATAGTTAACTTATAGTTGTTACAGTGTTGCTCTTTGCATTTTGTACCATGGTACCAGGCATATTTTCTTATATATAATCATATTCTAGCAATAATGCACATATTTATATAGTACTTTATAAAATTTGAAGCATTTTCCAAGCATTCATTTTCTCTTTGATATAATAAATGTTGACAAGTCATACACATATGAATATCATAAATACATAAATCACCTGTCATGATGTTTTCTTTTTATTTCAAGTAAAATGATTTTTATGACACTTTTGTGCCACATTTATGACTTTAAAAACATTCTCACTCTTCAAATTTTTTAAATCTCTTTTGATATTCACCTCAAACATGTCAGGAACAGAGACTATGTATTAGTGTCAATTTACACATGAGAAAGTTAAGACTCCAAGGCATTAAATAACATATTGCATGGTCGTGTGTATAAAAAGTGAAATAAATAGGTCTAGAATCCAGGTATCTGACCATTAGCTCTATTCTAACTATTCATGTGTGCCATTCTTTAGTATGATATAAATGTAAAGGCCAAGAATAAGGCACTCTAGTTTCTAAGGACTAAAAGAAAATAGACAATTTCACTGAGAAACATGCTAAGAAGGTTTATCTAAAGCAATAAAAAATAGAAAGTACACAATTTATATTTTAATATTTAATTATTCTGTGCATTTTTTTTTCTTGGGAAAGAATAGGACTAATAGGAGTAAAAAGAAAATGCTTTTAGGAGAGAAAAAGTAGAATGCCAATAGCCTCCTATTCTAACTCTACCACATATCTGTGAATGCTTGGTTCATAGAATTTAAGAACCCACATATAAGGAGCCAGAGGCTGTCATGGATTGTAAATTTAGAGTAAGGGCAATTAACTCTATAAGATGAAGAATGGCCATTGTAGAGAATAAAAAAAATAGGAATGAAAAGTAGTAAATGAGTGATTAATGGTCATAGTCAGACATGCCTTGTATCAGTTTTGAATCAAAATGCTTCCTGTCATATTGGTGAGGGAGATCCCTATTGGTAAGAGATTGATTTCATCTCTGTTGCTACTGTGAGTTTCTGTGAGGGCAGTACTGATAGGTACCTGGAACATATAAATAACTTTGTAGGTATTATTTTCTCTTTTTTAAGTTTTGATTGCAGTTTACTTTGAAAAATACGCTCCAAATTCTGGCTCACACATTACATTCTTTTGTCACCACCAGACACTTCTTTGTTGCCTGGCAACTTGATACAACTCCATACCAGAAATGAATCTTGAAGAGGTATTGGTCACTAGTGAGTAGTATGTGGATAGTTGTCTAAAGATAGTAAATAGAGTTAGAGTAACAGAGACATTACTGAAATTCTACTTTTTTCTTCATAAAAAATCATTTTTATTTTACCTATTACTTTTATTTTTCTCTCTGAAGGGAACAAAAAAGGAACAAAATATGAAATAATTAGATTTAAAACTACAAGTTATTGATTTCTTCTGTCTTTTTTTCCTTGGTTATTTTGGATAAGCTCCTTAGCATATTTCTCATAGACATTGTCAATCTTTTTTTTATTTTATCTTCATATTTGAAGAGGAATGCATTACTTGGTTTTACATGTACTTATCAAAATGTATATCAATTGGCATATAATAAAAAATAGTAAGTTACTTTACTTAAATCATGACTACAGGGCACCTTAAAATTTCCCTTTGGCCTTAAATTTCCCCAGACCAGTTATTGAACTGTTTCCAATTTGCCCTGGATGTATGAACTGTGACTGGAGAGCACTGGTCCCACTCTGCTCAGGAAATGCTACGGATTTCAGTTTTGAGTTCAGTGTGTGCCCAAAGGATTAGTGCATAAATTCATTACATGTTTTTCATGAACTTCCTAAATCAGAAACACCTGGATCTTTGTTTGAAAGGCAGGATCTTTGTTTGATCTATCCCAGATCAGAATCCTTCGCGCTGAATTCTGGGAATTTGACCTCAATGTCCATCTCTCTACCTACCTCTTGGCTCCTATGCTTCAATCTCTTTTGGTCTCTGACTCATGCCAAATCTGTCTCCACTAGATCTTAGTGGCTCAAACAATAGAGAATCTGCCTGCAGTGCAAGAGACCCGAGTTCAGTCCCTGGGTTGGGAAGATCCTCTGGAGGAGGAAATGATAATCCACCCCAGTATTCTTGTCCGGGAATTTCAATGGACAGAGGAACCTTGCCGGCTAAGGTTCCTAGAGTTGCAAAGAGTCGGACATGACTGAGTGACTAACACTTTCACCGTCAGAGTCCACACACAGCTCTTCCTCTGCCTGGATCTCTCATTTCCCGACTTTCCCATGAAGGATTCCTTCTCCCCATTCAAGTCTCAGTTCAACTGTTACCTCTAGACAACAGAGTTCGCTGATTCCTCAAATAACCTCTACTGTCGCCCAGGAGTTCCTGTTTCATTAACATGTTTTATTAGTATCAAAGTAGTTAGCAATGCCAGGTTTTATTTATTTGTTTATTTTTGACATTTAATAGCTGTCTCTTTCTTGCTAAAGTTGAAACTCTACTAGCACAGGAACTTTTCTATGCTCTGTTCACGGCTGTATTTGTAGGAGGTGCTCCAACAAGAACAGGTGGAATAAATGACTGACTCTTTTTAATAAGCTCCTTAGGTTACTGTCACATATCCTCAAAATTGACACCTTGAGGCTAGAGGATGTCTCAGGACTAGCATATATTTCTCAATTAAAACCAAGCAACGTGATGGCTGGGGTGATTTCCACTTCTTTGGCATAAGCAGATCTTCTCAGAGGCAAATCAAATCTAACTGAACCCCCTAGGAGTGCTTAGTACATCCAGGAGCCCAGTGGCTGTGAGAAAGTTTACTGGCTGTGACTGAAGATCCTGGCTTTGGGTTCTGGCTCTCTGGTTTATTATATACCTTCATTAAAGCCAAATAACCAAAGATTGTAGACTTTAGGGACCTCATCGTGATGCCTTGTCTCTCATAGTCAAAATTTCTGCATATATCAAATGAGAGAATGAGACCAGATTAGTAATCCATACTAGCTTCTACAAAAATGCCAATTCATTGAAACCTAAATATTGGCTTACTCAAAATAATGCAAGAAATTGCAAAAGCTTGTATGGTACAAAAATGTAGGAAATTCTGAATATTACAGCTCTCTCTCTTGGAGATTCAAAATACACATTTGTAATTTTAAAATAATAAAAAATCCTTTGGAAATAAATCTCTTTATATTATTTAACTGAGCATTCATCAAACTTATCTAATCATAGCACCTTTTCTTATCCTGCAACAGCTTGAACTAATATTCCACAAAATTCAGTTTGAGAAATGCTGGATTAGATTATTTTAAAGCTATCTTCTTGTACATGTGGTCCAGAATTGTCTGGTGCCACGTTGTAAGCACGCTTGCCATCCACTCTAGACATTCTGTAATCCCCCTGGGAATGGCTACACATCTGCAGTAAGAAAGAGCTATGGTGCTTTGAAACTTTCTGCTTTATTTGCTGAAATCACTCATTATTATCCATAAGGTTTAGAGTGATCCGGGATAAGATCAGCCCCCTTCTATGAGAGCATGTGTAGGCAACTTTCCCACTCCATCCCAACAGATTCTAAATCTCTGAAAGCTGTGCAAAATTAAAAGATTTCTGGCCAAGGAAACCTTTATCCAGGTAGCAGAAACTCATTCTTGTGACAGTTAAGAGAGAAATTTTTATCTATTTTTATAGAAAATATACATTGAAAAATTAAAACAAGAAGTTTTAAAAGTTTCCCTTCAACTGTCACTAACACGGTGATTCCATACTTCAGATGCCTGAAATGAATTTCCTCAAGAGAATGCCTACCTATGCCTGAAGTCGTGCATTTGGTAATAAGGTGGTTTTTTAAAACAAATACCATATATTACCCCATGTATGTGGAATCTAGAAAAAATGTTTCAGATGAACATATTTGCAGGGCAGGAATAGAGGCACAAACATCAGGAACTGATGTGTAGAAACAGTGGGGTGGGATCAATTGGGATACTGGAATTGATATATACACACTACCATGCATATACCATGAATAAAATAGACAGCTAGTAGGAACCTGCTTCATAGCACAGTGAGCTCATCTCGGTGCTCTGTGAAGAACTAGAGGAACGGGCTGGGGGCTGGGGGTGGGAACAAGGTTCAAGAGGGAAGGGGATTTATGTATATGTATAGCTGATTCACTTCATTGTACAGTAGAAACTAACACAACATTCTAAAGCAGATATATGCCAATAAAAAAGAAAAAGAAACTATTACATTATGGATTGAATTGAGTCCCCCAAAATTCGTACACTGAATTCCTAACACCTGATACCTTAAAAGGTGATCTTCTTCAGAAACGAAGTCATCACAGATATAATTAGTTTAAATTAATAACATTAGGATGAGATCATACATGGAATAGAGAGGGCTTCTAATCCAATATGAGTGGTATCCTTATGTAAAGGAGACATTTGGACAGCAAGACAATCATGTACAGAGGGAATGAGATGTGAAGAGATACAGGAATAAGATGCCATTTACACTCTAAGGAGAGAATCCTGGTATAGATCCTTCTCTCACAGCCCTTGGAAGTAACTTACCTTGCCAACATTTTGATTTCAAATTTCTGGCCTCCACAAACATGGGGCAATAAATTTCTGTTCTTTAGGCCATCCAATTCTTGGATTTAGTTTCAGCAGACCTAACACACTGATACATAGTATCTAAATGTTGGGATCAAGTCTCTTAGTCCTATAGGTACATTTGTCCAATTCTCAGATGAATTCCTCCCTTCAGAATATCAAATGCAAGAGTGGGCCTAAGGTGATTCAGAGCAAGTCAGTGAGTGGTCCTCTGCAGACCACTTTCTTTGGTTCTTGTCCCTGTAGAATAGCCGGCTTAGCTCAAGTCTTAGAGTAGAGGCCTGAATGACATTTCAATGAACTTTCCTTTAGTCTTCTAGAGAATTTTGCTTCAGCTGAAGCAAAGATTGGAAGAAATTACAAATATTTGGAAAGATAAAAGGCAATGAAATTACTTTGAAACACACTTTATCCAGCCTCATAAGGCTGACCAAACAACATTTTGGGCAAAACTGCCTAGATTTTTGAAGTGGATGTTAGAAGTGGGTAATATAGAAAATTGAAACAAATCTTCCCTGAAATTACCACTACCATTTCTAGTGTTCTTTGAGGACTGGCATAATGCAGTTCCTACCTCTTAGCCTAAGGCAGAGAGGTCAGAGCTTTAAATGCTACTTGTAACAAAGGGAAGAGTCAAATTGCTTTTGTCATTAATTAGTTCACATGTTCCTTCAAATTGACTTTGGCCCTATTATTGAATCAAGAAATTCAGATCTGAGGGAATCAACTGTGGGAATGCTACCAGCTTAGAAAATTTGAGCTCCATTATTTTTGCAATTAGAAAAGGAATAAGTGCCCATGTTTAAATTCAGTTTAGCACTAATCTTGATATAAGAGGGTTGACAAAATATGGAAATAATTATAATATGAAAAATATTATATCAAGGCTTGAATCAAAAAGCTTATAAACATTTCCATGACACTTTCTATATTTTGTTTCTCTGTTTGCAGTTTCTTTCTACATCCATTACTTAGTTTGCCTCAGTGGAGTAGTATCATCTGCAACACCATAATAGTTACCATTAACTTCATTTTCACCAATAAAACAGTCATTCAGGGCCTCATCCTCTGAACCTGTGCAAAGAGTAATGTACAGACCCAGCTGTGCCCTGTGGTTATTTATAATTCTATCATTGTATTGAGTTTATGCCATACTGTGATTCAGTTGGACTTAGCAAATGACTTAATAATTCTTTTCACTTTTATCAGGATAGGAGCTCTTACTGTCGAATTCTCACTTGCTTTGAGAATTAATGAGTTTGCCTATTAGTTGTGGCTTCACTGTCAAATGTTCCAAATGCCTTTCTTTATCAATACTGATATTTTAAAGTGTATTTTCACTTTTCCCAAAGCTTGTAGTCTCTTATTGCCTAGAGCAATAAGAAAGATACTCAGATACATTTTGGGAAAGCTCACCACTTTTCTATCACCTGAAGAAAAGTTAGGTACCTGATTACTGAATATGCCCACTTCTGAAATGTAGTTTCATATATTCATTTCTAATTTTTTTCCCAAACATATGAGAGATCTAGGGACACAAACATTGGAGTAAACAGGAACAAGTATATAAAATACGATCTGTCTAGTCTGTTAACCCCTATTAGGAGGCTAGTACCAGAAGTCATCACGGTTTGCTTCTCTCTGTGGGAAAAGAGTTGCAACAAATGGCAGGTCCTATTTGAACTGTTCTTTCCTTGTGGGGAATAAAGTTTCTGTGTGACTATGGGACAAGCTCATACTTAAAAAGAAAAGATGAGATGCTCTTTTATATTCTCTCTTCTACCATGCTTCTGTCAGGCCTTTATTTAAGAAAACCTGCTGTTTGCTTAGGGCTTTCCTTAGCCAATTCTAGGATGAATGAAGAAAAATAAAAAGTTGCTCTGACTTTAACTGGAAGAACCAGAGTGAGAGGGCTTTACCTTCTTCATACAAGCTTACCTATCATGACTTCCAAAGGGTACAAATATTTCTTCCGATAATTATTAATAATGCTTCCTGGAAACAGAGTTGTGCACACAGAAATTAACATTCTTTCCTGTATTTTCTTTGTTCCCTGTACAACTTTCCTGAATTCCACATACCAATAGTTCTGTTTTTAAAATGTATTTGTTGCCAAATATGTTTTACGTACTGCTTTCTTCAACTGCACTGATTGATTCTTCTTTAATTTTCCTACTAGATGCACATCTCTTCTTTTCTTTTCCTTCAGTACCACCGCTCTCTCCCGAGCATCTTCATACCTTCCCTGCCATTTCTACCTGCCGTCACTGTCATCTCAATCAATCACCTCTCAGCTTTGCTCTCTCTCTCTCCGTCTCTCTTGTGCAATCCACTTTTGTTTTTCCCACTTAGAATGTGGAAGGAAAGATAAGGCAGGAAAGACCAGTCAGCTGATTGGCAAGAATCTTCACAAGGTGACACCTAATTTGGTGAATCATCAGGCTTTGGCTCAGCTAACTAACTGCCTTCGGTCACATCTCTCACAGGTTGTCACTCATTAACTAAGCCTACAAAGCCTGAGGTATAAGGCAGCTGTTATCATAGAATGAGAAAACCCAACACTCAAATCAACTGCTATAACAGCACCAGCATGACTTACACATTCCTTACCTTTAGGCAAGTCTGCACATGAAATCACATGCTGTACTCAAAACAATCTGAGTCAGTTTTTCTTAAGAAGTGATCCTTGCCTAAGAGAGCTTGAAGAACTCTTTCCCACTGTACAGATAACTTTGACAGCAATGTCCTCATACTTCAAGTCTGTTCCCAAAACCCCCTCTCCCATGGGCAGGCTTGAATGGACATTCAGGGACGATTTCTTTTTCCTCTGATGTTTTGTTTTCTCCTTACCTCCATATCTGAGCAACTTCTTTTGGACTGACACTTCTTTTTAAATTATGATGACAGATAAGTTGAGTCATAGTCCAACCTAGTAGTCTTCCCCTTTAAGAAGACTTTGTGTGGCTTCATCCTTTCCCACTATAAATGTTAGAGTGTGTCCAGCCAAAAGTAACCAAAAATCCCATTCACAGTGGCTAAAACTATAAAGACATTTAAAAAGACGTCTGAGAGTTTGTAGTCTCAGGGCAAAGTATAAAAAGCAGCTCAACTATGTCATGGAGGACTTTCTTCTCCCACCCATACGTTCTTACATTCTCAGGAATTTGGCTTTGCATCTCATGATCCTCACAGCTTCAAGTTGTCATAAAACAACCAACAGATCAAGAAGGGAGGGACAGGGGTAAAAGGCTCTCTACTCTCTCTTACAGGACCTTCACCCCGCCTCATCCAAGCTCTCCCTCCCTCTTTACTTTTCTTTGAGCAGACCTGGATCACCAACACAGCTCTAGACAAATTACTGGAAGAGAAGAACAGAATCGGCATAACCGGTTTAGAATAATCATGATCCATGCTCAGCAGCTGGGCATATTGCCCAGGATGAGAGTGAGGGATGGCTTCTCTTAACTAGCAAGAAGTAGAAATGGCTGTTAAATAGGCTAAAATGAATGCCTGCCACACCACACCCCACTGGGTGATTATATAGTTATTCTCCTGGAAAAAGTGACTTCATTTATTTTTAAGTCTTTGGGTGCTAGGCAACATCACAATATTCCCCATGTACTGCTTACCTGCCCTTACTCATCCAGACTGCCTGTTAGCTATTTTTCACTCTCCCTATCTTGGGTGAAGACACTTTATAAAGAGAGTCAATAGTCCCTTTATAAAAATACATTTTGTTTTTCTACAAACACACTTAAGGTTGCAATTGTTTGAAAATTTTTGCAAACAAAGCATGCAAAGTTTTATGTGACTTATACAACAATTCCAGTTAACAATGTTCCATTGCCTTAAAGATTTTTCAGAGTCTTAATCTATTTTGAATATTATTTGATGCAGCCAGTATCATGAAAATTGTTTACTCTATTGGCAACTTGATGATAATGGTAGTTCAAGCAATATGTGTCTTCTTGAGATAATGTCATAATAATTTAAAGGAAAAATTAGTAAACAACTCACAGCTGTTTGGTATGAAATGTGTGTGCATAGTTATAAATATTCATAAATATTTTATACTAATAAAATATAATAATTTTATTTTTTCTTAAGAAACATAGCAAAGGATATTAGAATATAAAATGTATTTTTTGAGTCTGTTTTCTTACTTAAAAGATTTTTTAAAGTATATATTCATTTTTAACAAACTTTACTTTTTAGAGAAATTTTAAGTTTATAGCAAAAGAAAGTACAGAGAATTTCCACAAACTCCCACAACCCACACATATATAGCCTCCTCTATTATCTACATGCTCCACTAGACTGGTACATTTGTGACAATTGATGAACCTATATTGACACATCATTATCACTCAAGTCCAGAGTTTACATTATGGTTCATTCTTGGCTTGTATGTTCTATGGGCTTGAACAAATGTATAATGGCATGTAACTACCTTTTAGTAGGGCTTACCAGGTGGCAGTTGTGGTAAAACACCTGCCTAGTAATGCTGGGGACATCTCTTACAGATGTGGGTTTGACCCCTGGGTCAGGAAGATCCCCTGGAGGAGGACATGGCAACTCACTCCAGTATTCTTGCCTGAAAAATCCCATGGACAGAGGAGCTCGACAGAGTCCAGCACGATTGAAGCGACTTAGCATATGTGCATGCACCAGGCTCCTTTGTCCCTGGAAATTCTCCAGGCAAGAATACTGGAGTGGGTTGCCATGCCCTTCTCCAGGGGATCTTCCCAACCCAGGGATCAAACCCAGGTCTCCTACAATGTTGGCAGATTCTTTACCGTCTGAGCCAACAGGGAAGCCCAAGAATACTGCAGCGGGTAGCCTGTTCCTTCTCCAGAGGAACTTCCCAACCTGGGAATCAAGCCGGGGTTTCCTTCATTGCAGGCAAATTCTTTACCAGCTGAGCCATCAGAAATAAAAAATACTTTTAAAATCCAACAATATATATATATATATATAGTCTGTATGACTTGTGTGCATTTGGTAAGTTGTATGTGGTTCAATATTGTACATCTATGACTGTATTCAACCTGAAAACATTGTGCCAAATTCATAATTTGTTAAAAATCTCTAGAGCAGGGCTGTCCAAATGAACTTCTGAGATGACAGAAATGCTCTGTATCTGCACTATCCAATACAGTAGTTACTAGCTTACATGTCTCTTGAACACTTGATATGGAATTAATGTTACTGGGAAATTGATTTCATAATTTTATTAAATTTTAATTAAATTTAAATAGCCACTTGTGGCTAGTGGTTAGTGTGTTGGATATCAGGTAGAAGGAAATGGCAGGTACAAGGGAGAATATTTCTGTCATATTTTATTGAAGGCTCTAGACACCCCTTCTCAGAGTATGGATAATGGTCTCTAGTGCAGATGACCCCCCCACATATCAGAACACACAAGAATTACCTGGAGAGCCAGTTTTATGTAAGCTCCTCAACATCAGAGATGCTTGATTCAGTAGGTTTTGAATGGGGTCTAGGTTCAGATCATTCTGATGCAATTGTCCTAAGAACTAGATTTGAAACATACCAATATCATTTCCCCTGCCTGTCCATAAGAGCCAGCACCAGAAGCTGCTTTCCATTGCAAAGTGCCTTTCAAATATTTCTGTCTCTTTCCTACAATTCATAGTAAGCAATAAATTATCAATGTCCACAACACACATACACACCCATATATATTTATGAATGTATGTTTGTATAATATATATATATATATATTAAATATGTATGTATACACACCAAAGGGCTTCCCTGGCAGCTCAGCAGTAGAGAATCCACTTGGAATTCAGGAGCCATAGGAGATGTAGGTTCGATCCTTGGGTTGGCGGTGGCCTACTGCAGGGTTGGGGTCACTGAGTGTAGCAGTGCCTGCATGGGACCTTTTGAAGTAGGTCGCCATTATCTTCATTACCTCCACCATAGTTTGGCCCCAGGTAAATAACAGGGAGGGAACACAACCCCACCCATCAACAGAAAATTAGATTAGAGATTTACTGACCTAGCCTCACCTATCAAACAAGACCCAGTTTCCCCCTCAGTCTCTCCCATCAAGAAGCTTCCATAAGCCTCTTATCCTTCTCCATCAGAGGGCAGGCAGACTGAAAATCAGAACCACAGAAAACTAACCAGTCTGATCACATGGACCACAGCCTTGTGTAACTCATTGAAACTATGAGTCATATCTTGTAAGGCTACCTAAGACAGATGGGTCATGGTGGAGAGTTCTGACAAAATGTGGTCCACTGGAGAAGGGAATGGCAAACCACTTCAGTATTCTTGCCTTGAGAACCCCATAAACAGTATGAAAAGGCAAAAAGGTAGGCCACTGAAAGATGAACTCCCCAGGTCAGTAGGTGCCCAATATGATACTGGAGATCAGTGGAGAAATAGCTCCAGAAAGAATGAAGAGATAGAGTGAAAGCAAAAACAACACCGATTTGTGGATATGACTGGTGATGAACGTAAAGTCTGATGTTATAAAGAGCAATATTACATAGGAACCTGCAATGTTAAGTCCATGAATCAAAGCAAGTTGGAAGTGATCAAATAGCTGGTGGCAAGAGTGACGTTATAGGAATCAGTGAACTAAAATGGACTAGAATGGGTGAATTTAACTCAGATGACCATTATATCTACTACTGTGGGCAAAAATCCCTTAGAAGAAATGGAGTAGCCATCATAGTCAACAAAAGATATGAAATGCAGTACTTAGATGCAATCTCAAAAACAACAGAATGATTTCTGTTCGTTTCCATGGCAAACCATTCAATATCACAGTAATCCAAGTCTATGCCCCAACCAGTAACGCTGAAGAAGCTGAAGTTGAACGGTTCTATGAAGACCTACAAGACCTTTTAGAACTAACACCCAAAAAAGATGTCCTTTTCATTATAGGGGACTGAAATGCAAAAGCAGGAAGTCAAGAAACACCTGGAGTAAGAGGCAAATTTGGCCTTGGAGTACAGAATGAAGCAGGGCAAAGGCTAACAGAGTTTTGCCAAGAAAATGCACTGGTCATAGCAAACACCCTCTTCCAACAACACAAGAGAAGACTCTACAAATGGACATCACCAGATAGTCAATACCAAAATCAGATTAATTATACTCTTTCCAGCAAAATTTGGAGAAGCTCTATACAGTCACAAAAACAAGACCTGGAGCTTACTGTGGCTCAGATCATGAACTCCTTATTGCCAAATTCAGTCTTAAATTGAAGAAAGTAGGGAAAGCCACTAGACCATTCAAGTTCGACCTAAATCAAATCATTACAATTATACAGTGGAAGTGACAAATAGGTTCAAGGGATTAGATCTGATAGACAGTGTTCCTGAAGAACTATGAACAGAGGTTCGTGACATTGTACAGGAGACAGGGATCAAGATCATCTCCAAGAAAAAAAAAAATGCCAAAAGGCAATATGGTTGTCTGAGGAGGACTTACAAATTGCTGTGAAAATAAGAAAAGTGAAACGCAAAGAAGAAAAGGAAAGTTATACCCATTTGAATGCACAGTTCCAAAGAATAGCAAGGAAAGAGAAGAAAGCCTTCCTCAGTGACCAGTGCAAAGAAATAGAGGAAAACAATAGAATGGGAAAGACTAGAGATCTCCTCAAGAAAATGAGAGATACCAAAGGAACATTTCATGCAAAAATGGACTCAATAAAGGACAGAAATGGTGGACCTAACAGAAGCAGAAGATATTAAGAAGAGCTGACAAGAATACATAGAACTGTACAAAAACGATCTTCATGACCCAGATAATCACGATGGTGTGTTCACTCACCTAGATCCAGACATCCAGAATGTGAAGTCAAGTGAGCCTTAGGAAGCATCACTATGAACAAAGCTAGTGGAGGTGATGGAATTCCAATTGAGCCATTTCAAATCCTAAAAGATGATGCTGTGAAAGTGCTGCACTCAATACACCAACAAATCTGGAAAACTCAGCAGGGGCCATAGGACTGGAAAAAAATCACTTTTCACTCCAATCCCAATGAAAGGCGAAGAAAGCTCAAACTAGCGCCCAGTTGCACTCATCTCACACACTAGTAAAGTAAAGCTCAAAATTCTCCAAGCCAGGCTTCAACAATACATGAACTGTGAACTTCAAGATTTTCTTGCTGGATTTAGAAAATACAGAGAAACCAGAGATCAAATTGCCAACATCTGCTGGATCATCGAAAAAGCAAGAGAGTTCCAGAAAAACATCTACTTCTGCTTTATTGACTATACCAAACGCTTTGACTGTGTGGATCAGAACAAACTGTGGGAAATTGGGATACCAAATATGGAAAATGAGAATACCACACCAGACCACTTGCCCTGCCTCCTGAGAAATCTGTATGCAGGTCAGGAAGCAACAGTTAGAACTGGACACGGAACAGCAGACTGGTTCCAAATAGATAAAGGAGTATGTCAATGCTATATAGTGTTACCATGCTTACTTAAATTATATGCAGAGTACATCATGAGAAATGCTGGGTTGAAGAAGCACAAGCTGGAATCAAGATTGCCAGGAGAAATATCAATAACCTCAGATATGTAAATGACACCACCCTTATGACAGAAAGTGAAGAACTAAAGAGCCTCTTCATGAAGGTGAAAGAGAAGAGTGAAAAAGTTGGCTTAAAACTAAACATTCAGAAAACTAAGGTCATAGATCAGGTCCCATCACTTCATGTCAAATAGATGGGGAAACAATGGAAACAGTGAGAGGCTTTATTTTTTATCTGGGTTCCAAAATCACTGCAGATGGTGATTGCAGCCATGAAATTAAAAGACGCTTGCTCCTTCAAAGGAAAGTTATGACCCACCTAGACAGCTAATTATAAAATGGAGACATTACTTTGCCAACAAAGGTCTGTCTACTCAATGCTATGGTTTTTCCAGTAGTCATGTATGGATGTGAGAGATGAACTATAAAGACAGCTGAGCACTGAAGGATTGATTCTTTTGAACTGTGGTGTTGGAGAAGACTCTTGAGAGTCCCTTGGACAGCAAGGCAATCCAACCAGTCAATCTTAAAGGAAATCAGTCCTAAATATTCATTGGAAGGACTGATGCTGAATCTGAAACTCCAATACTTTGGCCACCTGATGCGAAGAACTGACTCATTTCAAAAGACCCTGATGTTGGGAAAGATTGAAGGTGGGAGGAGAAGGGGACAACAGAGGACGAGATGGTTGGATGGCATTACTGACTCAATGGACATGAGTTTCAGTAAACTCCAGGAGTTGCTGATGGACAGGGAGGCCTGGCGTGATGCAGTCCATGGGGTCGCAAAGAGTCGGACATGACCGAGCGACTGAAGTGAACTGATATTTACCTTTATTAGTAAAATGAACTTTGACCTTTTTAATTACATTCTACTTTTTGCAGGTTTTAAGAATGTAGTGCTGATCCATTAAAATGATTTATGGTTCAACAATGTGTTAGGACTCAAGTCTAAAATAAATCTATCTGTATAGTCATGATTCAGTTCCTGAATGTTTTACATAGGACCTCAGGGCAGAGACACAGAGACAGCAAATGAAGAAAGATTTTTTTATTCCATTCTGCATTAACCCATGGACACCCCCACATGGCTATAAATCTGATTCAACAAATGAACCAGTGGCTCTTTGTCTTTTTAAAGTGAATCAGAAATAAACCACATAGTTATGGTCTGACTGCCATAAAAATCAAACATAAATGTCTCATTTAAGAATTATTTTCATAAGTAAAATATACTTATCTTAAAATATGATGAAAATCAGTAAAATAGTAACTTTTTATGCTGAATGTTAAATGAGTAGTTTTAACACACTCTCAGGTACATTATGTTAGTTTTAATATATATTTTTCACTTTATATAGACCCAGAAAAGGCAAGAATTTATGAATAGCACACATATAGTCTAAAGTTCTGTTTACTGTAAAAATCCAAATATTTATTACAGATGCTTAGTCCAAATAATGCAGCAATGTTTGTGCTTACTTGTTAAAAAAGAAATCCTGAAAGAGATTTCTGTTTATAGCAATCTTAGTCTGTTTTTCTCACGTCGGGATGGCTTTTAATTTTATCCATGTGGGTTACAAATCTGAAGCAATTAAAATTAATGATTGTCTGGTAAAATAGGACAAGAGGCTATTCAATCTCTGGGGAATAAATGGTTCTTCATTATCATTTATTATTCCTCCTGTTTCTTGTTACAGTATGTAAATAAATAGAAGAGGGACACCTTATAAGCATTTTCATTATTTTGATGTCACTAGGACACAGCTTAATACTCTCATAATGAGTGGTCTCCACACAGTTGGATCCCATATTCAGTGATATAACATTTTCATCGAGATGACTTGAATATGCTGTGGGAACATTAAACCATCTTACATATCAATTCCTCATGAGTTCACTTGTATGTGGCCAAGAAAATTCACCCATTTAGTTATTCATGCTGCTACTTGTGGTTTGTAAAAGATACACTACATGTGCACTAAATGGTCCATTCTGTGCTAACTGTACTTGTAACATCACATCAGATGGAATTTGGACATAAGATTCATTCTTCTTGTTGCAGAGTAGATCAAGTGTATATACACAAACATATATATATATACACACAAAAATCAAATTAAACATTTTTTTGTTTCATGCTATTATATCTAAATATTACACAGAAGTCAATGGAAGTGGATTACATAAAGGATTTTACATGTTTAACTCTTATGGAAAAACTAAAATAAATTAGGAAAAAATATATATGCATTTCATATTTTACTTTAAAATTGTGAAACATATAGACAACATATTGGTAGATAGTAGCTTTGTAAGATTTTCTTTTGTGTGAATATTTCCATATTTAATCTTGATAAAAAGCAAAAAAAAGCCTTAATTAGTAATGCATTAACTCTATTTTAAAACCCATTAGAATTTAGCTTTTTATCTTACATCTGATGACAAAATTTTAAGCTCTTGCATGATTCATTCTTCTTTTACACGGAAACATTTTGTGTAGCAAAGGATCCGGGCAAAATTAGGTGACAGCATTAATCCTTTCTTTCTCTCTGCTGCTGCTGCTAAGTCGCTTCAGTCGTGTCCGACTCTGTGCGACCCCATGGACGGCAGCCCACCAGGCTCCCCTGTTTCTGGGATTTTCCAGGCAAGAACACTGGAGTGGGTTGCCATTTCCTTCTCCAATGTATGAAAGTGAAAAGTGAAAGTGAAGTCGCTCAGTCTCGTCCGACTCCTAGCGACCCCATGGGCTACAGCCCACCAGGCTCCTCTGTCCGTTGGATTTTCCAGGCAAGAGTACTGGAGTGGGTTGCTATTGCCTTCTCCGTTCTTTCTCTCTACCAGCATCTAATTCCTTGACTTTAAGTTAGAATTAAGGATATGTGCTTTGCCTGAAGAAGATGGAAATTTTTTGTTTTTAAAATTCTTATCAATTTTTGGAATTCCATGAGCACTTTACCAATGTTAAATAATTATAAAAATACAAAGCAGAAGGCTAGACCAACATCAACAGCTTTACAGAGAAAATGTCTGAAGCTTTAACCCTACAAAGAGGAAGCAGAAGGAGAAGGATGGAAGCTAGCAGAGCTGGGCAACAAACCTTCAAAAACTATTAGATATAAAAAATGTTGACGTGAAAATGTCTAATGTTTTTTATCTTTCATTTTTTAAACATGCTCATTTCTGTGGATTTTCTTGGACCAAAGAATTCATTTTTTCTACTCTTAATTTCCTAAAGATTATCTAGCCTACCAGCCTATGATTTGCAATATTTGGTTGCTTATGAGAGAAACTAACTAGGACTGGCTTAAGCTAAAAGGAGATATTGTTTGAGATTATTCGGGTGTCATGAAACCCAAAGGCCAGAATGCCACTTCTCCCAAGGAAGGTACTGCAGCCAGGGACTTGGAGTCTGATAGAACTTTCTGCTTCTATGTGCCCACCCCATTCTTTCTGTAGACCAGCATTCTCTCTTTCAAAGGCTTATGGAGTAAAACATGCCACCCCTCACCCCTCACCTCCTTTAATTGTGTGTTTCAAATCCAGCTGCAGAAGGGAAAAGGAATGAATGAATCTCTATGAATCTCAGTCCTAAATTCCTTAAAAGCAGATTCTGAACTAAAATTGGTCATGTGCTTATCCTGGACCAATCATCTGTGTCCGCATGGCATCCTATCCTACAAAATGTTGCAGGGGACTTTCTGCCATGAATGAAGTGAGAAATAAGGAAAAGTTATCATTAGTTGGTCCAACACTCCAAAATGCCCCCTGTTTAATGGTAGACTATTTTGTGTTTTGTTTTTAATTGTAGGAATGACTTCAATTAGTTTCAAAATATCAACAAATATATATCAAATGCTCAAGGGGAATATATCAGTCTAAGCATTGGTGTATCTATGTTGTCATTTTTTTTAAATTGAAAGTAAAGTTTGGAGTAGCAAATGATGTCAAATAGAAAAATAATTCTTATTTCAGTTCAATGGTTGTGGCTCAGCATCTACAATTTACGTGGTACTTTGCTGCCATTCCACATATATAAAATTATCTCTGTCTCTATTTTAAGATAGTTATTGTATATATAACAACAAAGAAATGCTGGGTTTTTTGACTTGGCTCTTCTCAAACTTTAAAGTGCATCAGAATCACCTGGAGGGTTTATTAAAACACAGTTTACTTAGTCTCACAGCCAGAGTTTCTGATTCAGTAAATCTGGAGTGCATCCCAAGAACTTCTTTCAGGAATTTCCTCAGCAAAACTACCCTAAAAATGTAAAACATAAGCTCCAAATCCATGTGTGTGTGTGTGTGTGTGTGTGTGTGTGTGTGTGTGTGTGTGTGTGTATTAGTCACTTATTCATGTCCAACTATTTGCAGCCATGGACTGTAGCCCACCAGTCTTCTCTGTCCATGAAATTCTCCAGGCAGGAATACATATAAAGTTTTTCAAATGGTGGGTTGTGACATGTTAGTGCGTGATTAAATCGAATTAGTGGATTCTTTTTTTCCAGATGAAACAGGATCCATTATATGAAGGCATATTATACTTAAGGTAATTATTACACTATGAATAATAGCATAATATAGTTTCACAATACAGGTCATGGTCATAAAAATTTACAGTAAACTGCATCAAATCATTTTTAGAAGTGGATGAGATATATACATGATAAAATCCTGGAATGGGGCTACAGCATACTTTTGTGCAAAATGATGATGATGGGAATAGGAATATTCCTATTATTCTGTTCTATAGAGATCAGTTATCCATCAAAGATGGCATGAGAGATTCATATTAATTTATTAGAATTCTGCCTCTATCGATGTTTCCAAATTCATGCACTTCTGATCTGGATAAAATACTCAAAATCACCCATTAAATGTGAATTTTAAACTGTGTTTCAGAATCCTAAGACTGTATGAAGTTTGCTAAGAGTTGAGAAATTGAGGCCTACGTGAGAGGGGCTTTTCGTTCATAAGTCTACTTTAATTAAAGCTCTTTATCAAATGGATTCTAAGGTTAACAGTGGTTCTTGCTTCTTCATAATTATCCTGTGAGGATTGTAATTGTATCATCACCTCCATTTTCCATTAGGGAAACTGAGGCATGGTGAGTTTAAGTAACTTGCCCAAGTTTTCAGATAGTGTTCTTAACTGTTATGCTATAGCTACATCTAATAGCATGACTATACCCAAGCACAAAACAAATAAATCTATTTTTCAAAGTTCCTGATCTAACCACATAATGTAAGAAGGAGACTTTCAAAGCTCAGTGAAGTAAAATAATGGAACCAAGCTTCATAGTAGCAGGAGACCCAGGGCTAGAATTGAGGTTCACAGTTGGTTTAGTACTGGTCCCATTAAACCAAGAGTCATCCAAGATCTTGCCCATTGTCAATAAACTTTGACTACTAATGTCCCATGGGCAACATAATACCATCAGTGCAAATGCCTCTATGCACTGAGCCACACTTGAGATTGGCTGAAGGGATGGGTATGGCTAGCTTTCATAATCTGCAGAACCTCCTGACAATTATATTCATTTTACAGAGGAGGAAAGTGAAGCCCAACACACATACATAGCTTTTCCTGTGTTATATTTTAATAAGGAGCATAGGTAGGCTTTACACTTTGGACAGCCAGCCTCTAAAGCATTCATTGCTTTTACCTCATTCACTGATATTTCACTTGCCAAGTCAGGAATATGCTTACTTTAGAGTCAGCTTTCCAACTCATGTGTAATTTATCCAAGCTTAAGGCACACTGTTACATCTGTAGAAGAAAACGTCCATGTGCCTTGCATGTCTCAGTAGAGGAGGTAATTAATAATGTTATGACGTTTTCCACAGGTGGCTAAAATATTGATATATTAAGAAGAAATGGTAAAGTATAATCTCAAAGTTGAACTTCACTTGATTATGTGTATCAAAAAATATCATTTCTATTAAAACCCATTTATGGCAATTTCATCCCTTCCATTCCCAACTAGGTACTCACCACCTACAGTCCATTTATCTCAGAGTCCTCAGAACCTATGTGGACATATGTTCAGGATTAACTCTATTTACACTTTTATTCTCATCAGGAGTCACTGCCTATCCTACCGCTGCTCCCACAGAGAAACCCAATGGTCCTGCTGATTTCAGTTCTCTCAAAGCTGCCAACCCCTGAAACACTGGTATATTCTAGACTCTAGACAGAGATGAAGGGAAAATCTTTTACCTTTTGCACCCTCCAATGCCATACCAGACATTATCACCTGGATCTGAAAGCATTATTACCCATAACACAGTCTATGGAAGGTTCCATACAAATAATTTTTTCTGCTGCTGGTCTTCAGCTCCTAACTCCTATCAGAAGTTTTACACACCAACAGAGGAATCATGTTTATTTCTATGATGGCCAGTAACAGTCTTCAGACATAGACCATGGTTTCTTCTATGGAGATAACAGTCTCTCTAGGAGCCAGTATCTCCAGACATGTGGTGCAACTCTGAATGTCCCATAAAATCAACTTGGTTACTTGATAGAACAGTTGAACTCCTTAAAGACACAGTTGATTCGTCATATCCATTGCAGAAAAGTCTGACTCCTTGATGTTCTCATAACAGAATTCTGCTTAGTGTTTTTCCCAGAACACAAGAACAATTTGCCCCAAAAGGGTATTTCAAGGAGTTTTAAAGAAAGATTTTAGATGACATTTTTTTCCTATATTCTACCCAGCAAAATTTTTAAAAGTCTGAGTGGATTTTATTTGAAGTACTTGGTCATAGGTGACGTTCGAGAAGTTCTAGGGGATTATTTTAACTTTGATATCTCTGAATCTATGTCATAAATAACCAGAAATATAATTTCGGCTATATATCTTATAATAATGGAGAAAAATTACTAAGACTAAGATGATGCAAATAATGAACATTTCAAGAATGTATGTGTGAAAAATTGGTAAAAATCACCGGTTGAAAGAATTAATATAATTTTTTCAAGAATTATAGCTAAAAGGGTACCTTTATTCTCCTGCTGATACTTTGTATTTTAAAATCCTAATAACATTTTGGGAACTTACCTCTTAGTTTTCCTTCAGAGCCAGTTTATAAGACAAAGAGATTAATTTTCTTTCTAGTTACACTTCGTTTTTGCCCAAAGCTGTATTTAACCAGCGTGATCACTATTTTATTCACAAATGGAGCTTCAATTGACATTTAACTAATTCCAAATAACTGAATCTACCCTTGAATAATGAAAGCATATTACTAGTAAGTACAAAGGGTAAAGCATTTCAAAGTAGAGTGCATCTTCAAAAGAAGAGTGAAAACTTATTTTAAACAATGTGGTAATTGCATGTCTTTCCAAAGTTATCAATTTAAAAAATAACAGAAAATTTCTTTTCTAATATAACTAGATTTTTAAAAGTCCATTAAAGCAAGGACTTAAAGAGTTGCATGAATACCTTAAACATTTGTCATCCCTAAACATATAAATACACATTACTGTGCCAGTCTTTTGATGTAAGACCAACAACTTTACTTTGCATCCTAGTCCATTAAAGGGAATCCTTCACATTCTTTCTTATCTATAATACCCTGACTACAGACTTCCTGTTTCTATTTATTTGGAGTAAAAATCTAAAGAAAATTGCTCACAAATATGAGAAAAATATATTCTATATGATTTCTATCTTTAATTATTATACGCATGTACCTAATGTGGGCACTCTTTCCAGGTGACTCAGTAGTAAAGAATCCACCTGCCAAGCAGGAGACACCAGTTTGATCCCTGAGTCAAGAAGATCCCTTGCAGAAGGAAATGGCAACCCACTCCAGTATTCTTACCTGGAAAATTCCATGGGCACAGGAGCCTGGAAAGCTACAGTCCATGGGATCACCAAAGAATCAGACATGGCTTGATAACTAAACAATAATACCTAATTTACAGCAACATATTAGTTGTCATAACAGTTACTCTATTCACACTCATCTTCATTGTCAAAATAAATGTTTATCCAGCACAAACAATGTTGGAATACCTTTGCCAAGCAGACAGTTCCCCTTGCAGAAGCAAAAGTGAGTGGATGAACCAGAGAAAATCCTACCACCTCCCAGTTCTGTAGGTTTTGGAAAGCTGTCAGTAAGTTTTACAGAGTTCAGAGAGCTTGATGAACCCACAGAATTAAGTCAAGCTTGTATAAGAAAATTCCAGTACATTGATTGAGAAATTATCTGTGTGTATTATGGTAAAATATGTTAAACATATAGTGTGAGAGTCACATAATGAGGGCAAGAATGCAAAAACCTCACTGGGTAGAGATGAACAGAGAAGAAACCATGACCTCAGTGAAACTTAAATGATAGATAGGTAAATTTAAATACTTAAGATGAAGGAGGGAAGGATAAAACTGACCTGAAAGGGGCAGTGTAGTAAAGTGTGCAAGTACAGAATGTGTCAGATGTGTCCAGTGGTAGCCAGAGTTAGATTATTAATACTTGAGTTAGGGAATGGGATGGTACATGGTCTTCCTTTGGGCTATTCCAAATCCCAGAAGATCTAATGAGCCCAGTCAGGGACTGCCTCTGTAGAGTCTGTTATGTAATATTTCAGCCTAACACACTCTAATCCCCAACTCCAGAACAACCCAGCCCATACATTCATAGTTCAGTCCTGCTTCATCAGGCTTAAAAGCAAGATTTAATTATACCAAGAATTCATCAGCAAAAGACCTTTGAAAAGCATGCTAATCTAAGTTTCCATGGAAGATAAAGTAGAAAAAAACAGATAAGGACAGAATTAAAACGGGCTTTCCAACTGCCCTAAAAGTTTTAATTTTATCCTTCAAGATTATGAGAATGATTTGAACTGGTTATTTAATGAGTTTAAAAAGGCTTTTTTTTTTTTTTTTTGAAGTTGTAGCAGTTTATACTGGCACCATTAACAAGCGCAAATGCTGTACCTGATTTTGGAACACTTCTACTTTTTACATTATTTTAGTTATTTTTAAATCCCATTTATTTAAACAAAAAACCACAAAAGAATAGTTCATCTATTTTTCCCATCCCTAGACCTTTGCCCCTGGGCAAGCACCCATCTCTTCTTTGTATCTGTTAGCTTGGTTTATTAGGAGTGTGTGTGTGTGTGTGTGTGTGTGTGTATACACATGTTATGTAAGATTCCATATGTAAGAGAGATGATACAGTATCAGTCTTCTCTGACTTATTTCACCTAGCATAATGCCCTTTAAGTCCATCTATGTTATCTCAAGTGAGTGACAAATTATGGTGATCAGGTATCTTTTCAAATTAGTGTTTTTATTTTCTTTAGCAAAATGCCTAGCAGTAGAATTTCTGGATCATATGGTAGTCCCATATTAATTTTTTGAGAACCTCCATACTATTTTTCATACTGACTGCACCAAATTACTCTCCCTCTGACAGTGCACTAAGGTTCCATTTTTCCACAGCCTTGCTAACACCTGTCATTTCTAGTCTTTTTGACAATAATCATTATAACAGTTGTGAGATGATATCTAATTGTTTCTTTTTTAATTGGGGTACAGTTGCTTTACAACATTTTGTTAGTTTCTACTATACAACAAAGCTAATCACCTCTCTCTCTCTCTCTCTTTCTCTCTCTCTCTTTATATACACACACACATAAAAACTCATGTCCTCTCCCATTTGGGCCTCACTCCAACCATCTCCATCCCACTAATTCTTAGAGAAATACAAATCAAAACTATAATGAGATGTCACCGCACATCAGTCAAAATGGCCATCATCAAAAATATACAAATAATAAATGCTGGAGAGGATGTGGAGAAAAGGGAACCATCCTACACTGTAGGTAATAATGTGAGTTGATCTAGCCACTATGGAGAACAATATGGTTCCTTAAAAAACCAAAAGTGGGACTACCATACGACCTAATTCCACTACTGGGCATATACTCAGAGAAGACCATAATTGTGGCTTATATTTGCATCTGGATATGGAACAATGGACTGGTTCCAAATTGGGAAAGGAGTACATCAAGGCTGTATATTGTCACCCTGCTTATTTAACTTATATGCAGAGTACATGATGAGAAATGCTGGGCTGGATGAAGCACAAGCTGGAATCAAGATTGCGGAAGAAAAATCAATAACAGATATTTCATATCAATAACAGATATGCAGATGACACCACCTTTGTGGCAGAAAGCAAAGAGGAACTAAAGAGCCTCTGGATGAAAGTAAAAGAGGAGAGTGAAAAAGCTGGCTTAAAAATTCAACATTCAAAAAAAGAAGATCATGGCATCCAGTCTCATCACTTCATGGCAAATAGATGGGGAAACAATGGAAACAGTGACAGACTTTATTTTCTTGGGATCCAAAATCACTATAGATGGTGACTGCAGCTGTTATTAATAAAATAATTAATTTCATTAATTTAATGAAATTAAAAGATGCTTGCTTCTTGAAAGAAAAACTATGGCAAACCTAGACAACATATTAAAAAGCAAAGGCATTACTTTGCCAGCAAAGGTCTGTCTAGTCAAAGCTATGGTATTTCTAGTAGTCATGTATGGATATGATAGCTGGACCATAAAGAAAGCTGAGTACCAAAGAATTGATGCTTTTGAACATTGGAGAAGATTCGTGAGAATCCCTTGGACTGCAAGGAGATCCAACCAGTCAATCCTAAAGAAAATCAGTCCTGAATATTCATTGGAAGGACTGATGCTGCAGCTGAAGCCCCAGTACTTTGGCCACTTGATGCAAAGAACTGATCATTAGGAAGGAGCCTGGTGCTGGGAAAGATTGAATGCAGGAGGACAAAGGGACAACAAAATATAAGATGGTTGGATGTCATCATGACTAAATGGACATGAGTTTGAGCAAGCTCTGGGAGTTGGGAAGGACAGGGAAGCCTGGCATGCTACATTCCATGGGGTCACAAAAAGTTGAATGGATAATTAATGATGCAAAGCATCTTTTTATGTACCTGTTGGCCTTCTGTATGACTTCTTTGAAAAAATGCCTACTCATATCTTCTGCTCATTTTTAATTGGATTGTTTTTGCTATTGATGTGTATGAGTTCTTTATATATTTTGTTGTTTAACCACTTATCACATATATGATTTGTAAGTATTTTCTCCCATTCTAGGCTGCTTATTCTTTCTGCTGATGTTTTCCTTTGTTTTGTAGAAGCTTTTTTAATTTGTTGTAATCCCACTTTTAAATTTTGCTTTTGTTGCTTTTGCAAAAAGCTTTATCTTTACTCAAAATAGAGGTTATGTTTAAAAAGAAAAATATGGGAATCAGAAAAGACTTTGAAAAAGTTATGTATTATTGGTAGCTTTGTAGTATGCTCTGAAGTCAGGAAGTCTAATTTCTCCAGCTGTTTTTCTTTCTCAATATTGCTTTGGCTATTCAGAGTCTTTTCTGTTTCCATACAAATTGTAATTTTTTTTGTTCTAGTTCTATGAAAAATGTAATTTGATAGGGATTGCATAGAATCTGTAGATTGCTTTGGGCAATATAGTCATTTTCACATTATTGATTCTTCCAATCCAAGAACATGGTATATCTCTCCATCTCTGTGTGTGTGTGTGTGTGTGTGTGTGTGTGTTTTATTTCTTTAATCAATGTCTTATAGTTTTATGCGTACAGGTCTTTTGTCTCCTTTGGTGGATTTATTCCTACCTAGATATTTTGTTCATTGTTATAATGATAAATGGGATTGTTTCCTTAATTTCATATTGAGGGATTTGGTTTCAGCATATGAATCTGGAGAGGACACCAACATTCAGTCCATAACAACCTGAAAAGCCTGTGAAAAGGTGTACAGCATAAAACCAAAAGGAAGTAACAGGGAATTGAGGAATGGTGAGGCTGGGGTGTCAAGAGACAATTTTGTGAGCCCTTTTGAGGTGAGGAAGATGGGAAGAAGGATTTAGTGTTTCACAAGAGTAATAGGGACATTGATTAGATGAACAGCATCACAAATGTTAAGGACTTATAGGGAAGAGAAAATTGCAAAGGTTCTTTTCCTCTTTTGAAAATAATTTATTTTATTTTATTTTATATATTAAGTGAGAATTATTTTAGAATAATTGATAGCACTAGTGAAGTAGGAGAGTTCATTAAATCTTTGCTAATCAGTGAGTGGTCCATATGGACCAGCAGCATTGATATCACCAGGGAGCTTGCTAGAAATGCATAATTGAGGTTCCTCTTCAGATCTTCAGGTGTATTGTATGCACATTAAAATTTCAGAAGCACTACTCTAAATTAGGAAGTCAAGCTTCTGGTGAGTAGATATATATTAAAATAAAATGACTTTAAGAAACCCTTCGTCTCATGTTCTAAATCATGCTTAGCCTCAAAACAAATTTAAAAGACTTTTTTAAATCTAATAGATATTTTACCTGCAGGAATAAAAAATGGATATTTTAAAATTCTAGCATATCTCTTAATGTAAATTTCAGTGTGAAAAATATGGTTTGTTAAAAGATGGACGGGGAATAAGATTTTCAAAGAAAAGACATATTTGTCTATCTTACCTGTAAACCCTACACAATTAGATGCTTTTCCTTGAGTTAATAGGATATGAACTGGTGTTGTTTCACAGTTGAACTTATCAAGATAATAATAATTTTGATGTAAACTCACATTTATAAGTATTTGTAGTATATAATCAAAGATTATATGTACAGTATTTAATGGGGTTTATTTGATATTAGCATACTCTGTAGTAGTTTATACTTTCCATAGAACCAAAGAATTTTAATGTTTGGATGGATCTTGTAAATGACCGAAAATATTTCACATTCAATTCTGCAGTCCCTTCCTCAGTGTCTATGTATGCAGTTTTGAGTATCTGTATCACTTAAAATATGTTTCTCAGAATTTAACCAAGCACCAGATCCACAGCAGTGATCACTTCTGATGAACTGAAACTTGTAACTCAATTTGTGTAGCTTGAAGCTTCCTGTTAGTTTTGTTATTATAAAGACTATCTGTAATGGTTAAAATTATGTTTAACCAAAATTATCAGAACGCTCCCATGACTTTTTACCAGTGTTCTCTACCAGGCTAGGCTTGTGCAGTTGAATTTTTGAAAGTAAAATATAGCTACTGCATTATCAGGTGTTTGGACATAGGACTGACTTCTTAGTATTTGTCAAGATAATTGTGAATCTTGACTCTCACTTCTCATATCAGCTATGCCTCTATGTTTTTTACCATCTGCAAATTTTAATACATCTTATATCATTCTTTAAATAATAGACAAAAATGTTCAAACCTAAGGGAGTATACTGCTAAAATCAAGATATTCTTTATTAAAAATTAAATTAGTTTGGAAGAAGGTCCTATGTGAATTTATGTTGGCTCTGTTTGTTAACTTTCTGAATGCAAAGATGCTAATTTTTAAGCAATAAAAAATATTTCTATTTTATATTTAAAATGGAATGATAGTCATCAAGATTTCAAAATGCAGAGATACTTTCATTTATGTCATCAAAGAACAACTCAGTCCAAATATTAGCATCTGTTGTTTAAACAGAGTAAAAGACCGTATCGAGAGAGGGTGTAATATGGCCAGATATTGTTACCATGGGAGTCATAACTGTGTCTTAAATTATGTCCGTGTTAAATCTCAATCATAACATCATTTTACTGTAAGACTTTTTAAATTTAATTAACTTCAGATTTTACAAATTATGTCTTTATTACTTCTGGAGAAAATGATTAAAGCCTCTAAAGATTATTCAGTATATTTAAAATAACAAGTCTACCTGGGTCAAATCTAATAATTAATATTTCCCTAATGAAAATAAAATGAAGATTTCTTCTTATTAGATAGTATTATATGCTATTTTCATTTATTAATATTACTTCACCTCTCCAATGTGCCTTTTATTCAAGGATATAATCATCTGTTGTAATTTCATCTCTATTTCATTGATGGACAAACTGGGATATCAGAGGTGTAATGACTTTCCTTGAGTTGTATGTCCCACTAAAGATGAAGGCAGCTTTATTATAATCTATGATCTCTGATATAAAATAGTACCTCCATTCTTCATCAAATTGCTAGTGATCCCTTTAAGTATCACTAATTGGAAAATCTGTAAGTTCTGGATATTTCTTCATCCTGTCTTTAGATTCTAGTGTAAGTGCCAGAAATGTAGTAGATGTTCAGTAAATATTGAATATGTTTTGAATATAAATATTCAATAATATTGAATATACTAACAAACTAGAATATATATGACTCTTTCATTTAGAAAATGATTCCAAAGAGCAAATTATTGCAAAGAGCAAATAAATAAACTTTACTTATTCCCTCAACTTGCTCCTGTTTTATCCCTTATGAGTACACAGCATAAGCCCATTGCTGCATTTGCCTTATCTCACAATCCCCCCACCCCCCACCCACACAAACACATGCTTGTTCATTCTTGCCATATGAAATTGTTCATGCTCTTCTTGCCACCTTCAGTGATTTTCTTTTTTACCATCAAACTAAATTTATATATAGAGAAAAAAGAATGACAATTAAATGCATGTGTACTGGAATGAGATGCCCAAGGTCAAATATCTAGCTCTTTGATTAACCAGCTATGTAACATTAAATACTATACTTCACCTGTGTCTCATTTTCCCCATCGTATAACAAGGATAATGGTCATTTCTAGCTCCTAGGCTGTGATAAAACTCAAATCACCAAATAGCTAGCAAGGTTGACTTCATCATACTTTCAGCTGTAAGGCCTTGTTCTCATACTCCCCTGTGCCATATAATCAAGCTACCTTTTCCAACTTCCATTTTTATCTCCTCCATAACCTACCCTTGTCTATCATAGACCATTTGATAAGATTATCAGTACTGCCCTGGTTGCCAAATATAATGACCTTTCTCAGAGTTGGTTCTTCTTTTCGCCATAAACAGTTTTAAACACCCCAATGACTTTGTAAATGCTTCCTCTTCTAACTTCATAACTCTTTTGAGGATCTTTTTCTACCTCTTTAGATTATATTTCTAGTTTCAAGACTTCTATTGCTATTCTAATCAAGAGTTTTACCTTTGTAACCATCAGCGTATAGTCATCCAGTCACAAAATTAAATTCAGTTATATTTTTATTTTCATTACTCATTCTGTCTCTTTTACTCATGAGTATCTCCTCTGCTCCATCCTCACTGACATTCTCTTTTTTATTATTTTTAATTGAAGGATAATTGCCTTACAGTGTTACATTGGCTTTCTTTAATCAGATCCTTAGTTGCCTGTATTTGAAAAGATCTGTCCAATCTCTCTCCTTGTCTTATTTACCTCATGCACAAACATAATCTATATAAATCACAGATCTAATTGTGTGTCCCTCTCTTGATTACACATTTTCAGTTCTTCCCAGTTTCCGACCAAATCATACCTTATTTGTCTGTTCACCTGGTTGTGGACTGAATTGTGTCTCCTCCAAATTCATATGTTGAGACGGTCACTCTCAGTATCTCAGAATGTGACTGTATTTGGATATAGGGCTTTAAAAGAGGTCATTAAGTTAAAATGATGCCAGTAGGGTGGGCCTATATCTGACAGAACCAGATGCTTTATAGGAAAAGGAAATTAAGACACACAGAGATACCATGGGTGCCTTTGCACAGAAAAAAGATCACGCAAGGACACAGTGAGGAGGTGGCCATGTAAGTCCAGGGGAAAGGCGTCAGGAGCAACCCAACCTGCTGACACCTTGATCTTGAACTTGCAGCCCTGAGACCGGGAGTAAGTCCAAGGGAAAGGCATCAGGAGCAACCCAACCTGCTGACACCCTGATCTTGAACTTGCAGCCCCGAGACTGAGAAAATACATTTCTGTTGTTTAAGACATCCTGTCAGTTGTATTTTGTTTTGGCAGCTGCAGCAAACTAATACACACCTCTTACATCCTTCACAGTTTCATGCTTTAATCAAATGAGTTGTTATTTCAATTTCTGTACTTTAGATGATGACATTGTTTGATTTTCAAATGTTTCTATTCTCTTCCCATCAATCAACAATCTTCTCAAAAACTGTTTTGTGAAACATCCCCTGAATCCTTCCTGACCCTGACCTCCTGGAGCGCTTTGTTTCACCTTCTCTTATGGCACGTACTACTTTATATCTTAGGATATGCTATAGCTTATCATGCGCATGTTTACATCTCTAACAAGCAGTCATTTTCTTGATAAGAGAAACTATGTCTCCTAAGATATGTTTGCTTCATCCTCCATTTTCAGTACACTACATGGGACAAGCAGAGCTGAATGTCATGAAACAAGAACTAGTTTTTCATGTTCCAAGGATTTCATATGTGGAATCCCATAAATATCGTAAATTGTAGAAAGCAGGAGTCAGGTCTTCTTATTGTACATATACCTGGAGATGCAGGTAGATTCAAAGGTAGATAAATCTCTGTATGTACACACACATACACTTGTTAATATCAACATGCATGAACAATATGATGCTGGTTAGGTGTGCAGTTTTTAGAATTGAGTTATCCAGAATGACCAGAAAGAGTATAGTGGTTTTGCTGGCCCATATTAGTCTTGACTGGTGGGGTATGCATGTGTGTTTGTGTGTGTAGTAGGAGTATGGGGGATGCCACTGCAGGGTTTTGTAAGAGGATCTTACTTGATGAATGAACCCCAAAAGGGTTCTGTACTAATGTGGTTTTTGCTGGGTTATGTTGTGATTTTTGTTGTTCAGTCTCCCAGTTGTGTCCAACTCTTTAAACTCCATGTACAGCAGCACACCAGGCTTCCCTCTCCTTCACCATCTCCCCAAGTTTGCCCATCTCCATCCTTGCACCAATAAAGCTTTCGGTTTAGTTGTGTCCCCATTCCATCTCCTTTTCATTTCTGCCAGGCACATGTCACTGGAGGGAAAAAGTTAATGAAAGGACCACAGAATATCCCCTAGTGCTGCTCAGATGTAGCATATGTCTCTACTGCTCACACTTCATTGGCCAAAGCATGTCACATGTTAAAGCTTGATGTCAGTGGGAAGGGAATTATACACCTCCCCCAACAGAGAGGGACCCTTTATGAAAAAGACTATATCATTGTTTGATTTTGAAGAAAATATGTGAAAGTAAAGGCAGATACATAAAAATCCTAAATTCCCCTTGCTTCTCATCCCAACATTTTTCTCCCCATGTTCTTTTCTGTTTCCTCCTCACCTTTACCCTTGCCCTAACTCCATAGAATCATTCTTGGCTCTTTAGGCAGACATTCAGGTTTGCTTGTACAGATATGCCCATCCCTAGAGGAGGAGAACATATCCTGAGTGTGTTCAAAACACTGATCTTCACTCTACTGTACAGATCGGGCTCTGTACAGTTACGGAGAAACGCAGATTAATGTAAGACAACAGGACTAGGGCCATATCTTCCCTGTATAAACACTTACCCAATAAAGAAGCAAATTTCTTTATGAAACTTAGGGTCTTTTCATGTTCTTGGATATATAGACAGTGATTCTTGGGAAGAATTGAAAACCCTCTTTCAAGTTAGAGCCTTTTCTTTTTTTTATTGATTTAATTTCATTCACTTATTCAGTCCCTCATCTAGTGGTATTGAACATCTATTCTGCGTTACATTCTGTGTTCCACTATGAAAGATAGGGAATAACTATTAATTATAATATCTAACAGCTACAGAGTGTTTAGTATATGTCAGATACCATGATAAGTGTGTTTAAAAATGCATTGTTTCTTGAATTTTTTTCAAAATCTCTAAGAGATAGATAGGATAGTGTTATAGTGGAAGAAACAAGACTTAGAAAGGTTACATAACATTGCTACATTTGCTCGCTAGAAATTGGTGGAGTTAGAGCATGAATTAACCAAGGTTTCTTTGACTTCTGAGTCAACACTCTTAAACACTAAGTGTACAATAGTTTGATTCTTCGGGAACCTTATTATCTAGCTGGTGATGAGGGGAAGTAAATATCTAGATTAAATTAAAAATAGAAAATACAATATAGAATTTGTAAGGTGTGTTTCATGGGGGAATAGAGAAAAGTAGAAGTGATTAATTTCTAACAAGCAACAGAAGGGGGACATGGGAATCCTTTATTACAAGGGCAATGACTTATCTGAGCGTAAAGGATGGTTAAGACTTCCATAGGCAGAAGGCATGAACAGGCTGAGCAAGATCACAGAGGTGTGACCATGTGGAGAGGACAAGGCACAGAGCTGGGTGATGCGACATGAATAGGACACTTAGGTTAGAGAAGGTGAGGGTCCCAAAGGACCTTAGTGACTACAGTAGTGGAATTTGGAAACTTTTGTGGATGTCAATAGGAAGGTGCTTCCCCTCTAAATCAGTATCAACTTTTTATAAGTATTTTAGGGAATGTGAAATGACAACTTTAAAGATGGCTTACAAACAGGACCTCAAAAAAATTTTTAATTCAAAAATAATAACTCTGAAGATTAACTCTGTGATGTTTAAGGACAATTTAGTCTCTGAAGTTCAAATGAGCATGAATGTAATTAGCCATGTGCTCCCTCAAAATGAGGATAGATCTGTCTAATGTAGCTTGTAATTTGCCAATTGCATGTAAATCATGTTCTCCTGAAAATCACTGAAGTTATATAAAGGAACAGTCCTTTTAACAATATTAAACCAAAATACTGACAGTTTTCAATTATTATCTGATTTTTTAAATTTACAACATAATACAAAGTGATATAACTTTTGAATTGAACTAAATATTATTTAAATACTTCAGGAATAATTCTGTTAAGGCATCTGTATGTATAATAGTATCGTCTATTCTATACACTGTGTTTCTTCTGATTTGATTGTTCTTTCCTACAGATAGTCACAATTCTTTTGAGAGATTTTACATAATGGCCAAATTGCTTATTAGTCAATATCTTATAGCAGGTAAAAAATTGAATGAGAAACCTGAATTAATGAATTAAAGTTGGGCTTCATCAAAATTTCTTGTTTCCGTTTGAAAATTGATGAGTTTGTTGATGATTTATTGCATTTTCCATTTGGAAGCATTTTATTTAGTGCTATTAGGTTACCATATAAAATATAAAAGGCTAGAAAAATTGATACCATGTCTCTCTTAAATCTGATGATAGGATGAGAAGGTAAAATCTAAATCTCAGTCTTCAAGGTCAAAGAGGAATTTCTTGCCTGATTCAATTACTATTCAATTTGATAGCAGTAAAGGAGTTAAGAGCATCTCTCTTATAATTTGGCTAGACTTTCATTATAAAAATAGAACACATTAACAGGAAACCATTAAACACAATTTACGTGTGAATAGCACCCTTGGTAGAAGCTTTGCTTCTGCCATTTACAGGGTAAAGTAAAGGTAACCATTTCACATCAATTACCAGTCACTGCGGACAACATACTTTTATTAACTCTGTGGTCAAAAGCATTCATATTTATATTTTAAGAATGACACAAATCCATTCTTTTCAGTATTAACCTGCCTCTCACACAATTACTGCCCTGACATTTATTGGGGTAATAAATTGGCTTTAGTGTTTGTTGGCTTTTCCCTTCCTTTTGGACATCCTGCTTTGCTGTATTGTGTAATGTGCCTTCATTTTTTTAACTGACTGGAGGGAAAATGGTTCCAATTTCACATTAGTGAATGTGGCCCATTTATTTTAATTTCCTTGGTACCCCTAAGAGGAAAAAAAAGTATAATCAGAGTTTCAATTCAGAACAGTAGCTATAAACACAAAATGCAAACTAGCTTAGGGGTTTAAAGATTCTATTTATTATCAGAGTTTTAGTTTATGTTTCTTGGATCCATAATGGTGGTTGTAGCTGTCTAATGGTAAAGAAGAGATCCAGGTTCAAGTCTAGGCTATGCTTCTCTCTCTGTAACTCTGGGGCCCTGATAGTTCTGTTAATTCGAGTTTTATTCTCTCATCTGTAAACTGGGGATACTAATAGCTCCTTTCAGAGTTATTGGAAAAATGTGTTTAAATAACAAGTATTCAACAATACTCCTTGAAGCTCACATTGTACTGAAACACTGAGCTAAGAAAGTTTACGTGAGCAAACAAAACCTAGAAAACTCTCTTCTCCCTTGGAACTTTCCTTTTGTCACATGAGAAAACAAATGGCAATTCTATGGTACAGTGAAAATGAAAGTCGCTCAGTTCTGTCTGACTCTTTGCGACCCCGAGGACTATGCAGTCCATGGCATTCTCCAGGCCAGAATACTGGAGTAGGTAACCTTTCCTTCTCCAGGGGATCTTCACAACCCAGGGATCAAACCCAGATCTCCTATATTATAGGCAGATTCTTTACCAGCTGAGCCAGAAGGGAAGCCCAAAAATACTGGAGTGGGTTGCCATGCCCTCCTCCAGCAGAGCTTCCCGACCCAGGAATCAAACTGGGGCCTCCTGCATTGCAGGTGAATTCTTTACCAACTGAACTATGAGGGAAGCCCTATGGTATAGAGTAAGTGCTTAATATTTCCAGAACTTTCTATAGCCTATAGCTATAAAATGAGATGGTTTTTTTTAATGCCGAATTGATAGATGTAGGGCCAGAGCTTCTCCTGAAAACATCCTTCAGTGCTTCTCAGAGCCCCCAAGGAACCCTCTCTGTATCTCAGAGAACTTGCTAAGGTTCTCACAATTCTCTGCCTCCTCAGCCCACTGTGACAGCAAGTCTGTGCTTCTGACCTTGTAGTTGATGTAGCCCAGTGCCCCCATGGTGGCCCTGTCCACTTCCTTTAGTACCTATACTCCAGCTTCAGGGAATTCCATGTCCACTTTACCCTACTGCCTGATAGACAAAATAAGAATTTACCCCAACTTCTTTCTTGATGAAGTCTATTGTTCTAGTTGTTATTTTTCTATCCCTTGCATGCTAAGTTGCTTCAGTCATGTCTGACTCATTGTGACCCTATGGACTGTAGCTCGCCAGGCTCCTCTGTCCATGGGATTCTCCAGGCAAGAATATTTCATTGGGTTGCCATGCCCTCCTTCAGGGGCTCTTTCTGACCGGGGATCGAACCTGTGTCTCCTGCGGTTCCTACAGTGCAGGAGAATTCTTTTCAGTCCAGTTCAGTTCAGTCACTCAGTTGTGTCCTACTCTTTGCGACTCCATGAATCGCAGCACACCAGGTCTCCCTGTCCATCACCAACTCCTGGATTCATTCAGACTCACATCCATTGAGTCAGTGATGCCATCCAGCCATCTCATCCTCCGTCGTCCCCTTCTCCTCCTGGCCCCAATCCCTCCCAGCATCAGAGTCTTTTCCAATGAGTCAGCTCTTCACATGAGGTGGCCAAAGTACTGGAGCTTCAGCTTTAGCATCATTCCTTCCACAGAAATCCCAGGGCAGATCTCCTTCAGAATGGACTGGTTGGATCTCCTTGCAGTCCAAGGGACTCTCAGGAGTCTTCTCCAACACCACAGTTCAAAAGCATCAATTCTTTGGTGCTCAGCCTTCTTCACAGTCCAACTCTCATGTCCATACATGACCACAGGAAATACCATAGTCTTGACTAGATGGACCTTGGTCGGCAAAGTAATGTCTCTGCTTTTGAATATACTATCTACGTTGGTCATAATTTTTCTTTCAAGGAGTAAGTGTCTTTTAATTTCATGGCTGAAGTAATCATCTGCAGTGATTTTGGAGCCCCCCAAAAATAAAGTCTGACACTGTTTCCACTGTTTCCCCATCTATTTCCCATGAAGTGATGGGACCAGATGCCATGATCTTCATTTTCTGAATGTTGAGCTTTAAGCCAACTTTTTCACTCTCCACTTTCACTTTCATCAAGAGGCTTTTTAGTTCCTCTTCACTTTCTGCCATAGGGTGGTGTCATCTGCATATCTGAGGTTATTGATATTTCTCCCGGAGTTTACAATAAGGGAGAACACGCACACACATTAGAAAGAGGTTTGTATATCAAAAGAGGCATAATTTAGGCTATATTACTCCATTTCAATGGCCTGCTTTTTTTGCCATGTCTGTTACTTTATTTGGGGGGGGGGTTTCCATAACATTATCCACATAACGTATGTATCATTGTGATTACATTTTCATCACAAACTGTTATATATTAATTTTGTGCTCTGCACATGCTTTGTCATTCTAAGGCCTTGATTTTCCCCCAATTTCATGGATGGTTTTTCTTTACTCCCTCTGTGGTAAATCCCATGACACTGACATCTGAATCTCCCCCTCTTTGTCATTCTTCTTATTGCATTATTTTTTATTTCTTACTTTTTAAACAGGAATTTGTTCATCTTCCAAATGCCTCTGCCAATTTTCTGGCTTATGAAAAAATTAATTTCTGCTGTTAGCATCATGTAAACAGAAAGGGTGCTCTCTGCCACCTTGCACATCTCCACTCTCCCTTCTGATGCGTAAATCCTATCAATGCCATTGGCTGCATCTCTCACTGGAGTTCACTCTCCATCACTGTATGCAGTTGCTTCTTTCCATCTGCAGCCCCAGTGATGGAAAGGAAAACGTTATGAGCTAAGAGCCCAAGGGCTGGTCAAGTCCTCTGCTGCTAACTGGCAGCATAACCTTGACCAGAGCTTGGCGGGAATAAGGAAGCTCAGGGTGCAAACCTTTCCTCTGACAGAGGGAAGGCCTGACGCCTATGGAGACTGTAACACGTGTCCCATNGCAGCCCCAGTGATGGAAAGGAAAACGTTATGAGCTAAGAGCCCAAGGGCTGGTCAAGTCCTCTGCTGCTAACTGGCAGCATAACCTTGACCAGAGCTTGGCGGGAATAAGGAAGCTCAGGGTGCAAACCTTTCCTCTGACAGAGGGAAGGCCTGACGCCTATGGAGACTGTAACACGTGTCCCATCTGCTGCTCCTGCTGCTAAGTCGCTTCAGTCGTGTCCAACTCTGTGCGACCCCATAGATGGCAGCCCACCAGGCTCCCCCATCCCTGGGATTCTCTAGGCAAGAATACTGGAGTGGGTTACCATTTCCTTCTCCAGTGCATGAAAGTGAAAAGTCAAAGTGAAGTCACTCAGTCGTGTCCGACTCTTCACGACCCCATGGACTGCAACCTACCAGGCTCCTCCGTCCATGGGATTTTCCAGGGAAGAGTAATGGAGTGGGATGCCTGCTGGAGCCCCCTTTATCACTAGCTGCCTGTGGACCCACCGTGTTCTTTGTTCACCTACTCACTTGCTCAGCCCCGCTGCAAGCATCTCCTGAACCAGGGCTCACGGAGGCACAGACATAGCGGAGAAGGCAGGCTGCACGCACCGTAGGCAAGCATGCCCCACGCTGGTAACTGCTCCAAAGCGGCTGTCCTCACCAGGCAGAGGATGGAAGAGCTTGGTCCGCAGGCGGCTGGGGAGGTAGCTTTAGGAAGGAGGTAATCTGAGCTTTAGCCACCTGATGGGAAGAGCCGACTCATTGGAAAAGACCCCAGTGCTGGGAAAGACTGAGGGCAGGAGGAGAAGGGGATGGCAGAGGATGAGATGGTTGGATGGCATCACCGACTCGATGGACATGTGTTTGAGCAAACTTCGGGAGAGGGTGAAGGACAGGGAAAAGCCTGGTGTGCTGCAGTCCATGGGGTCGCCAAGAGTTGGCCACGACTGAGTGACTGAACAGCAATGCCAAAATGGCTGCGCTGGACGGGGCCTTAGAGGAGTGGGGAGGGGTTCACTATCAGAGGAGAAGCAAGTCCTGGGGAAGGAGGTGTGTGCCCCAGTCACCAGTGAGGCAAGTAGCCACCAGCAGAACCCCCGGGGAAGGTGCCAGCTCAGGAGCCCACCCACTCCCGGTACACCAGACCCCTTCCTAGTCCATGCGCCCTGAGGACGCACGAGGCTAAGCGGGTCTGCGACCCTCCGGATCCAGACTCAGTGGGGCGCCCTGACTCTCGCCCCAGCTACCTGGAACATCACTCCCTTGCTTCTTGAATTCCCACTCCTTCAAAACGCAGCCAGACATCAGCTATGTGCTGGCCCACCGCCTCAGCTGGGCAGCCTCCCCTCTTCCGATTCTCTTGTTTCTGCCTGTTGATTCTCCTCCGTGTCCCCCAGAAAGGGAGCTGAGGGGGGTCCTTACCTCCCCAGGCCCCGGAGAAGGGCCAGTAAGCACTGCAGAGTCATTCACAGCTGTGACAGCCCGTGTGGAGGGCAGTGGGCATCCCGGGAAACGGCCGCCACCTGCTTGGGGAGAGTCTGCCGGGCTCGCCCCACTTGTCTGCCTGCCTCTCAGACACCTCAACAGTGCACCCCTCCCTCTGATGCAAAAGCCTCCGTTTCCATGGACACGGCCCCTCCTTCTCCCGACCCCGCCTGATGCTTCAGTTTCTGGCGGATGCTGGAGAGCACCACTGGATGCTGGGCAGCTTGGACGACACAAAGGTGGGTCCTCACCTTCCTGGAGGCCAGAGGCTGAGATCGAGGAGCTGGCTGGTAGTCTCTTCGAGGCCCCTCTCTAGGGCTCCAGACGGCTGTCTTCTCCCGAGTCCGCACATGGTCGTCCCTGTTTGTCCAGGTCCTGACCTCCTCTTCCTATAAGGACGCACTCAGACCGAGTCAGGGCCCAGGCGGGTGACCTTGTTTACCTGAGTAACCCCTTGCAAGGTCGTTTCTCTAAACGAACGTCCCGAGGGTTGGGGCTTCTACATGTGGACTCGGGGCGCACAGTTCAGCCCAGCTCACCTGCAGTTAGCTGGGCTCCCTGTGCTTTCCAGGTGTCCATGGTCCTTGTTTCATACCTTGGAGGACTTCAGAGAAAATCACTTCTTTCAGTCTTGAGCCTCCTTGAACCTCACCTGCTGTTTTCTGACGACGCCCCTGTCTGGACGACGCCCCTGTCTGGCTGCAGCCACGCCGCTTTTGTTTAATTCTCCTTTTTTTAGTCTACAGTCTTTATGTTCTCCTCACATCCCAGAATCCCCGTTTCCTCTCCTTTTATGGCCCCAGGTGACTTCCTTTCATTTATTTATCTTGGCAGGTGTTACCAGCTTATTTCTTTTATTTCCCCTTTGCCTCTGTTACTTAACACCGGACCATCTGTGCCAATCTTACTTATTATTTATTCACCAACACTCCCCAGCCCCACTATGTGTTAGGCAGCACTAATGGGGCCCTGGCTGGTAAAGGAGAAAGAGCCCTCGCCGCCCTCTCCAGGGGCTGAAATTCCACAGAGGAGCTCAGACCCGGCGCTGGGCCCAGGCTAGGCTGCGCGCTGGTCTCAGCATCTGGTCCTCAGACCCTGTGCATCAGCCTCACCTGGAGGCTCAGAAAGCCTCTCCTGATGCATCATCCATGCGAGGGGCTCGGCAAGGTGCCAGCACTCCTTACACACCTGCACGGCGAACACTAAACACAGCTTTGCTGCTCCCACGGAAGAGGGGCCGACCCAGCTCCATGGTTAAGAGGTGGGTGGTGTAAGGTCAGAGAAGGTGAGAAGAGGAGGCCGCCTGGAAGTGTGGCCCTGAAGGATGGCTCACCTGGGGGTTCTGGGAGGAGAGATTCAGCAAGAGCAAGGGGTGGCTCTCAGGCCAGCGTCGAGTTCAGAGCTGGAAGAGGTGTAGGGAGGAGGCAGCCCAGCAGCGGCGGGGTGTGGGGCGGGGCAGGGCTGGAGGAATGCTGCAGGGAGACCTGGGCCACCGGTGGGCTCCCATTCGAGGGGCAGCTGGAGGATTCGGAGCACCTCGTGGGCATGTATTCCTGCGCCTGGACTCAGACCATGGCTTTCCTACCCCTACCCCAGCTGTGACAGAATTTCCTGTGATGCTTTTCAGAAAGTAGGACACACACAGAGTTCTGCCTTGGTGGCCATCTGCCAGGACCCTTCAGAGACAAGGCTGGCAGAGAGTGGCAGCTGAGGGCCACAGACGACTCAGACCCACCGGGCACTCCTTTGTCTCTGCCCCTTTTAGCCCGACTGAAACAAGAGGCCTGACCTCGGGAGGGATCTGTCTGCGGTCCTCTGTCCTAAGGAAAGTCCTCGGGAAGGATCTGTCTGTGGTCCTCCATCCTTCAGGAAGATCCTCGGGAGGGATCTGTCTGCGGTCCTCTGTCCTACAGGAAGATCCCCGGGAGGGATCTGTGTGCGGACCTCCATCCTGCAGGAAGATCCTTGGGAGGGATCTGTGTGCGGTCCTCCGTCCTTTAGGAAGATCCTCAGGAGGGATCTGCTGCGGACCTCCATCCTTCAGGAAGATCCTCGGGAGGGATCTGTCTGCGGTCCTCTGTCCTACAGGAGGTCCTCCATCCTACAGGAAGATCCTCGGGAGGGATCTGTGTGTGGTCCTCCATCCTACAGGAAAATCCTCAGGAGGCATCTGTATGCAGTCCTCTGTCCTACAGGAAGATCCTCGGGAGGGATCTGTGTGTGGACCTCTGTCCTGCAGGAAGATCCTTGGGAGGGATCTGTGTGCAGTCCTCCATCCTACAGGAAGATCCTCAGGAGGGATCTTTCTGCGGTCCTCCGTCCTATAGGAAGGGTGGCGCTTTCTTTCCCACTTGCTCCATCCTTTTCTGCGGCAGCCACACCACAAGGAATTAGTGGGAGACGGTGAAAAGTATGTGATGTTTGCGTTGGAGAGACCGGGTGCAGATCTCTGCTCCCCTGCCAAGACGAGGCGCTCTTCACATTCTAGAGCCTCTGGCACAAGAACAGGAATCCTCCTCGCAGAGCGTGACCACTTCTCCCCCATTCCTCTCCCCTCCCCTAGGTATTCTTCTTCCTGTCCACCTCCTTCCATGTGCCCAGAAAACCGGCTCGTGAGCACCCCCTTCCCTGGCCATCCTGTCTTCATGCCTGCCTTCCCATGGCCAGTTGCTGTTCCTGCCGACGACACCAGCTCGCTTCACCCCTGAGACGTGAAGGATGCAATCTCAGGCCAAGGGCTGCCCCCCTCTGCTGGGCAGGTTCTACCCACACTTTATTTGTGTGCTGCTGGTGGGAAGTTTGCAGCTCAGCCCCTGCCCAGGAATGGCACGTGACATCACCTGCCGGGGAGGCGCTGCTGAGACCCAGCGTTTCCTCTTTTAACAGAAAGGACTAACACAGTGGAAAGACTGACTCAGTACATGCAGTGGGGTTATCCAAGGCGGTACTGTGAAATTCTCCCACTTTCTTTCGTTGTCTGGGCTCTCAGAAAAAAATTTAGTATTTTTCTGGCTTGTTCATGAATGGCTTTTGGGCATATACGATCCCCTAGCTTTGTTGCCAAAATGGAAATCATGGTGGGGGCTGGTGGGAGGGCATGAGCATATTTCTTGTCCTTTCTTGAAAAGAATACTCACATGTAAGGAGTGGTGCAGGAGAGCGGGTGAGAGGCAGCGTTTTGTCAGGGTCGGGTCTGTTTCTGTAGTGCAAAGTCGCTTCAGTTGTGTCCGACTCTTTGCAACCCCACAGACTGTATCCCACCAGGCTCCCCTGTCCATGGGATTGGAATTCTCCAGCAAGAATCCTGGAGTGGGTTGCCACACTCTCCTCCAGGGGATCTTCCTGACCCAGGGATCGAACCCAAGTTTCTCATGTCTCCCACATTAGCAGCCGCGTTCTTGACCACTAGTGCCACCTGGGAAGCCTGCAGTCTGTTTAGCCACAAGTAGGTTATGAAACTCTCCCAGCCCCTCCATCGGATGCCTGGCTTCCTGGAGGTCCTTGCTGAGCCCCAAGGAGAGAGGCAGTCCCTCTGATGTGCTGTTCAGCTCCTCGGCTGACCCGGGCTCCTGAGGAGAGACAGGGCCTCGCGGAGGCAGCGGGGTTATCCTATTGGAAGTGACGCATCTGGAGCCACACATTTCGGAACATCTGGAATACGGAGGCAGAAAAAACAACCCGGAAGCAAGGCATTGGTAAATGTCAGCTGTTTATTGACTTTCCTGTTTGGGAGCAAAAGACTAAGCCAAACAACTGGAGCTCGGCTCTGGAAGCCCATAGCTGGCGGCTGGGAGGTGGAACAGGGGCCTTGTCCTGGGAGAGGCATCCCCCATGAGGCTGAGCCTCTCGCGGGGGCACTGCGTCCCCGTGTGAGCAATTGCGGCAGAACCCAGCCATAATGAACTCACTACTATTGTTACACTAAACACCAACAGTACGGGTTATTTTAATGGACATATTGCTTTAAACTGAGCGTTCACCATCTGTTCAGTCCCTCATTTCGAATGCAAAAAGAACATATTTCACAATTACATCTGTAAGTAATGATATAAGTAATTTAAATGCATGTATATGTTCACACAATGCCGGAGACAGCTGGGATATTTTCCCCTCACTCTTGTGTTTCAGGCACAAATCAAGGAAAAACGTCCGCTCACGCCTTATAGACTGCGTGCTCCCATTGACACGAAGTGATTTCTGCAGAAAACGAGGTTTTCTGCCCTCACTGTACCTAGGAGCTCAAGGCCAGCCCCATAAACCAGATCACAGAGTCGTTTTCATAATGCTCACCTCGCCTCTGTCCAAATCCCCTCTGGCTTGAATGACAGCTTGGCAGATGCCTGCATTAGATCAATCAGTTTCAATAGATGCTCACGAAGGCCCCGGGGCGGCTGTGTGGCCCAGAGTTTCTTTCACTCCCTCCCCTGGAGACAAGGCTGCGAGACGTGTCTCCAAAACAGGAGGGACCTGGGGTGGTTGGTAGGCCCACTGGATGGGACGTCGAAGCCAGGGAGGACAGAGACCCCACCAAGGACAGCAGGTTGCTGGATGGAGACTCAGCACAGCTAAGGGAAAAAGCGCTCACCGAGGCTGGGGCGTGGGGTGAGTGAGTGTTGGTGGAAAGGATGCTGGAAGCTGGTGATTGGGAGCCAAGGTCCCAGAGCCGGCGAGGTAGATGCCCCGCAAGGCTCGGAAGGCCGTAGCCTCATCCCTGGGTCCACGTTCAGAGGCAGCGGCTGAATGCCCAGCGATGTAATATGACAAGCACACAGGATTCAGGGGTGACTTCGCCAGGGAGTCTGCCAGATGGCAACTCTGATAATCCACTTTTCTCTTTTGAAAACTCAGTCTTTGAATACTGCGTTACAGATAACACACGCGGTGGTTGCTTTTTCTGCAGAAGATTTTTTTTTTTAACCCATCACCAGCACAAACAAAAAAATATTTGCTTTTGTGATGTCCCATGACCCTGTAAGAAGATAGAATTGTTTAAAGGCTTTTGTACTGTCCACATTCTGAGCAAGGACTGGAGAAGCTTATAAATCCTCCTGTGTGACATCACTGCCGTTTTATATCTATATACTCCATATTTATTGTGCCTGCTTTTTTTTTTTTGGCATCTGTGACATAGCTGACAGAAGTGGATTTGCATGGGGACTTATGTTACCATTTGCAAAGACTCCCCATAGAGATGCTTCCTGAGCTTGCTGTAGTTTTGATTTTTTTAACTGCTTGTCGGCAATGCATTTATTACTTTTTTTTTCAGACAAAGGTGTTAGCTCGAACTGATGGAAGGTTTATTTTTGGAAAGTTATTAGCAGCTTAAAAAGTTGGAGATGTTGTGCAAACGGATAAAACTATACGAAGAATTCTACATAATACATTTTTATTGACTGTTCTTCACAAAGACCCAGAGGAGTGGTCAATCCTACTGGCCTCGATTTAACAGATGCAATTGTGGACGTGTATTTAGAAAAAAATCTAGTTACAGTCATTGACTATGAAAAGGCTTTTCCCCCAATATTCATTTATTTTGAAGAACTTTCAGCTCTGATTTCATTCTTAATTTAGTGTATATTCTAAAATGGATCAAAATTGCCAATGAATTGCATCTTCAAAGAAATTGAGTTAACTGTCTAATTACCTAGTCCACCTAAATGGGTTAAAACATATAGAATCTAGGAAATGGAAAGACAGTTATTGTTCGGTGCTCCTAAGTTGAGCTGTAATTCAGTCTACAGTCAGGTTGTCAAGAGTTTTTAACTCTCAGTTGTCTCAAAGATGATCAGAGAAATGCTGTAATAAAACATGGATAATACTTCGGCCACTTGATGCGAAGAACTGACTCATTTGAGAAGACCCTGATGCTCGGAAAGATTGAAGGCAGGAGGAGAAGGGGACAACAGAGGATGAGATGGTTGGATGGCACCACTGACTCAATGGACATGAGTTTGGGTCGGCTCTGGGAGTTGGTGATGGACAGGGAAATCTGGCATGCTGCAATCCATGGGGTCGCAAAGAGTCAGACACAACAAAGCAACTGAACTAACTAACTAACTGGGAGGAAGCTGGGTGAAGGTGTATTTTGCACAAATCCTACGGAGTCTTGATCTGCTGGTGAAGTCTTTAAAGGTGTAAACTTTTTGCACCAGACTGGATTGGTTACCCTCTTCTGCCTCAGTGTCCTCAGCCGCAGAGTGGGGAGAAATGAGAACAGTGATCTTGTTCACGCGCAAATGCTCAGTTGCGTCAGCCCTGTCTGACTCTTTGGGACCCCATGGACTGTAGCCCACCAGGCTCCTCCGTCTATGGGGATTCTCCAGCAAAAATACTGGAGTAGGTTGCCATGCTCTCCTCCAGGAGATATTCCCGACCCAGGGATCGAGCCTGTCTCTTAGGTCTGCCTGCGTTGGCAGGTGGGTTCTTTACCACCAGCCCCATCTGGGAAGCCCTAGCAGGTACCTAAGGAAACATCTGCACAGGATGAGGGCAGGAGTCCTAAATAGCAGCCATCACTGGTAAAGGGGGCAGCACGTATTCGTGGTGAGGAATCCTTGATCGTTGTCGTTCAATCTCTCCATTGTGTCTGATTCCTTGCAATCCCATGGACGGCAGCACACCAGGGTTCCCTGTCCTTCGCCCTCTTCCGGAGCTTGCTCAGACTCATGTCCCTGGAGTCGGTGATGCCGTCCAACCATCTCGCTGGTGCTTCTTCACAATTCCAAGACTGCCATTTAGGGAATCTGTATCCGACCCCACAGCCTGCCCTCCAGCCCAGACACAAAGAGGAGTGAAGGCTGTGACTCTGGTTTATCTGGGCGTAACAGACATTTCCTGCCGCAGGACGTGGGAATTCCATCTGGCTGATTGAGCTGTTGAAATGCAAGGTCCATACGCCGCGAACCCCAGGGGAGGAAATCGCACGTTTGCATAGGATGGTTATAAGGGCCGAGAGATTTGGACACCAGGGCCAACATTCTGGAGTTGTCACTCAGCATTCACCAGCATGAAAAAGGGACAAATGCAATATAATCAAGTTAAGGAAGTGAGTAAAGCAACAGATGTGAACGGAGGTGGAGGAGAGACACAGAACACATTTCCTCTCTATTTTTTAGGCAAGGAAAAGGTTTTTAAAACCTCATGAAACATGTCAGAATGTCAGCACTCAAGTGAGGCCCAGGAAAATCTAAGGCTGAACACCTAGAAGGCTTTGTAGTGTGGAAGAATATTCTTTCAAATGAAATGGAGATCAAACATCACATTAGGCCCTTCCTGACTGTTATACTTCAGAAATTCAAGAAAGGTACCAGGGCTTTCAGCAAAGGGAAACAGTTACACAGGACCCTTGGTTCATTGAACGGTGACTAGTTTACCAGTTTGTGAAGATAAGCCATCAACATCACTCAGAGCAACTCTTTGCCTTGTGGCTTAAAAGCATTGGTTTGTAAATGACATCTGGAGTATTTCAGGTTCTACATGTGAGTTCCTTCACACCTGATGCGAAGAGCCAACTCTGGAAAAGACTCTGATGCTGGGAAAGACAGAGGGTAGGAAGAGAAGGGGGTAACAGAGGCTGAGATGGTTGGAAGGCAACATTGACTCAGTGGACATGGGTTTGTACAAACTCTGGGAGATAGTGAAGGACAGGGAAGCCTGGCATGCTGCAGTCCATGGGATCGCAAAGAGTCGGACACAACTGAGCGACTGAACAACAACAGGTGTGAGTTACATTCTCTCTCTTGTATTGTTGAAGTGAGATTTTTTTCCAATTCTAAAACATAAAAGGAAGGTGAAAGAATCCTCTAAGCTGTTGGAAGAGCCAAATCCTGGAAATCCTGTGACCGCCCCTGAAAGCACATGGGATTTGTCGCTGGCTCAGGGCCACGATGCCCACAAGCAGATAGGAGTTTATCCCGCATTCGAGCTGTCTGGCCTTCTAAGCCGGTGACAACAGAGGGCTTGGAGCAGGTGAAGTGCGAGTCCCCGTAGATGGCAGAGCAGCTGCGCCTCTTCCCCGGCTCCCTGCCTGCTTACGCATGTGTCAGAGCTTGTGCGGAAGTGGGTGTGAGTGACAGATGACCTGCGTGGAAGGAAACATGTGGACGGGCCTGGCCTGGGCAAGGGCAAGGGCAAGGGTGAGGACCTCGGACCTGAGTGCCTGGGCCAGGTTGGGGAAAACAAGCCTGAAATAGATGTGGTGGATTTGGGTTTGGGAAGCACGCTAATAAACAGATAAAAGGCCTCACCAGGACTCACTAACCCAAAGCTGGCAGGGAGACAGGGGGCCGTGCAAGCGGCAGTAAGCCAGATGTAGCTTCGCTGCTGCAGTGGGATTCTCACCCAGGGACCCTGGAGTTGGGAGAGATTGTCTGAGTTTTCCTAATTAAGCAGCCCCAAGAGCACCTACATTAAAAGTGGATTCTATGCAGAAATCAGGAGCTGCCTGCTACGGCCAGCTTCCCCTCTCCCGCAGATGCATCCATTAGTTTTCACATGCCAGACGGGAGAAATACACGGAGCAGGATGCCCACAGACACAATTACAGCCAACATCATGCTTGAAGCTGGTGCTGGTTTCAACACAAGGGTTTAGGACCGGGCCGGGAGTGGCTTTTGCGTGATCAGATTGAGCATTTCAGTAAAGAGCTGGAGAGAATTCTAGTCAATTCTCTCCACTCAGACATATATTCAGATTGGACATGGTGACAATTTCACATACATAAAGGGAACAGACCGTGGTGGTGGTTTGAAAGTCACTCAGTCGTGTCCGACTCTTTGTGACCCCATGGACTGTTCAGTCCATGGAATTCTTTCAGCCAGAATACTGGAGTGGGTAGCCTTTCTCTTCTGGGGGATCTTCCCCAAACAGGGATCAAACCCAGGTTTCCCACATTGCAGGCTGATTCTTTACCAGCAAAGCCACAAGGGAGGAAGCCCAAGAATACTGGAGTGGGTAGCATATCCCTTCTCCGGCGGATCTTCCCGACCCAGGAATCAAACCAGGGTCTCCTGCATTGTAGGTACTGGTACCTACAATGGTACCAGTATTCTGGTACTTCTGGTACCTTAATAATGATACTTCTACTGGTATCTTAATAATGAAAGATTTTAATGATCCCTAAATATCTCATGTGTCCCCAGTTCTTAACTTATTTAAAACCAGTCTTTTAGATATATTGCATTTCATAATTTGAAATTGGTGAGAGAAAGGAAAAAATGATGTCAATAAAGTTTAAAGAATATTTTTTTCTTCTAATCAATGAAACAGTGCCATTTAGAAAAGACAATGAATTCAGTGTTTCACAAGTGAACTCAGATGTTTGTGCTTTAGTTCAGGATGCAAAAGAGATAATTTTCAGGGTGTAAAAGAGATGCTTATAGATAATTTTGCCTTTGCTTCAGCCTTTGGTCAATGAACAGGTTTTGTCATTCATTCATTGTTCAAAAATGCAAGTATTGAGTTCCTGCCAAATGCAAAAGATTTCGGATTGAAATCACGTGAATGTGTGTTTTGGAGAGAAGACAGGGCAAGGCCAGAGATCAAGAGAAAACTAATTTTTAAAAAATTCTGTAGAAATTGTTCTGAGATGGACAGTTACTGGGACGTTTTGGGAGATCTAAACATGGGAGCATAACTCCTTAACCCAAATACGACAAAATAATGTTAGCAGAAAATAGAAAAGAAACAGATTGTTCCTGCCAAGCTGAGAAAAGCAAACAATAAGCAAAATTATTAGTAAAGAGGAGAGAATTTCAAATAATTCGCGTTCTGAGCAGCAGAAGGGAAGACGGCATATGCTGCCAACCCCAGGGCCCCGTGTTGAATTCCAGCTCTGCCCTGGAAGAAGGGTTTAGGGAAGCAGGCCTCTGAAGGGTTCCTACGTACTGTCTTCCAGTCCCCTTAGGAAGCATGCATGCCAAGTCACTTCAGTTGTATCCAACTCCGTGTGACCCCATGGACTGTAGCCTGCCAGGCTCCGCTATCCGTGGGATTCTCCAGGCAAGAATCCTAGAGTAGGCTGTGTTCCCTTCTCCAGGGGATCTTCCAACCCAGGGATCCTGCGTCTCTGACGTCTCCTGCATTGGCAGGCGGGTTCTTTACCACTAGCACCACCTGGGAAGCCCCATCTGATTTCTTTACTACAGACATATTCCTCCCCAGAAGTCCTTAAACTGCTGATCTTGGCCAAGTAACTGAACAAAGCACACATTGAAGGTATTGTTTTGGAGGAGGGTGGTTATAATTTGGGCCTTTTCGGGATACACTTGAGGGTTATTTTTTAAATACTTTTACTGGGCACCTGTACCATGTTGACATTGGCTTAAAAAAAAAATAGCAACAATTTCAAAGAAATAGCTAAACAAAAACAAACATTAGATTAAACACATTTCTGGCTTCCTGGATTTCGATAGTATATAACATAGAATCATTTAAAGAATATAAGGCCTGCAAGGGCAGTTTCTGTATCCTTTCTTCACAGATATATCCTTTTTCCTAGAAAAGCACCTGGCACACGGCCAGCCCTCACTGAGCACTTGCTGAAGGAAGGGGCGGGTATGAGGTTTATCACACTCACTAAACTCTGAGAGAGAGGCATAAAGACATTTCCTATTTTTATTCAAAGGACTTTTCCCTCTAAAATGTGCCTGGAGAGAATACTTCCACCTTCCTCTAATTTTTGACCTCTGAAAATTCAGGCAGATCTGATGTTTCTTCTGTACCCAATTTAAACCCCTGAAATACTTATTTTTAAGGCATCCCACTATTTTCCAGTTACTCGTGGAGATACATCCCTTTAGTCTCTCTTTTTGGAAGAGGTCTCCGGGAGGCTTGCAGGACCCCCGGGAGAAATCATGGCCCGTGGTTGGCAGAGTGTGGACAATGGCTGGGCCCTTAAGTCTCCAAGGCGGATGTCGGGGGCGGGGGGCGGAGGACGGGGCGAGTGAAAGGGCTGCCTAGACCAGAAGCTGGATCTGGGGTCAACGTCTCCAACCTGGGAGGTGCCTCCCCTCTGGAGAGCAGAGAGGGTACAGATTGGTAGAGAAAAACTTGAAGTGTCTATTTGGAGATGAAATGATAGCTTATGCAGAAAATCCCAAGGCATCTTTTTGTGCTGTTTCAGTTCCCAGTTGTGTCCGAGTCTTGAGACTCCATGGACTGTAGCCCTTCAGGCTCCTCTGTCCATGTGATTTCCCAGGCAAGAATACTGGAGTGTGTTGCCATTTCCTTCCCTGGAGGATCATCTCAACCTGGAAATCGAACCCGGTTCTCCTGCACTGCGGGAGGTTCTTTACCGACTAAGCTATGAGGCAAGTCTATTAGCATATAGGAGGTATTAAATAAGTTTATGGGTTTTTTTTCAAATTGCAGGTATTTGTGAGTTAATTTGTGTTATGACATAGAAATTAGTCTTAATCTAATGGAAATTAAATGGGAAATAATAGTAGGGGAGAACCCCTTGATTTTCAGATTATATTCACTCTTCATTTTGAGCGAGCACCGAGTAGTGTGATCAGTCACTTAGTTGTGTCCAGCTCTTTTTTGCGACCTCATGGGCTGTCGCCTACCAGGCTCGTCTGTCCATGGGACTTCCCAGGCAGGAACAATAGAGCTAGTATTGCCATTTCCTGCTCTAGGGGATCTTCCCAACCCAGGAATAGAACCCAAGCCTCTTGTGTCTTAGCAGGTGGATTCTTTATCAGTGAATCATGTGGCTATATTCACATTTATATACACACATATGACTGCAGATGATGTAGCATCTAATAGTGGGGATAGCTTATAGCCAGCTATCCCTTTCTGTAGCCAATGGGATGCCTACTCAATCCGTTAGGGGAGTTGGAAGAATTTATGAAACCAAAGTGTTGGTGAGATGCCTAAGTGACTTGCCAAGGTAAAGGCGGGGTGTTTCAAATAAAACATGTCACCCCTCCTGCCAGCAATGGAACGGATGCTGGGACTCTGATAGGAGACGGTAGGACGCCCACAGCTGTGGCCAAGCAGCTTCGCAGTAATAGTCAGGAGGATTCAGCCATAGCCTTTGATGTGCTGAGGGCAGAAACCATGTTTGCTGCTTGGGACTCTGCCCGGGTGCAGATTGGCCAGGTCCTCAGAAGCCTGACCAGCAAAAATGACCTCCCAGCATCGTCCCTCTGGAACTGGGCCAAGTGTGATTGCAGAGCCCAACCATGAGGAACTACATTGCCTATTTCTCTGCCATTTCTTGGCTATGTCCCAGTGCAGTCCTCAAACAAGCTGCTGCTGCTGCTAAGTCACTCCAGTCATGTCTGACTCTGTGAGACCCCATAGACGGCAGCCCACCAGGCTCCCCCATCCCTGGGATTCTCCAGGCAAGAACACTGGAGTGGGTTGCCATTTCCTTCTCCAATGCGTGAAAGTGAAGTCGCTCAGTCGTGTCCAACCCTCAGCAACCCCATGGACTGCAGCCCACCAGGCTCCTCCGTCCATGGGATTTTCCAGGCAAGAATGCTGGAGTGGGGTGCCATTCAAGCTAGGGCTGACTAATTTGAACCAATACTTTGTATTTTATTTCAGCTGTGTAGAAGTATATCCTAATGTCTGAAACACCTGACTTATTTAGATGGGCTCATCATGTCCTTCACATGGGGCTGGGTCTTCCACGAATATCTTGGAGTTTCAAAAAGCCCATCAGCTTCATGGAGGCACAGCTGTTCTACAATATATGGAAATTTGTTTGCAAACTCTCTGCTTTGCTGAGGCTGCATGGATAGTGAATAAATATGCTGAAGGGGAAAACTAAAATAAAAAGATTGGGGTAGAGAATGTCCCCCCCCCCCCCGTATGTGAAATTAGGACTATAAAAGAATAAAGAGTGGCTATTTCTCGTACCATTCGTTATCTGTAGAATGAAGTGTCTACGGCAGATCCGTGCCTGCAGGTCTCGTTCAACATCGGTTTCAAAACTTCAATCAGTGTGTGACTTACAGTCAGAGAAAGAAAGCTGTGCCGGCCATACAAGACGAGCATAAATGTTGTGTGTCACTTGCTATCATAATTAACTGCGTGCTCCGAATATTTCTTTCGTGACTGCTTTCACAATAGGTAATATAATTTACTGTTAATAGGATTAAAATGTCTTCTTTTCTTAAATAAAAAAGGTAAATACTTCAGTGGTTTAAACTGTTTTCTATTTGTTTTGTACTGATACATATTTTACCAGAGGCAATCTCTTTATACCCTGCAGAAGGAAATAATGAGGGAAATTGGAGATAATTTATGCAGTCTAGAAGCAAAAGCTTTTCATGATTATTATTTTTTCTTTCACTCAATAATAAAGCATCTCTTTCCATGAGGCATCGTGGTGGTGGGGGTGGGGGGAGACATCCTGACTTCTTAGCTACTGTACAATTTTAAAGATCTAAGATGAAGTGTGGAAAAAAACAAAACCAAACCCAAAGCATCATTGTGGGAGGACAGGAAATTTACCCTGGAGAATTCACGGTAGCGGTTCAGAGACCCCCAAACAGAAGTGTTCACGTTCAGGCTACTTTTCAAAACTGATAATTGAGAGAAAGGGAGGTTTGCTTAGATTTTTTTCATTAAAGGATATTTCATTTTCTATCTCCCGTGGCGTGCTCAACACACTGTCACGCGGGCTGACACAAACCAACGCAGGTTAGGAAACTCATTACAACTCTGAACTTGGGCAATGTTCAAACAGGTCAGAAATGAAAACCCATAACCTGTGGCACGGTATCTCCTGAGAAGCTAAGTCAGAATTTTATTCGTAGAGAATGAGCCATTGTTGAACTAAGCAGATGTCTAAAGAGAAGATGCCATGTGTTGTGAAGTCGCTCAGTCGTGTCTGACTCTTTGCGACCCCGTGAACTGTAGCCTATCAGGCTCCTCAATCCACGGAATTCTCCAGGCAAGAATACTGGAGTGGGTTGCCATTTCCTTCTTCTGACCCAGGGATCGAACCTGGCTCTCCCGCATTACAGGCAGACGCTTTACTGTCTGAGCCACCAGGGAAGCCATGGGAACCCAGGGAACTCGGATGGGGACTGCTCTGCTGGGGGCGGGGCAGGGTATGGAATTACAGATCTAGAGAAAACATTCTGGGGAAGCAGACCCTCTCCTCTCCCCGAGAAGGCCTCCTCAAAGTCATTCGGCTGGGCAGGGACTGGTGCAGAGGCCCGTCCGCTGACACTCACGCTGGAGCTTCTCTGTTATTGGCGGCTATGTCCAAGCGTCTCTCTGGAAGGGATCTCACCATTCCCCTACTTACAGCCAAGCGGAATTTGGCACCAGCCATTGGCTGTCCTCACTTCACTGCCGATCTATCTATTGACGTTTCATTAGGGAGCCATGTGCATTTGCCAAGGATGGATGAGTTCATTAGCACTGAGACTAATAAACTTTAAAAAGTTAATAATGTGAATATGTTTGATTTGGAATTATGCACACAGGCATGAAGAGTCACAAAAAAATGGCTTTCTGCACAGGCCCAGCTTCTCCTATAATTTCACTAGTGTGACAGGTTTGGATTCTCTGAAATCTCAGACTAACACTCATTTGCAAGAAAAACATAGCACCCCACCCCCACATTTCTGCGGTGGCTTCTCCACGTAGTGTGTCTCAGACAATCAAAATTAACAGCAGAAGTAAATGATAGCAATGACAAAACAATGAGTTTATACCAACTGTGACTTGGTTTCCCCACTGTTTTGGTAAATAGTCTTACTGATTTTTATCCCTTATTCTGTTTATTGATTCATTTAGTGAGGGGAAGAGGACAATGATCGTGGGGTCCTTATCTATGTGGTTCAGTAGCGCTTTGCACGGTTAGGCTCTTTAGAATGCTGCCTCTTTACAGTCACTCAGGCTTTTATCCTGAAGGGCGCATGTGCCTGTGGGCTCAATGGAGTCCAACTCTTTGCAGTCCCACAGACTGTAACCTGCCAGGCTCTTCTGTCCTTGGGATTTCCGTAGCAAGAATAATGGAGTGAGTTGCCATGCCCTCCTTCAGAGGATCTTCCCCACCCAGGGACTGAACCCATGTCTCTTGTGTCTCTTGCATTGGCAGGTGGGTTCTTTCCTGCTTGAGCCATCAGGGAAGCCCCTGGAGGGTAGGCAGGGATAGCTAAAAACAAGGCACTCTTTCCCACCTCCAGTGAACACTCCACCCCTTTCCTAGTGGTTGTGGCCTTGGGTTGGCGATGTACACTGAATGGACCGTCTGTCCTCTGCTCTCAATATGTAGGCGGCAGGAACAGCCAATGGGAATCTAGGTGAAACCCACGGCGTTTGGGCAGAGGGATTCCTGGTCCATGGGACTATCTTCTTATCGATCTCAAACAGACAAAAAGCTTCCCTTTTATAAACAGAAATAGAAATACAAATATAAATATTTCCTGCAACCAGTAATCGATCACACACAAAAATATTTTTCCCTCTAGAATTGATCTACCCATGACCACTCTCTATAAATAAAGGATATGTTTGGATTTTCTCTCTAAAGCAGTTCTTAGGTATTGGGAAAACACATACATGGATCGGTGAGAATGGAATATAATGCTGTACCTACTTTTTTGCCACTCATTTTTTCTAGTTGATTCACAGCTTTGATAGAAGGAGGACCTTGACTTCTTCACAATTTGCCAAAGTAGAGAAAATGAAAGAGGTTAGATTAAGGGGATAGAGAAAATGTCCAGCAGAGAAATGTGAATTATGATGGCTCCAGTGAAGATTTTTATAGGCAGGAGGCAAAGGGAGTCGGTTGCCTGAAAATCTGTAGGGTAACCAAGAGAAAGTGAGCTTCAAGAGACTAGAACAGAGCCAGCCGCTGGCCTTCCAGGTCTCCCGACAGTTCCCGTGACTTTTAATCTGAGAGCTCTGACAAGGAGCTGTGAGTGTGGGCTCTGAGGTCAAGCTGGATCTGAGCTCTGCCAGTTACTGGCTATAGAACAAGCGGCACATTTCTTAAGAGCCCATGTGATGTTTCCTGATGCAAGATGAGATGGTGGTGGCCTTGCTCGTGGTGACAAACCAAGCGGATAGAGCCAAGGCCTAATTTCAAGGGGACAGGAATCAGTCTGACTCCATGAACAAACGGCTGATCAGACCTGGAGAGGGTGGGGGAGGGTAGTTCAGAAGTGATTCCAAGGTCTGCGCTTGGGCAACGAAGCGGAAGCTGCGTGCGATGAGATATGGAACCCTGGAGAAGATCATTTCAGGAAGGAAATGGTTAGTTCTGTTTGTGGATGTGTTGAATTTGTGGTGCCTGTGAGACTTCCAAGTGTAGGTAACCAGCGGGCAGAGGGAAAAATGCCCGTGAAACCCAGTAGAGTGCTCTGAAGTGGAATTTATCAGCATAGATTAAATGATGTAGAAAATGTCACTGTGTTAACAGCTGTCCCCATAAGGCTCCTAAGCAGGGCACTGGGTTTATTTAGAAAGAATTCCTTGAGAAGGCCCCCATGGGTTCCAGCTGAGAGCCTGAGGAATGTGACTCTGGGGAGAGGGTCCCATGCAAGGTGGAGAAGGTAGGACCCTTAGCGTCCTGGCATCATCACAGAAATGACCGCCCATGTTTTCTGTACCTGGATGCTAGTTCCCTTGGGATTCAGTACAACACTCCATACCCCCCGAGGTTGGTCCCAAGACTCCCCTACAGGTGTGCACACACCTGTGTGATCCCCTCCTTGGGTGGGAGGGATCTCTCAATGCAAGGGAAGTACGGGCACTCCCCTGACCAGAGTGTCAGTGATACCCTGCTGCTTTCTCTATATTGTCTAACAGGCCTCCCATGTAGGTGCTCAGGAAAGAGTCTCATCACGTAGTGAAAGCATGGGTGAGCCCCGGCATTTACGCATGGCCCACAGCCTTGCACAGCCACGCGCACCATCCAGAACTGCAGGTAAGAACTGAGGCAGGAGAGAGAGTGGGCACTGTGAGAGTAGCCGGTGCCCCTGATGAGCAGGCATCCACCCCCCACCCCACCCGTTACCTGTTCTGATCTCTGGCACAATAACTAAACTTTCTGTGATTCCATTTTCTCATTCATGATGTTGGAAGGGTATGTGATGACTGAGGACATCATCATTTGGGGAGCATCCAGAGACCAAGATGCTCAGAAGAAGCACCTGCTTTTCAGCTGCGGAGGATGGGGGTGGGGAAAGTGAGGCTCAGGAGACAGGAGGTCTGTGCACAAGTAGCTCAGTGCCAGCCATGTAGCCAGAATGAATAACAGCGCTTGCAGTTTAGGGGCTCCCCAGGTGGCACCAGTGGTAAAGAAACCGTCTGTCAAGCAGGAGACTTAAGAGACACAGGTTTGGTCCCTGGGTCGGGAAGAACCCCTGGAGAAGGGAATGGCAACCCACTCCAGTGTTCTTGCTGGAGAAGGCCCATGGACAGAGGAGCCTGGCAGGCTACAGTCCATGGGGTGGCAAAGAGTTGGACACACCGAGCGACTTAGTGCACACACACACTTGCTTGCTGTTTAGACCAGGCTCTCAGAAGCACGGAGGGGCGGTCTCAGCTGAAAAAGGAAAGAGAGTCTCTGGGTTTTGTTAGACAAAATGTTCAGTTTAACAACGAGAGAAGGAGATGGAGACTCAGAGCAAATGCTGGTGCATGATGAAGCACACTCACTGAGCTCGCGGTTCATCCTGGCTGGATCTCCCAGAAGCCAGAAAACCACTGGAGGTGGGGGTGGAGGAATGCTTGAAACTTGCCCCCAGTCATTAAAACATCATGGCCCCCAGCCTTACTTTCCTGCAAGATAATGTTAAATAAGGAATCTCGAGCTCCACAGTTTCTGAGCCTTGAATACTGTCTTCCTTACCTGGAAACATGATCTTACCTGGAAACACAGAGCCATCAACTTTATATCGACCTGTTGTCAATGAAAAGAATGAGGGGTGGCATTTCTTTCTGTGTCGACCAGCAGTTCTGCTCAGATAACACCATTTCTTCTGCAATTGACAGTGTGCTTGGCATGTAGTCAGGTTTTTATCTTTAAAAGAATAACCATAATGTGATCAGGGATTGACAAAAACTTCTGTTTTACTGGGTTCCTTCCTTGAAAAATTGTAATTTAATGGGAATTGCACAAATCTTTAGCAGAGATGTGTAGCCAATATTACTTCAGTATTAAAAAAAAAAAAAAAAGCCCACTTTTTTTCATATTGTCTGGAATCCTTTGTTGATTTAATTTCACAAAACTCCTGAACCGTAGCTTAACTCTCCTATAGAAAGGGCTAAGGCTTCTGACTCTACAAAGCTAACATGGTTCTTATAAACACCTGACTTTCCATCACATTCACTCTGTTTACCAAATCGAGCCTCCCAGTGTTAATACAATAGTGTGATGGGGACTTCCCTGCAGGTCCAGCGGCTGAAACTCCAAGCTTCCAAGCAAGAGGCAAGGGTCTCACCCCTGGCTGGGGAACTAAGATCCCACATGCCACGTGGCGTGGCCAAAAAAATATTAGTTTGATAGTCCCAGGACTTGGCAATCATACTGCTAATACTTGTGGAAAGACTTAGGAAAAGGGAATAACTTAAATCAGTGGTCTTGGGGTGACAAACAGCCAGGAAGCTTAGACCAGAAGGACTGACTATCACTGCTTGCTTCTGCTCTATGTGTCTCTCCTCTGCCTTACTGTGTGTGTGTTGTAGGTCTGCATGTACACACGTGTGTGGGCATGTGCCTGTGCATGCCTGTTTGCAGGTGTGCACCTGTTCATGTGTGTGCAAACACAGCTGGAGTTGGCAGAGTCAGTAGGGCAGAAACCGGATGTTGGCAACCTTAGCATCACTGAATCACTGATTTTGCTGTCTTTCCCCTTCTATTCAATATTTCTCAATTCATCTGGGGGCTCTTATACAGTAAACACTGTTATAAGGTTTCAAACCTCAGTGCCTGACATGTTAATTCATAAATTGCCATAATCAGCACTTTCCTAAGAATAACATTTGCAGGCTTCACGCATGTAGTTGGGAGATCATTTGCATATTTCTTTTTTTTTTGCTGCTTAATAGATTTGGGTCCTGGAGGAATACTATAGGGCCTACTTCAAGGCAGGAGAAGGAAACCAAGATGGGAGGCGTACTAACACCATGGGAAACTGACTTAAAACCAGGAGATGTACTCGCCAGTGGGAAGAAGTTGTTTTCCTTTCAAGACAGCTTTGGATGGAACATCTTTTCTAAAACTCTCAACTGTTTCTAAAGTGAGACTACAGAGAAATCAATTTCCCTTAAGCCCTGTGTGTATCATGGGTGCAACATCAGAAAGAATTTTGCCAAGTGAATTGGAAATCTGGGAGTAAGATAAGGCCAATGGTTAGAGAGAATGTGACCAGTGTTCCTTTCCTTCGTCTTTTTCTGTGATCTCAGGGGTGACTTGGTTGTGGCCAAGCAAGCATTTCTGTCTTTATCTACTTAACTGTGGGATTCCAGTCTTGATAGTTCTTGTGCAGGGTAGATATCCTGGCTGCTTGTAGGATGTGTTTTTTAAAATACGATCTGATCCAAGTGCAGCCAAAACAGACACAGTTTTGATGAAAGTAGTGTAAGACAGCAGTCCCCCATATTTTTACCATCAGGGAGCAGTTTCATAGAAGACGATCTTACCATGGATGGGGTGAAGTGGGGGGAGGTTTCAGGATGATTCAAGAGCATTACATTTATTGTGCCCTTTATTTTTATTATTATTGCATCAGATCCACCTCAGATCATCAGGTATTAGAACGTGGGGGTTGGGGATCCCTGGTTTAAAAGATTCCTCATGAGTACTGACTTTAACGCCACCATAAACAACACACAGACCTCCCACACCAGGAAGCACTTGGTCCAGTGCAACCTTCTTGCTCATTTTACAGAAGGAAACCTGGTGATCCGAGATGATCCACGAGCTGCTGATCGCTTAAGTCTCGTCTAAACCAAAGGAGATTTTCCAACCTTCCCCTAAGAGTTGGGTGCAGATGGCCTCTTCCTCCCTCCACCTGTTCGCAACTGCAGTTTAGAACATGTGCTAAGAAACCCTGGAGGCAGTGAGTATTCTGTGATGATGAGAAGTGTGGCTCTGAATCAAAGGGTCTTGATGTCAATGTTTCTTCTTCTGCTCAGTCTTCTCATCTGTAAAGGAAAACTCTTGTGTTTCAAAGACTACTAATGTAGTTTAGGTGGCATTTATTATAAGGACTCAGAAGGAAAGGAAGCAGGGCCTGCAATTTGGTTGAATCTGCCTTTCATCATGTTGACTCTTTCTTTCTCACTTTATCGTCCCTTTGTTTCTTCCCTCTCGGCTCATTGAGACAGAAGATATCTCTGTCTTTAGACAGAGATCTCCCAGCTTTACACTGATGCTTCTGAACTGTGGTGTTGGAGAAGACTCTGGAGAGTCCCTTGGACTGCAAGGAGATCCAACCAGTCCATCCTAAAGGAGATCAGTCCTGGGTGTTCATTGGAAGGACTGATGTTGAAGCTGAAACTTTGGCCACTTGATGCGAAGAGCTGACTCATTGGAAAAGACCCTGATGCTGGGAAAGATTGAAGGCAGGAGGAGAAGGGGATGACAGAGGATGAGATGGTTGGATGTCATCACCGACTCAGTGGACAGGGGTTTGGGTGGACTCCGGGAGTTGGTGATGGACAGGGAGGCCTGGAGTGCTGCGATTCATGGAGTCACAAAGACTCGAACACAACTGAGCAACTGAACTGAACTGAAGCTTTACATATTTCAGTCCAGATACCTAAAGAGAGACAGATCTTACTCTCAGGCTCACATCCAACATGTTTCTGTAGAAGGACTCAATGGTCAGATTCCAGCTTGCGATGATCCACTGTCACTGGCATCTCAGGATGTTGTGCTAAGGCCGCTTCCATCAAACCAGTCCATCCTAAAGGAAATCAACTCTGAATATTCACTGAAAGGACTGATGCTGAAGCTGAAGCTCCAATACTCTGGCCACATGATGTGAATAGCCGACTTGCTGGAAAAGACCCTGATGCTAGGAGAGACTGAAAGCAGGAGGAGAAGGGGGCACAGAGGATGAGATGGTTGGATGGCATCACCGACTCAATGGACATCAGTTTGAGCTAACTCTGGGAGATACTTAAGGACAGGGAAGCCTGGCATGCTACAGTCCATAGGGTCACATGGAATCAGACATGACTTAGCGACTGAACAACAAAAATCGCAACAAGTAGATGGGAACAGAGAGGCAATTTTTGATCCTGGAGTTCTGCACAAACTGTGTCAGAGCTGCATGTGAGTTTTCAATGAGATCATAAATACAATGTTGAGATGTTTAAAATGTCCCAATGAATAGAGTCCATTATTAAAAAGACACTGGGTATGAGGAAGAAAAAGAAATGATCAGTAACGAAGTCTATGGCTTTAAGACTTGCACACAGATATCTTTAATCTTTAACTTTTTATTTTCACTGTATCTTTAGTCTTTAACTTTATGATTTTGACCTATCTCACAGAGAAATTACAAAGAAGTAGATGTCAAGGTTGGCTGAAAATTAAATATTTTTCAAGCATTACTCAATCCCATTGTTAATAAATTTGCTGCCTGTGTCCATATGTAACAGTTTGTGGCTGAAACTTTCATTGATTAGACAGAGGCTTGGGCAGAGCTGGTACCTTCGACTCCATTCTTCCTCATCATCCCTACCATTTTCTCTTCTCTCTGTCTCCTTCTCCTGCCTGGAAATGGACAGGCCAATGAGAAGAGGCTTCGTTGTTTAAGGGAGTCCAAGGACATCTAACTAGGAATAATGGGATGGAATTCAGCAAGGGACAATTTATGCTGAATTATAAGAGGGATTTCCTAACAGTGAGATCTATTAGACTAGAGAACAAGCTCCCCCGGGAAGTAAGTGCCATCGCTGGAGTCATTTAAACTCTGGCTCAGGTCCATAAGTAAAAATAAATTCGGTCGTCTCATTTTATTCTCCATTTGTGTGGAATCTGCATCACCACTAAAAAGTTAGGTAGAAAAGACATCAAGTAATAGGTGAGAGGGAGGTCTGGGAAACTGGGAACACCTTGTCCCTTTTATAAAATTAATTTTATTGGAGTATAGTTGCTTCACAATGTTGTGTTAGTTTCTACTGCACGGCGCCGTGAATCAGCCATGCATGTACAAATACCCCCTCCCTTTGGACTTCTTTCCCACCCAGGTCACCACGGTGCATAAGTAGAGGTCCCCATGCTCTACGGCATGCTCTCATTACTAATCTACTTTACACACAGTGTCTGTCAATAGTGTGTATGTGTCAATCCCTGAAAACCGAAATTTGGTTGGTGGACTTCTACAAAAGCCACAAAAATAAATAGATAGGACTTTAGAAAGTGAAGCCTATTTCTGCTTTGAAAATAGATGATCTTCTTCTCAAATGTTCCTCATTTTCTGAAGTATGGCTTTTGGGTCCTCTGTAAAGCCCTACCAACTAGCTGTAGGTTTTCAGCAGGTCTTTCGGAATACCTCTATTATGTGATCCTTAGGGCTCTCTTTTCCCAGACTGCACCACCTCCAATGCTACCTGAAGGGCAATCAGGGAGAGGTGCCCCCACCTGGGGGACAGTCTCTGAAGTGGAGTGCAGATCTTGGTGCCCACGTCCTGCCAGGAGCACTGCCACTCAGAGAGGCACAAGAAGAGCACCGTGCTTGTCTCTCCGAAGGCCACTGACTTCGACCTCCAACTCTCTGATTCGGGAGTAGACCATGCAGCCATGATTTTGGTGCAGAAAAAAGTGACGCATACTTTTCCTGGAAGCTTTTAAACATGATGGGAAATGTTTTCAGAGCTTAGGTGCTAAGCCATGTTGGACTCTTTGTGACCCCATGGACTGTAGCCTGCCAGGCTCCTGTCTGTACATGGGATTCTCCATGCAAGAACGCTGGAGTGGGTTGCCATTGCCTTCTCCAGCGGGAAGAATGTTTTCAGAGCTTTTGCATATCAGCAAAGCTCCTAGATAATTTAGAGTAGCCCAGTCATCAGTTTGGAGAAGGGAATGGCTATCCACTCCAGTATTCTTCCTAGAGAATCCCATAGACAGAGGAGCCTGGCAGGCTACAGTCCAGGGGGTCACAAAGAGTTGGACATGACGGAGTGACTAAGCAGTCATCAGTTGGGTTCCCCAGTGGCTCTATGGTAAAGAATCTATCTACCAAGGCAGGAGACACAGGTTCAATACCTGAGTGGAGAAGAGGCCATGGAGAAAGGAATAGCAACCCTCTCCAGTATTCCTGCCTGGAGAATCCCACAGAGGAGCCTGAAGGGCTACAATCCATGGCATTCCAGAGAGCTGGACATGACGGAGCCACCAAGCACACAGTCTGGAGTGGTATCCTTTAACCCTAAGGGCAGGAGGGTGTTCAATCATTAATTGCCACTATTTATGACATGACATATAGTAGTTTCACACAAAAAAAAGTCTTGGAATTCTTCATGCTTACTTATGAATTGCTAGACCAGTTCTTTCAGTCTTTCGTGTTTTATTCTCAGATAAACACGTGTTGTTCCGTTTCTTGGCCATTGGAGTGCAGTTTTCCTTCCCCTCTCTTACCACTTCGGATTCAGGAGTGGGAGAGGGGATTTAACAAGGAAGTACAGATATAATAGGAAGTATAAATCTGGCTTTCTAATAGTGGGTCTGCAGCTGGTGGAACTGTAAATACATCTGTTTCTAGCTGGTTGGAACAACAAAGTATCCATTATGATGATTCGACACAGAGTCTAGCATCTTCTTCTGGAGCTGGTGGATCATTTACGAAACCTCAGATATCTGATGTTCATTTTTACAAAATCTCAGGTATCTGATGTTATGAACCTCCTAGGCTCCAGTTAAATCAAACACTATTTTAAAATATAGTTTCTTTTTTGTTGTTGTTTAAACTAGTGCACAGAAGCCAACAATATCTTAATTACAGGGATAAGTGGTTGGTGTATTGGTGATATGGGTTTCTGATAGACTCACAGCAAAATACCCACTATTATTTCCCAGTAATCACATAGTAGCAGCCTGGCAATTCCATTAAGCTCAGTGGTAACTGCAGAGTAAGTTGGTCGTGGGAAAACATGGTAAGTGGTGTGAGTCATCTCTCTAGTCCTCTCAGAAAAAGAATACCCCTCCCCTATTCTTGTTGGTGACAGGAGAACAGATAAGATGAAACAGTGGACTCAGGTCAAAGCTGAAGGACCCTTGGAAGAGAGCTCAATGGCTCTCATCAACTCATCCCAACATTTATTTAATAGCAAAATACAGATCAATGGTGCTACAGAGAAAAGAATGATTTCCAAAAAAACCTATAGTTAAAAGAATGTTATTAATCCCCAAAGGCTCTAGCACCATGTTGGATAACTCTCAGAAGCATGGAATCCTACAAAACTGGATTCGTTTCCCAGTTCCCACTTGGAAGTGGGGGGTAATGACCTAGAGTTGCCATTAAGATCCAACGGGTAACTGTGAAGGGTCTGTCATTTGGCAATTAACTCATAATCATGAATTCCCTCTCCTAATTTCCTTAGACTTGAGTTGAGGGGAGGATCCTGTGACTAATATCTGCTGCTGCTGCTGCTAAGTCGCTTCAGTCGAGTCCGACTCTGTGCGACCCCAGAGATGGCAGCTCACCAGGCTTCCCGGTCCCTGGGATTCTCCAGGCAAGAACACTGGAGTGGGTTGCCATTTCCTTCTCCAATGCATGAAAGTAAAAAATGAAAGTGAAGTCGCTCAGTCGTGTCCGACTCTTCACGGCCTCATGGACTGTAGCCTCCTCTGTCCATCTAGGGGTTTCCAATATCCCAGCACACACATCCAATTTTGGGTGGGCTTAGAAGTGGTTTAGCTCTAGTTAGTCAGATAGGATGGCTCATCAGGCTGACTCTTTCATTTGTTAATTCTTTTATTCATTCAATGAATATTTATGCTACTTAGAACCCATGTGAACAAAGCATCCTAAACCTTGTTGATCATCAGTTAATATTAAACCACAATATCTTTTTTTAAACCATCATATCTTTAATTCCTACCATCAAGGAAGTGTCCATGGATGTCACAGTAAGAATTGTTATAGTTTTGTCTGATCAGCTGACAAACAGGAGTGCATTCTTCCCACCAAAAGGCATTTAAAACGCTGCTCCTATTACAATATGTGGATTCTGGGGGAAAACATAGCAGGGAGAATCAGCAGAACCAGTTGCTGAGCGAAAGAGCCCAGGCTGCCCAGAAGGAGGGGAGGGAGGTGGGTCAGCAGAGGCTGTGCTCACCGGAGTCCTTGAAGGTCTGCAGATGCAGAGACAAATTACCAGGAGGAAGAGGCGGTGCGCCCCTGGTGCGGGCCCGGGGCTCGTGGAAAGCGTTGGCTGGAGCCGACAACTAAGGTTGGGAGTGTCATCCTGGTCCTGGTTACCTGGCCCGGAGTTCCCACAATTTCTATATGGGGAGGATAACACTAGAGTCTCACTGGGCTTTTTAAATAGTTCATTTGCTTCAATTACTTTGAAATCTTATGTGTAAAAATATAAACATGGTTCTAGTTCCACCAAAGGGATTCAGTTATTCTCAGTAAATCCTGCCGTGGTCTGAAGGCTTGTGCTCCCCCTCCAAATTCATTTGTTGAAATCCTAGCCCCCAAGGTGGTGGTATCAGGAGGTAAAAGTTTTAGGGGTGATTAAATCATAAAGGTGTAGCCCCCATGAATGGGATCGGTGTCCTTATGGGAGATGTTCAGAGAGCCCTACCCCCTGCACTATGAAAGGGCACAGAGAGATGGCCAATGCCCAGAAGGGTCCCCACCTGACCACGCTGGTACCCTGACCTCACATGGTCCGCCTCCAGACTGTGAGAAATGAAGCTCTGCTGTGTATAAGCCGCCCAGTCCACTGGAGCAGTGGGAAAGGCCTGAGCAACCCCTGTCATTATGTTTAAAGAGCTGAAAAGGCGTCCAGGATGGGATAGTGAGGTCGGGGGGTGGGCACGGCTTGGGCATGGAGTGCTGAATACTGGGGAGGACTGTCCCCCCATTTGTCCCCTCAGTGGGCATCCTGGTCACCTCCACGCCCACTCTACCAGGCTCCACCCCCTCAGCACCAACGGAACACCAAGTCTGCGTGCCTCTCCCTGACTCATAGACTTTCCATTGGCTTGTTTCTGTTTGTTCCCAAGGTCACCTCCTCGGTTCAGGAAGGTGCCTCCATCACACATCTGGGTGACTCTCCCAGTGTCTAACTGGCCACCTGTCTCAGCCGACTCCAGCAGTTTACCACCTTTATGAGTGGGAAGTCCCATCAGGACCTTCCCCAGTTAACACCCTTCAGTGGAGGGTGGGATAGACTGACCTCTGAGCTCTAGGCTCCAGCCAAGGGCACCGGGCATTCATAGAAACTGGCTGTCTCTTGATCCCTCCGTCTCTCACCTCTAGGCCTGGACACACACAGGCACCTTCTGGATACATTCAACACATCCGTTAGTTCTCACCCTGTAAGATGCACTTTCTGTGATGCTGTTCTTGACCCCTCCAGTATTAGATTAGGTGCCTCCCCTATCCTCCCGTAATATTTTTTATTTAGCCCAATCCTTGCACCAACTCTCTCTGCTGTAATTATCTGCTTACAAAGCTGAGGTGTTCTCCTGAGCTAAAGCAAATGCTTGTAGAGCCAAGTGTGGGATAATTTGCAATGCTCCTCACCACAGAGCAGAGGACATTGCAATAACCAGAGGTGGTTGGATGAACGGATGAATGGATGGAATCAAGAAAGACCAGCAATGCCCTAAGGACAATGTGGGTGAACTGTCAGCCCAGCAGGACCCTGACTCCTTGTTGGGGGCGGGGGAGGAGTGGCTGCACCATCGGGTGGATGATGGGAGGTGCAGAGTCACAGGATGGGGTGAGTTGGGGAGGACGTGTTCACTGGTCAGGCAGGATCATGCAGACAGATGTGGGCAGGTGGCTGGAACTTGTGAAGTTAACATGCACCACCCATGGCAAGAATATCAGTGTGGTTGAGCAAGTGTCTATGGGAGAGATTTGAAATCTGGGTGCTGTGAAGTACCTAAATCCATCTGGTGGAAGGAGCGGGTCCGGAAGGGAAGAAAGAAGTGGTGAGTCAGGAGGAAGGGGGGGTGCATGAGAGGGATGAAGCCAGGGGAGGAGTGAGAACCAGGGATCGCTGAGCAGCCTGGAGGATGAAGGCTGGGGGAGGGCATCTGAGGACCAGAGGTCCCTGATCATTTCAGACCACTGTGTCAGAGAGAGGAGAGAAGAAGGGGAGAGAAAGAGAGAGAGACACAGAGAGACAGAGCAAGCCAGGGAGACAGGGAAGGAGCTGGAGAGAGCCAGCAGCACTCTGACTTTCAGCCCGGGGAGACATGGAAGGTGCAGTCACGAGGGGGCCCTGGACCCAGAAAAACCAGATTAGTGAAACAAAGCCCCGAGGGGCTGGGTGAGGAGGGCCTCGTGGGTATCCTTGAGGGGAGCAGGAGACTCTTCACTCTGCGCGATGGGGATGGGTGGAAACTGGAGAGAAGCGGCTCGAACTCAGCATCGGCTCCCTGTTTCTGTACGTGGGAGGCAAAACTCTTCGACCGACGTTCAGGTCTGGGGATCAATGTCGAAGAAAATGTGCACTGTTCTGAAAAGTTCTTGCAAGGGTTGACTCAGGGGCTTGGAGCTTAACTTCCTGCTGCTGATCTGTGGAGGATCTCATAAACGTTGACTGTATGCCGGGTGGAGGATGCTCTGGGAGCGGGCCTGGTCCTGCCGGGGAGGACGACCTGGGGGTGGGGTCAGGTCGGGCCCACGGTGGGGGCGGAGCCCAGAGCACTCGGCTCTGCAGCCATGGTTCCATCACGTGGTGTCAGCCAGCGAGGACAAAGGCTGCTAACAGACAGCACTGCTGAACATTGAAATCAGAACTCTGGAGTGCTTGTCCACCTTTCACACGTTTTCTGGATGTGACTCGGTGCCTTCCCACGGTTGTTTGCCTCCTCAGAGAAGGCGTCCTTCCCCGTGGCGGTCCTTCTCGCTGGTTTGCACGCTTCTGCCTGCCTGTGCCATCGATACGTGTTGCTAGTGTGCATTTTACAGGTCGCTCCGCAGTGTATGCTGGCTCTTGGGGTCTCCAAGGTATTGATATTATCCCTAAATGTGAGGCGCTAACTACACGCTCGATTTTATTCCTATGGAAAACACGTTCAATATGCATTTCCTTGCAATTGAACATTCTCCAAGCATATTTGTGACCCAGTGTGCTCCTTTATGTTGACATATTGTTCGTTGGGTTCCATTAGTCAGATGGTATGTCACATCACATATGGAACATGCGGAAAAGTGACACTAATGACAAGCTGGTGACATTCGGGCCTCTGCAACACATCAGGTTAAAAATAAAACAAGAGAAAAGGGCTTTTCTTATTTTCAGTAAGGTCTTCTCTTTTCTTTTTTTTTTTTTTTCTCTCCTTCTTTCTATGCCAGAGGAACTGCTCTGTGTTTGGATTGGGCGCTAATTATTACTGGCAAGGTTTTGTGGGAAGCTAGCGATGCAGACAGCAGCCCTCCCACTGCATTCGTAGGTGAAGGGGAGGAAGAGGAGGGTGTCTGCTGAGTGCTCATCCCATCTTGAGTCTCAAATTGTCCAAATCGTTCAATTGTAACACTTCATCCTGTATGTGTCAGCCTGTCTGGCACTTGGCTTAACAAGGGGGGGGGGTGGATCTAGTGAGAGGTAGCCGGGTCCCCCACACCAGAGTGCTTCGCTTCCACCGAGAAGCCGCAGAGGGGGAGAGGGGAAACCAAGGCGGAACCACTGGCCCACAAAACGCACGGCTTTCTTTAATTCATGGGCTGAGATCTCTGGTATCCAGCGAAGGAAGCTCACATAGCATTGAGACTAGATGGGGCCACTCAGATTCGGAGAGCAAGGGTCTGGGGAGTAAAGGGGCTCCGTCCATGGTGATGGGCTGCTGGGACCTCTCCTCCAGGAGAAGAGGGTGGTCCATCCCATTGCAGAGACCCCAGCCCCCTCCACGTCCCCTCTGGGGGCCCTACAGGAAGGGCCGCTGGATGAAGACACCACCATCCTAAGCATTCTGGGTGAAAATAGGGCACCCGACTAATGGGAGATGGGAAAGTGAGTGAAAAGAATAGAAAAACCACACTCTGGAGGTAAGTCATCCCCTTAATTTTCAGGCTCTGTTTTTTAAAATGCAGAAATGAATTGAGTTCTTCATTTAAAAGGTAGGTATACCATAATTTTCTGCTTTTGAAAATCCACGAACCTTATTTTGATGCTGTAGTTATAGTCTTCTCAGTGTGGCTCGGCCAGCACTTCAGCAACTGGCTCTCAGATTTCTGAACGCCAGCTCAAAAGAAGCGGGTTCCCCACTCTGTTTCACAGTCTCCCACCTGCTGTGAAGGAAAACCTCATGATCAAACCTACATCTCATTCTGCTCCTTTTAAGAGTTGTATTTTAACATCTTTTCTTCCTTTTTTCCCCCCCTTAGGAGACCAAGATAAACAAATACCTTGGAGTTTTTGTAATTGACTGGGGTACCTGGAGTAGGGGGCTTCTTAGGTGGTACTAGTGGTAAAGAACCCACCTGGCCACACAGGAGACATAAGAGACGTGGTTTTGGTCCCTGGGTCTGTAAGACCCCCTGGAGGAAGGCATGGGAACCCTCTCCAGTGTTCTTGCCTGGAGAATCCCATGGACAGAGGAGCCTGGGTGGGCTGCAGTCCATAGAGTCACAGAGTTGGACACGACTGAGTGACTTAACATGAGTGCACACACCGGGAGTAACCACTGTGCAAATTCTGTTACAGGCGCAAACTCGTTTTCCTCTTTCCTTAGAGATTTGCTGTTGGAATCAAGAGAGACAAGAATCAAAAGGTAACCTATTGGACTCTAGACGTTCTTAGAATCTGTGCTTGTGCTGCGGTTTATACTTTGGTTCCTTTTTGGAGTTTCTGTCATCACATGCAGCAGTAATTTGGGTGGAGTTAGTTCCAACTCATGCTTGTCTCCTCACATTTTGTTTGTTTGTTTGTTTAACATCTGCTTCCTATTTACAGTCTCTTTTCCTGTTATTCAACACTAAAGAGAACAATAAAAATGCTTCTTAGGGGAAAATTTTTAGGCAGGAGCAATATGTAATTTAATTGATTATAAGCAAAGAAAGTATACACTCAAAACAATACTTAAGTTTGGAAAAATGATATTGTCTAATTCTGTGTTTTCACTATTGTGTATTTGAATTCATGTGTTCTTGGAAGTTCTTATGTCTTATTCTGGGGGTGTTTTTTTTTCTAGGCCTGCAGTAACAAATTGCCACTAACTAGGCAGCTTAGAAAGTCAGAAATGTGTTCTCTTAGGAGGTCAGAAGTCTGAAATCGTGTCAGGGGCCCAGGCTCCCTCTGAACCCACAGGAGGGCCTTCCAGCTCCTCCCTAGTTCCTGGTATTTGCAGGCTGTTCCCAGCATGCCTCGGCTTGTGGCCACGTCATCTGGGTTCCTGCCACCTAGTCACATGGCATTCTATGTCTGGTGTCTCTGTCTTCTTGTAAGGACAGTGGTCATACTGATTAAGGGTTGTTCTTATTCCAGTATGACCTCATTTTAACTAATTATATCTGCAGTGACTCGATTTCCAAACAGTCACATAGCCCCTGGTACATTAGCCCTGCAGCATGTCTTCTTGGAGGGCCCAAGATTCAGCCCAGTGCTGGGTGTTTGGTCCATCCACCCCAACAACCACCGCCATCAGTGACCGCCTGGGAGGGCATCGCTGACTTCACAAGCTGTTGGCTTTGACGGTACCTGCCAAGATTCTCCTTCTGCAGTAGCTCCTGATGGACGCTATGGTCCACTAGAGATAAGATATTTTTAGGTCCAAAATGATTGAAATCAGTGAGTTCGGAAGACGCTATGGAAAGCCGATAAATGCACGTGGGATAGACTTATATGAAAATTGTTGAACAGCTGGCTTAGGGATGTGGACAAGGAATTGCTTCTCTTCAACACTTGGGCACAATTCCTATCATCATTCTCTTCTCCAGGTGTTGGGGGGCTGTCTCCCCAGCTGCAGGGGTCCCCCTGTCTTGTCTCTTTGTCTATCTCTGTGCCAACTCTGCAATCTCGGCTCCCTCCCGCCTGCCTCTGGTGCTGGGACATTTCCACTCTGGTTGGGAGCAACGTTCCACCCTATCTACCTCTCCCTCCTGCCACCCCGGTCCCTTGCACTGTCATCCATCTGTATTATTGTATTGTAGGCAGCATCAGGACTATTCAGAAAATGCTAAACAGAAAACTTGTTCTCAGCTCCCCTTCGAGGGTGTTGATCTTTCCCCAACTGGGACCTCAGGTTCTCTTCATTTAGCACTAATTTTCAGGATGCTCATCAAGGAAACTCAGCAAAACGCAGGACGGAGCATACAACCAAACACCAACCAGAGAGATTTAAGTATGGCTGTTTCTCTAATTATTCAATTGAAAGCCATTGCCCTATTGCACCTAAGTTGTGAGAGCTGCAGATCCCAGGGGAGGGGACGGTAGCTACATATGACCGGAGTCGGGTCTTTTAAGACTCTGTCCTTAATAAGTGAGCTCTCCCTGCTTCCTTGAGGACAAGATTCCTCCAGATGCTCCAGGACATAGAAGTGAGCCAGCTGCTGTCTCAGGAAACTTGGATCATGGGCATTCGATTGCTGAGCCAGAAGGGCAGAGGGCGGCCAACAGTCAGCTGAGCTACAACTCAGGACGGCCAGTGGCTTCAGCCAGAAGGCAGCCAGACGGCCAGCACTGACCAGGAGGAGGACACGGGCTCAAATAAGAGGCAAGACCCCAGATGACCAGGAAGGCCAGGATCAGGCTGGACATCTGTGCTGCCTGGGTGTCCAAGGGCAGAGCTTCACTTCCAGGGCTGGCAAGGGCCAAGCAGAGCCCCGATGTCCTAAGAGAGGAAAAGTGTGCAGAGAAGCGATAAATGGCAGAGAGTTCTGGTGTCACTATTCTAGGCTTTGAAGGGTCAGAGTTCTTTGTAAAAGGGATTCCCTTTTACATTTGCAGTTTACATTTTTACATTTCCCTTTTAAATGAGCATTTAAAGGGGAACACATGTACACTCATGGCTGATTCATGTGAATGTATGGCAAAACCCACCACAATATTGTAAAGTAATTAGCCTCCAATTAAAATAAATAAATTTTAAAAATATTAAAAAAATAAGTTACATCACAAAAAAAATCATAAAAAATAATAAAAGGCATTCCATGGTAGCTCAGCTGGTAAAGAATTCACCTGCAATGCAAGAGACTCCGGGTCAGAAAGATCCCCTGGAGAAGGGATAGACTTCCTTATTCTTGGGCTTCCCTGGTGGCTCAGCCGGTAAAGAATCCACCTGAAAAGGCTACCCACTCCAGTATTCTAGCCTGGAGAACTCCAAGGACTGTATAGTCCACGGGGTCACAAAGAGTCGGACACGACTGAGCAACTTTCCCTTTAAAAGGGACCAGGTGGTTGGCAGACACCCTGGGGTGCCATAAAGCTGACCTTGGGCTTTGTAGCCTGGAGCAAGGCCTGGGCTTACTTCAGGCAGGCCACGGTCTCTTGGCAGACACATCACCGACACTCTTTCAAAACGCTGCCTCTACACCTGACAGGTAGTGGGCCCCTGTGCTTGGCTGCCTCTCACCGGCTCCCTTTCTGTTCCTTTTTTCTTCATATAACATTAATTAACTAACTTATTTATTTTTGGTTGCACTGGGTCTTCATTGCTGCACTTTGGCTTTCTCTAGCTGCAGCGAGTGGGGGCTGCTCTTGCATGCAGGGGCTTCTCAGCGTGCAGAGCCCAGACTCTACATGTCAGTGGTTTAGTAGTTCTGGGGCAAAGGCTTAGTTGCTCAGAGGCGTGTAGGATCTTCCACAGATCTTCAGGTCTGTGTCCTCTGCATTAGCAGGCAGATCCTTCTCCAATGTGCCACCGGGGAAGTCCACCCTTTCTAATTCTGACTGAGGGAGCCCAGGTCACCTGCAGGCCCAGAAGCCGGACTGTGAGTGTTTCTGGCTTCTGCCTTGGGAAGATGGGATCACGATGAAATTAAATTAAGAAAGAGATCAAAGATGTTGGGTCCCAGGTGAGGAACATCCTCTACAGGGGCCCCGCCCTCCCTACCCCACTGTCTGGATGCCCATTGAATACTACTGACAACCACTCAGGTTGGTTTGGGAACAGAATCCTAAATCATGGGAATGTTTAACAGGAGAGACGGAAGGAATGAGAGGTGAGTACCTTGGTACTTCATCACTAAAGCCACAAGATAGTACAGGTACGCCCTGATTTCCTTGGTTGCCAGGATAAATTTGTGACTAAACAGTTTACAACCCAAATTTATTTTCTTATAGAAAAAATATATGCAGTGCTAGCTTCCTTAGTTAGCCAGAAGTATCCATCTCACCCGCAGACTGCTAACATAGAACTAGGGATACTAGTCAGATCATAAGATCTATATTTAAACTGCATAAGATCTATAGTATATATTTGATGGGCTTCCCAGGTGGTGCTAGTAGCCAAAGAATTGGCCTGCCAATGTGGGAGACGTGGGTTCGATCCCTGGGTCGAGAAGATCCCCTGGAGGAAATGGCAACCCACGCCAAGTATTCCTGCCAGAAAAAAAATCCCACTGACAGATAAGATTGGTGGGCTACTACTGTCCAACTCAAAGAGTTGGAACATGACTGAACAACTAGCACTTTCAGAGCTTCAGGGAAGTCTTCAGAGATTTGTGCCTGCAGAAATCAGGGGTTCCCTCAACTAGGCAGGTGAAGAGAAGGTGACAAGGGATGTGCTGAGGAGGGGATGTCGGTGGAGGCATAAAGCAGCCTCTCTCCAGGATGGGGCCTGTCAGTCTTGCTCATCACTGCCTTCCAACAGCTGAAATGGGGCCTCCTACCTAGTAAGCACTCATACCTCACACCTAGTAAGCAAATGTCTTTCCAAAGAATAAATATTAAATCAGAGTTCTTTTCCTCTTGGCATACTCTTATTTTGAACATTTTAGGATCATTTCATAGGCATCTATGAAGTCAGTAGCAGCCTAGTGGTTTCCAGCTGTTTTGTCTAGGGTGACGTTTTAGATATTTTGACCTGGATGGGGTCTTTCTCAGGAAGCAAAAAGTTGGGGGCCACTGAAAGTATAAACGAAAAGTTTGAATCTATTTGTGCATAGCTGGTAAGTCATATCTGACTCTGTGAGACCCCATGGACTGTAGTCCACCAGTCTCTTCTTCCCATGAGGATTCTCCAGGCAAGAATACTGGAGTGGGTTGCCGTGCCCTCATCCAGGGGATCTTCCCAACCCAGGGATTGAACCCAGGTCTCCTGCATGGCAGGCGGATTCTTTACCATCTGAGCCACCAGGTAATTTGAAATGTACAACTAGTGAAGGGAAAGGTAGGGAGATGATTCTCGTGGGAGCAAAGAGCTGTCCCAGTGGAGGCAGACGGTAAGAGCAAGTTACAGTTTGGAACCCAATGCAGGAAGGAGAGCTATAGGTCATTCCACTTACCCTCTCTGGTAAGTTCCCTCAGAAATGTTGACTCAGCAGCATCCTGAGGATGTCATGATGGTACAAATTTAATGTGTAGATCCATATGACACAGAGGTGGACTGTAGTTGATAATATCAGTCGTCTGCTCAGGTTCTCTTGAATCCCTTGGAGGGACCAAGGGATTGCCTTCAGGGACCACAGTCTGCAAGATTTCTTTGGAGAACTGACCTTGGGCAACTGGGATTTTTTTGATGACATGTACAGAAATCAGAAAGTCTCTTGGATTTGATGTGGCCTTGATGGAGACCTTAGCCGTGAACTGAGATGTTCAAGAGCATGAAAACCATTTCCTTTGCCTTGTATGGGTATGTTAGTCACTCAGTCACGTCTGACTCTTTGCAATCCCGTGGACTTTAGCCAGCCAGACTCCTCTGTCTGTGGAATTTTCCAGGCAACCCCTGGAGTGGGTGGCCATACCTTCCTCAAAGGGATCTTTCCCACCCATGTATTGAACCTGTGTCTCCTGCATTACAGGCAGATTCTTTACTGTTTGAGCCACCAGGGAAGCCTGAGGTCAAGACAACCATTCAGTGTTATTTACTCTTCAGAATTATCTCAGGGTCAGGCTCCCTGCTGTGGGATGCTTCCTGAAATCACATCCTTGCCTGACCTTTCCTCCAGCTGGCCCTGCTTCCTTCACACCGTGATCAGTTTCCCGCAGGAAACTTCCCCACTTTTTTCATCAGCAGATTATGAATCAGCTTCCAGTTGAAATAATAATAAAAAAAAAACAGACTAAGGCTCATGACGCCTTATCTCCAGTTCTGCTCCTGGTAGCCCTGGTCTGCGGCATTGTCTGCCTTTCCTTCTTAGCTAGAATGTCTGGGCTTGGGGGACTTTGGTGAATTCTTATAACCCTGATCGTCATTGTGTTCAATGCAAGCATAGATACGATGGACTTGTAGGGAGTCTCAACAGAATTACTGGATCACTTTACCAAACCACAAATGATTATGTAAATACATATAGTTTATGGAAAAATGAAATCTTTGTTGATTGAGGTGTGATTTGAAATGAGATTTCTACCCCCTTTCTTGCAAAATTATAGGAAGCTCTTCTCTTTTTGAAATCTTCATTTTATTTTGACATCTTCCAGCATGATTCAGATACCACTCGTTACTAAGGGTCCATCACATTCTCTTCGAGGTGAGGAATGACCCAAAAGGAATACCTTATGGCAATAAAATTTATTTTTAAAGTAAAGTTTGATTTTCAAAGATCTCAGAGCATACAGATGAATTTCCCTTTCCTCTTGGCTATCATAATATTCACAGAAAATTACAATAAGATGAATCACTCACATCAGTCAGAAATTCATAATTTTAAGATCCCATACAATGCCTCTGATAAGATAATGTATAAGGAAGGAACATAATTGAAGGAGCAGACACGACTGTCTCTTTGATAAAGATGACAGAACCCTCTCATCGCAAATAGGGGCCCAGCATTAGCCTTGCTATTTCTCATCTCAGATATGTTTAAAAGATATATTCTTGACTTACTTTGGCCGTCTGGTACATCTGTGTAATGGAGGAGAAGCGGAACATCTGAAAAAAATAAGAGTTTTAGAAAGTGACGTGAGCAGCAAATGAAGCAGAAGGCGTTTGGGAAGACAGATGTGCTCCAGAGTGAGGCGTGTTGAGTCTGGGCCACAGCGGGAAGTAGGTAAATATGGAGAGATGCTCCCGGACAGAATGCTCACTAGTGCTGTCGTGACCTTCTGCCTCCCCACCATCTGCACGCAGTAGGTCGGCACCCCAGCCCCAGTGGTGAGAGTGGTCAGTGACATGATCAGTGCGTTAGTTCTTTGTTGTTGTTTGTTGTTGTTGTTAGTCTCTCCAGTCGTGTCCGACTCCTTGTGATCCCATGGACTGTGACCCACCACGCTCCTCTGTCCATGGAATTCTCCAGGTAAGAACATAGGAGTGGGTTGCCGTTTCCTTCTCCAGGAGCATTAGTTCACTGGCAGTAACTAGTTCTGATTAATGAAGTGTGAGCAAAACGCTGTCATTTCTAGACTGGGGCATTCAGTTACCACCGTGAGAGGGCCCTCCCCACCATAGGTCTTGTCCCTTCTGCTGTGTTTGAGATTGTGGCTGCTTTTTCAATCTGGATCTGTAAGTGAAGGACTAAATGAGCAAGACTCCCCCTTACACCCTCGAAAACAATATAGCACAAATAAGAAAACTGTGTTGTTATTGATTCTGCTCAGCACCAGCCCATCTTGCCTGGTAGGAAAGAGGGTATTTCTCTTCCATTTCCTTCTCTTCGCCTTCCAAAGCTTTTCTTGCATGGCTTCCTCCCTATCTACAGCCTCTCCCAGTTGGTCTCCAAGTCTCCCATGGTTCTCTTTCTTGTTTCTCCAAGCGAAAGCTACTGAGAAATTAATTCATGCTAAGGCATGATGAAGCTTAATTTATTACACTGTTCCGGAGGTATTTTTTTAAGTAGGGGAAAAAGCAAATCAATAAATATCAATAATAAAGATTCAAGACACACAAAAAATTGTGGGAAAAAGTCTGATGTTGTAAAATTCTCCATATAACCATCCTTAGAACACGTTCATCTCTGCAGAACACAAGGGTCCAGAACCTGGGCTCTGCATTATATAGTTAGGTACAAATCCTCTTACTGTCAGCTTTGGAACATTAGGAAGGGTATGTGTGTGTGTGTTTAGTTGCTCAGTCAGGTCCAACTCTTTGTGACCCCATGGACTGTAGCCCACCAGGCTCCTCGGTCCATGGGATTTCCCAAGCAAGAACACTGGAATGGGCTGCCACTTCCTCCTTCAGGGGATTGTCCCCACCCAGGAGTCAAACCCGCATCGCCTTTGTCTCCCATGCTGCAGGCAGATTCTTTATCCACTGAGCCATCAGGGAAGCCTATACAAGTTACGTAAGCCATTGTTTCCTTGTCTATAAAATGGGGCAAGTATATGCAAACTATGAATGATAGATGTTATGCTGCTGCTGCTGCTAAGTCGCTTCAGTCGTGTCTGACTCTGTGCGACCCCATAGATGGCAGCCCACCAGGCTCCCCCGTCCCTGGGATTCTCCAGGCAAGAACCTTGGAATGGGTTGCCATTTCCTTCTCCAGTGCATGAAAGTGAAAGGTGAAAGTGAAGTCGCTCAGTCGTGTTCGACCCTCACCGACGCCATGGACTGCAGCCCACCAGCCTCCTCCATCCATGGGATTTTCCAGGCAAGAGTACTGGAGTGGAGTGCCATTGCCCTCTCCAGATAGATGTTATGAGGATAACATAAAGGTTAGCATCTGATAGTGACCTCTGAGTAAGTCTTTTTATGATTCATTTCACTGTTCTTCTCAACATAAACAACTTTATGGTCCTTTGCATAGTCAGAAACTTTAAGGATATTATCATGAATATTTTTATTAACGGTCATTTCAGAAATACCCCCTCACTGCCCATTGCAAGTTGCATTTGTACCGAGTTCTCTTGGCCTTCATTTCTTGAAGGTACCCCACTCCTGTCCTAAAGGAATAAATCCCATTTTTACATCCATAGCCTATGTGACTTCAGCCTAGTTGTTATTATTTTTCTCTGTAGAGGATTAAAGGCACAGTCCAGAGAGTCCTTGGCTGTTTCCAGTAATCAAGTCAGCTATGAAATTTCCCCAGATCACAGGGTGGTTCACTGAAGTGTTACTCAGCTTTATGCTGTCTACTAGCCAGAGAATAAATTCACTCAGGAACCTGATTGGCAGGAAGGTTTCAATTTCATTATAAATACACGTGTTGTTTATGTCTGCTCTATTTGACCATAGACAGGATGCTACAGCATGGAAGAGTAAATGAAATCAGTTTAGATTTCTGTGGAGATCCAAAGCAAGTCAGATTTATCTTTGGAATTAATATTTTAATTTAAGACTACGATTTTACCCAAAGGGACATAAGGTAGATGGTTTCACATTTTCAAGACTAGATTTGTGAGTGATAAAAATCCAGGATTTCTCTTTCTTACTAGAATTGTAACCTTGGGTTAGTTTAGTTCTCTGAGTATTAGTTTCTTTATATATAAAAATGAGGTAATATATGTCTTACTAATATTCTGTTTTCCTAGGTATCAGATGATATAGCATTTGTGGTGCAGAGGTTAAAGCATCTGCCTGCAATGTGGGAGACCTGGGTTCGAACCCTGGGTCGGGAAGATCCCCTGGAGAAGGAAACGGCAACCCACTCCAGTATTATTGCCTGGAGAAACCCATGGACGGAGGAGCTTGGTGGGCTACAGTCCACAGGTCGCAAAGAGTTGGACACGACTGAGTGACTTTACTTTCATACAAATTAGGCAGTTACAATAATATTTATTATCTTCAGGGAGTCTCACATTGTACTCATACCAAATAGATTGGCTGAATGGGAAAAGAGTCATAGGAATTCTAAGACTAACTGTTCCATTCTGATTTTTTCAAGTCAGAGCTTTCACTATGGTTTTAAATTTTTATTTACTTAATTTAATTACTTTCTGTTTAAATAATTCAGTGACACAGTTTTACAGTTTGCATGGAAAATGTTTTCTGAGTGGTTCATACTTTTAGATGCAAGCATTGCCCTTGACAATGGAGGGTCCTTGTGAGACTGACCGTAAAGAATGGACCTCTGCACTTCAGTGATGTTTTCAAATTAAAATATCACTAGAATTTATTTTAAAAAGCAACAGACGAAATTCATTTTAAAATCCTCTTTACTGAGGATTATTACACTCTAAAAAGTCTTTTTTTTTAAAGAAAGGCTTTTTATTTTCTGTGTTTGTGTGTTTCTTGAATGTTGGTCAAACCACAGTCAAAATCCGTGAGAGATTTTTCTTTTATTATGACCTAATTCAACACAGGTTTCGCTACTCTAAAACTTTGTTTTTCAGAGTAGTCCAAATAAATTTACACGCGGTTCTGTTTTCAGCTGAGTGTGAACGACAGTGGTGAAATAATCTCTCCAAACTCACAGGAATGATGATAATGATAAGAAAGACCCCTGGGTTTGTAGACAGTGGCAGTGTCCATGGAAAGCTCACCTTGCATATGACTAGTACAGAAAGCAAGGATTTCTCAGTCATGTCTACTTGTCTAAAAATTGATGGTTACCCTCACTGTGACCATATAGGATTAATGGAGAAAACTTGGTAAAATTCAGCTTTACACCCATGCTCCCCAGTGAATTTGGACCATGCTGGGTAAACCTCCCATGACTTCCATGGACTTGGCCTGCAGGCCATGTGACCCCCAGAGTCCCCATGCCTGGTAGGAGGGAGCTTCAGAAATACCAATGGATTCTTAGCATATTTTATAGTATTTTTGAAACGTGTTTCCCTCTTTCATTACCAATCTGTCTGAGAATTCTTTATATATATATTCCTTTTCCCTAAAATCTTTCTGAAAGGGCTGAGGGATGAGAATTCACAGGCCCCTTTTCCTGATTTTCCCTTTGAGTCCCATATATTTAGAGATTCTTTTGAGCTTCCAATTTGAATGGAACTAGAGGTGGATAACTGGGAATTTTCCTGTTGCCCACAAGAATCCCCAAACCAGCATTTTCTCTGTCAGATCCTGCACATCACAGCAGCCTCAAACCTATAGGTGGGAACTAGTTCCCAAGCTGAAATCCTCCAAGTTTCATTATAGTGGGTAAACTGTAAAAGCTCAGTGGCTCCTGACAAATACCTTAGAAGGGTTTGCAAACTTGGAAACATACCCCATCCACAATCAGAAACAGAAAATGCTAAACAATTGTAAGATAAGTGATCAAAATAATATTCCTCTTATTCACTATAGAAAATATCATCTTTAGTTAAAAACAGTTCCTTGCTGATCAGTTTACTCTTCTAAGGTTGAAGCCATGAGTGATTGTCTTCCTGAGTTAGAGGAATGAACTTGGACTCTGACATGCCCATGGCTTTGCCAGCTCGTGGTTATGGTCAGCCCAACTTCCAGAGCCCCTGGAAAACACAGTCATGTTTCTTTCCATCCATCGGATTAATTCCTGATCCTCGCAGTTTGTTTTCTGTTTTTACGACTCAAGAAGTACAGCGTTTGTGTATAATTACAAAAAGGTGGCAGGGTTGTTTACTGTTTATTGAGGTTTTTATTTGTGTTGCTTGCCTGGGATTTGTTCTTTTCCTGTTCCCACCAGGCCACTTGTGTAATATTTGTTTGTTGCCCTGTAGTTGTTTCACACTGCTGTGTCAGTTTCTGCTGTACAGCAAAGTGAGTCAGCCACATATGTACGTGTGTGTGCGCGCGCATGCACACGCTTAGTTGTGGTCTGACTCTTTGCAGCTCCGTGGACTGTAGCCTGCCAGGCTCCTCCATCTGTGGAATTTTCCAGGCAAGACTACTGGAGTAGGTTGCCATTTCCTCCTCCAGGGGATCTTCCCAACTCAGGGATCAACCTGCGTCTCCTGCATTGCAGGTGGATTCTTTATGGCTGAGCTGCCAGGGAAGCAAATATAGTATTGCATAGTATAGTATAGTATAGTAAGTACAGTGTCAGTTCAGTTCGGTTCAGTTGCTTAGTCATGTCCGACTCTTTGCGACCCCATGGACTGCATCATGCCAGGCTTCCCTGTCCATCATCAATTCCCAGAGCCTACTTGTCATAGTATAGTATATTCTCGCACTATTGACAACCCAGCTGACTTACAGCTCCTTTTAGGCCGTTTGAACAGCCTAGGGTATAGACACAGCCCAGCAAACTGTTTCAGCTGTAAATGGAGGGACACACCAGCAGCTTCACTGTCGGTTGCAGGCGTTCTGTTCTCCACCCTGGTGAAGTGCATTTTGACTTTCACTGCCGCTTCAGCAGGGGTTTACACTTGGATCGGGGAGAAGTTTCCTCCTCTTTTACTAATGTCCCCCCCCCCCCAGCCCCTCCCCAGGCGCCTTGTGATTTTACTTGCAAATGTTCATGGATCTGCTAACGGGGCTGGGGTTTCCGTACGGGTGCTGAGACAATCTAACAGCTTGCTTATGTATCTATTTGGCTGGGATGGGAAATTAGAACAGCTTTAATCTGCTCCCAGCATCAAGCAGGCGCACTCCTGGGAGCAGCACAGCGGGAAGTTATGAAGGCGGCCGGCTGCAGGGTCTATACCAGAGTCGGTGCTCCCTCCCAGAGAAGAGGGTGCTGCCTCGCTTCAAAAAGAGCGTGTTGTGTTCCAGGGCGAACCATCTTCATTATGCTGAACTGTCCCAGGGCTGACTCGCTGCATCATGGAAAAATACAGACAGGATTTTTTTTTTCTGGGTGCCCACTTCAGTGTGCGTAATTGAATTGAGGTCTTTAAAAATGGACACATAATGCAATTCGGTCAGATTAGCGTTTTAGATTTTAGTAATTAGTACTTAGGGGCTTGATGAAGTGTAGGAGGTGGGAGGGAGGAAAGTCTATTTTAGGAGCTTAGAGTGATAAGGCCTTTGCATGTTTTTATCAGTTCATGTAGAATTTGACATATGGTAAACAGGAAAAGATAGTATTTAAAAGCCCCATAAATATACAGGATAGAAAAAAAAAAAAAAAAACCAACCCAAAGGAAAGAACAGGAATGCCTGCCAGCACCACTCCCCTTGGCTTCAATAGCAGGGGAGCATAAAATGGCTACATGTCATTTCAGGAGCCGGATCCAGTGTCACAGAAAGTCAGCAGTGTCGCTGCCAGGGTGAGCAGACACAGGGTCCCCGTGAAACATGGAACAATTCCAGCCCGTCCCACCCGAGTCCCCAGCCCCTCTCCCGCTGCCGGTTGGTCCCTACATTTAGAATCATGGATTTCAGTCCCACTACCTACCCTAGAGAAGCCAAACTCCAGGTTGACTTGATCCTGCACATTCCTTTGTGTTATGGCTTTCTGTCAAAACCCCCAAATTAACGGGATGTTATGTTGACTGTTTTGTTCCTTAATGCAATGAAGCTGTCTTGAAATTACAGTCGGATAGAGCTCTTTAGAAATTTGCATTGACATCATAATCATATCATAATAAAAATGTAATGGAGCCTCAGAGCTTTGTATGGACGTGTCTATTGTCAAGGTATGGCATTAAAAGAGTCTTTTATGAAATTTTTCATGTAATTTTTTACTGAAGTATTTTTAAAAAGTGTCAAGGCAAACATAGTCATCATAAACAAATAACATTTCCCTCTGTCACTTGAAAAATTTGACAGATATTTAGTGAGCTATGTGATGAAACAGTGTTTTGTTTGATTTTTGATATTTTTCCCCCAAAATACATGGAACTCAGAGTAGGAAAATGCAGATTTTAATCCTAATTCTGTCACTATTCATTGCCATCCCTAGTAATCCTGACATCTGGCAATAGTAATATTTGCCCTGACTCTGAGGCTTACCGAAAGGCTAGAAGAGGTATTCGATGAGAAAGTGCTTATAAAAGTTTAAAGTATTAAGAAAATATTAAACCCAGAACAGCGTATTTTTGGTAAATGAGTAATAATGGCAGAGTAGAATAGTTCATTCTGACTGGAGCTAATTCCGTATTACAGGAAATTCTAACTATATATCTTCCAAGTATAAGTTTCCATCCTTCTTTAAGACAAGAAATTGCATCACAGTGAAATATGAGGGAAAAGATTTTATTTTTAGTATTAACCAAGTCATGCTAAAGCACGGAGCTGATACTCAGCAGTGTCTTCATGCACGTGTGTATGTGAAAAGAGCTACCGTGGACAGGCAGCACACAGAACGCTTGCTCATCATTGCTGTACCCAGCGTGATCACGGCCCAGGGGATAGCCTCTCATTAGCTCCATTTTCTTCTTTCTAATCTGGAGGCAGTTAAGCATGTTTTCTCTGGTGCAAAGGGAAAATAACCTTCCTGTAAAGTCTTAGGAAGGCTGTGGTTAATATTCAGTGTCTTTTGCCTGCTGCCAGCTGAGAAATGGCTAGTGAGGCTGGTACCCATGGACCTCCACCTTGGACCAGGTGGAGCTTTCTAGGCAATCCCATGGGGTTCTCCTCCTGGGTAAGCCTCTAGGTGCTGTCTCTGGCTGTGACCATTTATGCAACTGTCCTATCTACTTGTAAGGTAGGACGTGTGGTTCTATTTTTCTAGGTTTCATGTTTTAAATCATTAAGTTGTACATATTGTAAACATTAGTTGTCAACAATTTGTAAAAATTAGTGCTCTAGGTTTCTTTCTTTTTTTTCTTTTACGTATATTACTATGAACTCATGGATTTTTTTTTTCTACTTTTGTTATAATCTAATGCTAATTTATTTTATTGGTCAAATTACTCATACTTCCTGTCCATCTGTATCAACTGAAAGTATCTACCAACATATTAGGTTAAACATTCGTTCACACTGATGTCTCCAATTCTAATCCATTACTACATGGATCATTACAGCTTTCCCCATTGCTTGTCTATAAACACTCATTGCAACAGTGAGAAACCTGCCCCACCGTCCATTGTTTAATCCCAATATGCATGTGTCAGCCACAAATTGGCACTTGCCCTGGGTGCTTGCCATCTCCCTCCACAAGGATTAAGTTATGTGCTGCTGCAGCTGCTGACCTTTAGCAACCCAATAAGGAGTTCAGGGTGGAGAGCAGAAATGAGGCACTCTGTACTCAGGGAAAAACTGGCAGAACTGGTCTTCAAATAGTTAGGTGTTCTTGGGAGATGATTATATGAGCCCAATTCTTGTATCTCCTCATGACTAGAAAAGCACTAAAATCCTTCATGGTGATGACTGTTTCTCATGACTAGCAGAAGCTTCATTTCTAAAAAATAAATGTGCTTGATTGCATGTATTCCCCCTTTACCAAAATCACATATATACTGTCCTTCCCCCCATCTCTTTGGAGTAATTTCTCAGAGCCATCTGAGGTGCTATCCCCGATGCTGCCGTCCTTATATTAATTAAGAAAACTTAATTCATGACTCTCATATTATGCATTTTTATTTTATTTATTTTTATTTTTATTATTATTATTTTTCATCTCAGGTGTACATGAGTCCCCAGTCTTGAACCCCCCCCCACCCACCTCCCACTCCACATCAACTCTCTGGATCATCCCCGTGCACCAGTCCCAAGCATCC
>SJYA01000082.1:0-59616 GCA_006410615.1 Neotragus moschatus | reverse complement strand
ATGGATGTGAGAGTTGGACTGTGAAGAAGGCTGACCGCCGAAGAACTGATGCTTTTGAACTGTGGTGTTGGAGAAGACTCTTGAGAGTCCCTTGGACTGCAAGGAGATCCAACCAGTCCATTCTGAAGGAGATCAGCCCTGGGATTTCTTTGGAAGGAGTGATGCTAAAGCTGAAGCTCCAGTACTTTGGCCACCTCATGCGAAGAGTTGACTCATTGGAAAAGACTGGGAGGGATTGGGGGCAGGAGAAGAAGGGGAAGACTGAGGATGAGATGGCTGGATGGCATCACTGACTCGATGGGGGTGAGTCTGAGTGAACTCCAGGAGTTGGTGATGGACAGGGAGGCCTGGTGTGCTGCGATTCATGGGGTCGCAAAGAGTCAGACACGACTGAACGACTGAACTGAACTGAACATAAAGGGACCTAAAATCTCTCTGCCCTTTGCCCTCAAAAGACTAATTAATTCAACCTTGTATTACAAGAGTGATTTACCTTTGATAGATTAAGTTGCAGGATATTATCCCCAAGCAGAACTTATAGACCCAGGTAAAGAATTTCAGAAAAGCCTGGCCAGCTAACATATGTAGATCAATATTCTCAGACAGGGGATTCATGTTAGAATAATGTAGTGGAAGAATGGAGTGGTGGATGGGGCAATATCATGGAAGCATTTAAAGATACATATGCTCTAAGCAATAGAGAAAGACTTAAGTGTTTATTTAAGGCTGTTGGAGTAATGGAAGTTGGAGCAAAGAGAGCATACATATTGTTTTGCCTGGGAACATCCAGCATTATGCATGTGGTCCTCATGTAATTACTAATAATGGCCTCTTCCATTCTCAGAAGTATTTTGGTTTGGAGGATTAATTTTATGGTCAGTCTAGTTAGAATACTTCTCCTTGGGAGGCTGTTCATTTCTTTACATTTGCCTGTGGGTCATTTATTTTAAAGTGTTTGCAGCTAGTTTTCTATATAACATTATGCAAGCTAGGATCAATATGAATAGAGATATTTCTAAAGTTTGTGCTGTTTGTTTGGTTCCAACTGCTTTGATGTATTTACTGAAAATGCTTAATTTCAAAGCACATACTGGCTTGTAGACTGTTTCTCAGCATAATAATTAGTCAAATTTGGACAATAAATGGCCTCATTAGTTACTCCTTTAAGTATTTGCTATACAAATATCTATTTGTATTATAGATTTTTTTCTGCTGCTAATAAATTTGTAGTTGATAAAAGAGAGATGTATGCTTGTTAACAGCATTTGCTGCCCTTAAATAAATACACTGAAGTGTTGGTGGCCCGAGGCTGAATGGAAATAGCCTTCAACGTCACATGGATTACAAAGAATGTAGTACAGTTTCTTCTCTCACCATGCAAGTTGCATGGTGAAAGAAGAAACCATTAGTCAGAGGCATTCTTTTGTTATGCAAATGCCCTATTTAAAGACAACATGTATACAAAGGAAAGTGGTAGAAGGTCATTTCTAAGACTGGACAGATGGATGTAAAATTCCATAGAATGCTTTGCCAGGCACCTGGCATTATATGAATGACAGCCGATGATTAGAATCACAAAGAACTTGTATTATCACAGGTAACAGTATAACTAATTGAAGAGGTTGCTTACTGCAGAATCGGTCAGTTTCCGTTTAGCTATGCTTAGGATCCAAGGGCTACAAAAAATGAATACACAGCACACAGTGTTTTCTTAGGGGAACTAAATGAAGGTGGGAGGAAGTCTTGCTGAGGGTGTAAAGACTCACAGCAGGCTGAAGATGTTTGCTGCTGAGAAGATGCTCAGAGCGTAGTTTGCAAGTTGCAGAGGAAATAAGAGATAAGGGACCGTTAAGATACCTTTTTATGTCATTTTTCTAACAACACTAGACCGCAGCATTTTTTGAAAGTACCAGAAAAAAAAAATTCCATGAATCTGGACTTCATTCTAGATAATAACATGCCATCAGGCATCTTGGCTGAATATTTTAGGAAGTCAACAGTGCAGCGTGTAAGTATCTGTGCCTCAATCAGAGTAGTCGGAGATGTCACATCTTTCAGAAGGGGTTTGCCAAAGGCTTCCCCAGGCTGCAGTCACTGCTGCCTTCCCTCCCGTTTATGCTTTATCGAATCTATTAGGAGACAAACACATCTCTCAGTCATCAGACTTCTTGCTGACAACACCTGTCAGTCTGTCACTCCAGTTCAGAGGGAGATACTGTAGGGTGTCATTTGGCAGGATTAGAAAGAAAGCTGAAAGAAACATATCTAAGGTAATTAGTCTCACAAAAGGAATGGTACAACTATTGTTATTCAAAAATAAATTCAAGAACTACCCAGGAAATAAAGATTAGGATGATTCTGTCATAAATACTAATCACTGGTGTTAGAAATCATGATGGATTCTCAAACATAGTCAAGAAAGATAAAAAAAAAAAAAAAAAGTGGCTTGGGTCAATAACTGAATAGATATCCTGTTTCAAAATCCATTTATAGGCCAACATTCTCTTATCAAGTTGGTATGGCTAGAATATTAAATATTCACATGTGAAATGTTTTAGAAAAGTAATTGATTTCAGGAAAACTTTGAAAATTAATCTTACTTAGTAATTTGAAGCTTACTAAGTAATAGATATGTCCAGTAGTGATGATTTTTAAAACAGCATTTTCAGAGATTCCTGTTATTGGTACTTTTTATTGGTTCATCTTCTATTTACTCAGTAAGTAATAAAATCAATATCAATATAGGGTGTCTTATAGTATTACCTAGAAATAAGAAAGAAATTACTTTTAAAATATATGTAGCTGAGTTTCTATTTTTTGCAACTAACATTCCATAAAACCAAACCATCCTATAACCAGATAGCTTTAATGCCAAGACACACACAGATATTTTAAACTACTGTGTTTAATTCTTGTTGTTTACCTGTGTTTTGTTTATATATCCTGTTTTACTTTTTATGAATCTGGTTTAGATAGATGAAATAAATAGATTAGGAAATACTAATTTTTCACATATGACAAACAGTTCCTCCTGTATGAGTCATAAAGGGGAGAGTGGATTATAGGTATTTCTCCCTTTCTACTCAAGGTTAAGATTTTTTTATTTTCTAACTTTCTTTTTCCTATTTTTCATGATGACATAAATGTCAACCATGACCCTCAACAAGTAAATAATGTAAATTAATGAAAATGATACCAAAACATACTGTGAAATGTGACTTTTCTAAAATAACCATAAGGCAATATTTCTCATGGAACTATTCCTAGTATCTATGTCTTGATTATGATTTGAATATTTGTTATTAATACTATATTTACTTCAAGATAGATGAAATATCTCTATTAGATATATAGGTATCCTATAAATCTCATCTTGTAATTCTAATTATTTCCAAAATCAGAACGTAATGCCTAAATTGCATCAAATTACACATTTTTGCTTTTTTTTTAAACCACAAGTGACTGTTAATTTGATCTAATTTATGCAAGAATACATCTCTGAAGTTTTATGTACTTTTCTTTATGAGTATAACTCCATATGTGTGGATATCTATATGCATATTTTTATGTGTCTGTATTTTCTTTTAATCTGTTGATTTTTGTTGTTGTTAAGAAACTTTCTACAAGATGATAGTTATAATGATGACAGTAAATAGTTTTTAACTTCACATGAGACTTGAGATTCCCTAATGCATTCATTTATTTCTGGGGAAATCCAAAGTTGCCCACTTGTCCTCAAATTTCAGCCTTAAAGACATTCTTAAAAATCAATTTCATTACCATATTACCTTTAAAATACTTTTCAACAAAGAATGATTTTAACTGATGGATAAAAATAAATAAAATTACCCTTCAAAAAGCTCTAAATGAGTAAATCAGAAGTCAAAATCACAGGGAAAGTGACACAAAGTTGCCATTTAAAAAGACCCCAGCTAATTCTAATATAAACTAGTATTTTGAAACTACTGTTCTAAAGAATATTGCTTTTTTGTTTAATGTAAACCACATCAAATGTGCTTTTTGAAGGTAGCTAATACATTCAGAAATGTAATTTTATACTCATATCTCCACTTCATCTTTTTATTTTTCATTCTGGTTTCTAGTTTTTCCTTGTATTCTATCTCAATAATAGCTGGATTTTTGGTTTTGCATTTTTTAATAACTTTTTTCTAAAGTTACTTTTCTGAAAGTAATTTTCTAAGTAATTCTGTCTAAGTTCCTGTATGTACTCATTTTTATTTTCTTTTTGATTTTTTAAAAATGTGTTTTACTGAAGCAGAGTTGATTTACAACATTGTGTTAGTTTCTACTATACAGTAAATTGATTCAGTTATACACACACACACATACATACATACATACATACATACATACATACATACATATGTGGGGACTTCCCAGGTGGCACTAGTGATAAAGATACAGGAGATATAAGAGACAAAGGTTCTATCCCTGAGTCAAGAAGATATCCTGGAGGAGGGCATGGCAACACACTCCAGTATTCTTACCTGGAAAATTCCATGAAGCCTGGTGGGCTACAGTTCATAGGTTACAGATTCAGAGAAAGCTAAAGCAACTTAACATACACACAGCCAAAAAAAAAAAAAAAAGAAAAGGCCTTTAGTGAAAAGGCATTTCTTTAAGGGCTTCCCAAGTGGCTCTAGTGGTAAATACCTGCCTGTCAATGAATGAAACATGAGACATGGTTTCTAACGCTGGGTCAGGAAGATCCCCTGGAGGAGGACATAGCAACCCACTCCAGTATTCTTGCCTGGAAAATCCCATTGACAGAGGACCCTGGCAGGCTATAGTCCATAAGATTGTATAGAGTCAGACAAGACTGAAATGACTTAGCATGCAGGCATATATATGTAGAATTCTTTCATTTTTTTATGGTTGAGTAATATTACCTTATATAAATATACCACATATTTATCTGTTTATCAGCTGATGGACACTTAGGTTATTTCCATGTCTTGGCTATTGTAAACAGTCCCTCTATGAACATTTGAGTGCATGTATCTTTTCAAATTATAGTTTGTCCAGATATACATTCAGGAATGAGATTGCTGGATCATATGGCAACTCTATTTTTTGTTTTTCAAGAGACCTCTGTACAGTTTCCCTAATGGCTGGACTAATTTGCGTTCCCACCAACAGAGGAGGAGGGTTTCCTTTTTCTCAATATCTTCTATGACGCTTGCTATTTGTAGATTCTTTTGATGATGGCTATTTGGGTCAGTGTGAAATGGTACCTTATTGTGGTTTTGATATGAATTTCTCTAATAATTAGCAATGATGAGCCTCTTTTCATATACAGGCATTCATTTTTAGAGAGACATCTTTCATTCATTATTTTTCTTTCTCTAGCCTCTACCTCAGAGAAGGCGATGGCACCCCACTCCAGTACTCTTGCCTGGAAAATCCAATGGATGGAGGAGCCTGGTGGGCTGCAGTCCATGGGGTCGCTAAGAGTCAGACACGACTGAGTGACTTGACTTTCACTTTTCACTTTCATGCATTGGAGAAGAAAATGGCAACCCACGCCAGTGTTCTTACCTGGAGAATCCCAGGGATGGGGGAGCCTGGTGGGCTGCCGTCTATGGGGTCACACAGAATCCGGCACAACTGAAGTCACTTAGCAGCAGCAGCAGCAGCAGCTTCTACCTAGAAACTACCTCTAGTTATTTCACGGCTCTGTCTTTGGGTATATACTTGCCAACTGGGCTGGAGACGTGTAAAGATTTTGGTGTGACACAGGTGCTCACAATATCCTTAAATTGAAGCCACAGGTGAACTTCCTCTAACCCTCTAGTCCAAGTACCCATCACTGGTCTAGATCATCTGGCTGTTGATATGAACAGCCTCAGCTAATCCCTGACACTGTACAATAGAAATGTTAGTTACTCAGTCGTGTCTGACTCTTTGTGACCCCTTTGACCTATAGCCCTCCAGGCTCCTCTGTCCATGGAATTCTCCAGGCAGGATTACTGGAGTGGGTAGCCTTCTCCAGGAGATCTTCCTGATCCAGGAATTGAACCCAGGTCTCCTGTATTGCAGGTGTATTCTTTACTGTCTGTGCCACCAGAGGTGACATATAATAGAAAATCTCACATGTACTTGTAACGATCTATGTCATTTATTTGAAGTTGAATTTTATGGGATGCTTTGGAGTTGAGGAGGTATACTTCTATTAACATCTTACAAAATGCATATCTAACAAGACCAATAATACACTTCTGAAATTTGAGGCATGTTTTATGGCACAAAATATTAGTGGTATCAAGATTTGAGTCACTCATCAGCTTTCACACTAACATTTTGCCTGAGAAATTGACTTAACAATTTGGAAAACAAAACATGAAGTAGTGTAGTACATACTGCTCAGCTACTGCTGCTACTGCTAAGTCACTTCAGTCATGTCTGACTCCTTGTGTCCCACTCCAGTGTTCTTGCCTGGAGAATCCCAGGGATGGGAGAACCTGGTGGGCTGCCGCCTATGGGGTCGCACAGAGTCGGACACGACTGAAGAGGCTTAGCAGCAGCAGCAGCAGACAGCAGCCCACCAGGCTCCCCCGTCCCTGGGATTCTCCAGGCAAGAACACTGGAGTGGGTTGCCATTTCCTTCTCCAATGCATGAAAGTGAAAACTGAAAATGAAGTCACTCAGTCGTGTCCGACTCTTAGCGACCTCATGAACTGCAGCCCACCAGGCTCCTCCGTCCATGGGATTTTCCAGGCAAGAGTACTGGAGTGGGGTGCCATTGCCTTCTCTGAGTATAGTACATAAGTAATTCTTACTATAACAAATTATTATATTTTTTAAGAGGTCCATTTTAGAAGTAATTTTTACAGTGAGATGATGGCTCTTACCTGTTTACCTTAGCAAAGGGCTAGGATAATTATATTTAATACTTGATATATGAATGCTCAACTGATTATTTTTCATATCTTTAGTTAATTGACAGTATAAATATCTAAAACAGATTTGAATTTTATTTGTCACATTCTTTAGTACCTTTGATCATGTTATTCACTCGATGAGCAGTTGATATCATATCATGGGGTAATGTTGAAATTAGGATTGCAAAACAATCTAGAATAAGAAGTCGGCTACATATTTGATGGCAAGCATGAAGAAAGTGTTTGAAAATGTGGTGAGAAAGATTATATTCACTTTTCATTTGGTGGAAGATTTAATCTTATATCTTTCTTGACAAATAATCTATTCTTTTATGATTATTACACTAGGATATTTTTAAGTTCCCCTTTAAGAGTGAGCTTCATAAAAAGTGATTCCGTCTTAGGGGAAAATATGAAAATATGTATTTTCATATACATGTATATTTCAGAATGAGAAGCAGAAAGAAAGACTCTCAGAGAAACAATATATGAGCTGAATATGACTTTCAAATAGAACTTTGCAGGAATACTAAGTGTACAGTAAGAAGGGAGACTTACTAGCCATATTTCAGTTCAAATGACAGTATTAAAATATAACTCTGATAATGTAATCTACTTTTTGGGAAAACATTGTTTTGTTTTTTCTCCTTTTATATATATATATATATATATATATATACACACACACACATATATAGATAGGTAGATACATAGATAGATAGACAGGAGAATTGGATTTCACAGGGAGGCCATTTAACAAATGGTCAAAGGAAAAATATGCATGTGTGGATTGGTTTTGTCAATTCTAAACCTTAAAAAGGATTCAGACATCTTAAGTTACAAAATTCACTTTTTATAATTTCAAAAGGAAAAATTACTAGGAATACATACTCTAACTGTTAACAGATCTAGCATTAAAACTTTTCTTCAAAGTTGCTATAACCTAAGAAGTAGATCTTTGAACTGAGGTTAACTGCTCTTCTTGCCTGCAGAAATGCATCAGATCATTTTCATGAGAAATGATTCTAAGTGTTTATCTAGAAATCTGCTAAGCCCAGATGTTTACAAGTATTAGATAGAAGTTCTTCTAAGTTACTTCCAGTCATTTGAGGGAAGAAACTGTTGTGAAGAAATTTATTCTCAGTACTCAACTTGATATAAATTAGATTATGACAGTTTTATGGGCCTCTCTGTACCCTGTATTCTTTGCAGACATTTTATCACTATAGCTTCATGGAGAAGGTAGTGATGTGGAAACATGTAATCTTGTGGTTGAAAAAAGAGTAAAAATAGTGAAATCAAATGCCTCTAGAACTATGGACCGAGGTTTGTGGCATTGTACAGGAGGCAGTGATCAAGACCATCCCCAGAAAAAGAAATGGAAAAAGGCACAATGGTTGTCTGAGGAGGCCTTACAAATAGCTGAGAAAAGAAGAAAAGCAAAAGGCAAAGGAGAAAAGGAAAGTTATACCCATCTGAATGCAGAGTTCCGAAGAATGGCAAGGAGAGATAAGAAAGCCTTCCTCAGTGATCAGTGCAAAGAAATAGAGGAAAACAATAGAATGGGAAAGACTAGAGATCTCTTTAAGAAAATTAGAGATACCAAGGGAACATTTCATCCAAAGATGGACACAATAAAGGACAGGAATGGTTTGGACCTAACAGAGGCAGAAAATATTAAGAGATGGCAAGAATACACAGAAGAACTATACAAAAAAGATCTTCATGTCCCAGATAACCATGATGGTGTGATCACTCACCTAGAGCCAGACCTTTTGGAATGCGAAGTCAAGTGGGCCTTAGGAAGCATCACTAGTAACAAACCTAGGGGAGGTGGTGGAATTCCAGTTGAGCTATTTCACATCCTAAAAGATGATGCTGTAAAAGGGCTGCACTCAATATGCCAGCAAATTTGGAAATCTCAGCAATGGCCACAGGACCGGAAACGTTCAGTTTTCATTCCAATCCCAAAGAAAGGCAATGGAAAGCATGTTCAAACAACCACACAATGGCACTCATCTCACATGCTAACAAATTAATACTCAAAATTCTCCAAGCCAAGCTTCAATAGTACGTGAACTGTGAACTTCCAGATGTTCAAGCTGGATTTAGAAAAGGCAGAGAAACCAGAGATAAAATTGTCAAAATCCAATGGATCATAGAAAAAGCAAAAGAGCTCCAGAAAAACATCTATTTCTGCTTTATAGACTAGTCCAAACATTTGACTATGTGGATCATAACAGACTGTGGACAATTCTTAAAAGAGATGGGACTACCAGACCACCTTACCTGTCTCCTGAGAAATGTGTATGCAGGTCAAGAAGCAAGTTAGAACTGGACAAGGAACAAAAGACTGCTTCCAAACCAAGAAAGGAGTGAGTCAAGGCTATATGTTGTCACCCTGCTTATTTAACTTATATGCAGAATACATCATGCAAAATGCTGGGCTGAATGAAGCACAAGCTGGAATCAAGATTGCCGGGAGAAATATCAGTTACCACAGATATGCAGATGATACCATCCTAATGGCAGAAAGTGAAGAAGAACTAAAGAGCCTCTTGATGAAAATGAATGAAGAAAGTGAAAAAGTTGGCTTAAAACTCAACATTCTGCAAACTAAGACTGTGGCATCCATTCCTATTAGTTCACTTCAGTTCATTTAAGTCTCTCAGTCATCTCCTACTCTTTGCAACCCCATGGACTCCAGCATGCCAGGCCTCCCTGTCCATCACCAACTCCTGGAGCTTACTCAAACTCATGACCATTGAGTCAGGGATGCCATCCAACCATCTCATCCTCTGTCATCCCCTTCTCCTCCCGCCTTCAATCTTTCCCAGCATCAGGGTCTTTTCAAATGAGTCAGATCTTTATATCAGGTGGCCAAAGTGTTGGAGTTTCAGCTTCAACATTAGTCTTTCCAATTAATAGTCAGGACTGATTTCCTAAGGCAAATAGATGGGGAAACAAGGAAACAGTGACAGACCTTATTTTGGGGGCTCTAAAATCACTGCAGATGGTGACTGCAGCAATGAAATTTAAAGAATCTTACTCCTTTGAAGAAAAACTATGGCCAATCTACATAGCATTTTGAAAAGTAGTGACATTATTTTATTTACAAAGGTCCTTCTAGTCAAATCTATAGTTTTTCCAATAATCATGTATGGACGTGAGAGATGGAGCATAAAGAAAGCTGAATGCCAAAGAATTGATGCTTTTGAACTGTGGTGTTACAGGAGATTCTTGAGCGCCTTGGACAGCAAGGAGATCCAATCAGTCAATCTTTAAGGAAATCAGTCTTGAATATTCATTTGAAGGACTGATGCTGAAGCTGAAACTCCAATACTTTGGCCACCTAGTGCCAAGAACTGATTCATTGGAAAAGACCCTGATGCTGGGAAAGACTGAAGGCACGGAGAAAAGGGGATAACAGAGGTTGAGATGGTTGAATGGCATCACTGACTTGATGGACATGTGATAGAGCAAGCTCTTGGAGTAGGTGATGGACAGGGAAGCCTGGTGTGCTGCATTCCATGGGGTTGCAAAGAGTCAGACACAACTTAGCAACTGAACTGATTGTAGCAGTATTAAATAGCCAAATGTAAACTAAGAGTCACTATAAGGCCTCTGCTATATAACGAGGAATATACCAGTGAGAAAACATAATAAGAAAAAACAAATTAAACCAAAATGTATGATCTGGTGAAGATTAATGTTGGAATGACTGCACCAACCCCAATTGCTTGTTACCTATATAGCCAGTATTTCGGTTCCCTGAGACTATGCACATGAAGTTTCACTGTGTTTATTGGCCTAGCACTGCCCACCTTTCCAATTGGATGACTCTTACTTATTCTCATGGCTCAGCTCATATGACTTTTAGGGGACTCCTATTTTTGTGACTCACCTCCCCTTCTCCTAACTGGAGAAACCATAATCTCTTTCTGCTCCTGCGGTCCCCTACCCAGTACTGTGAGCAGTGTGAAGGCAGAGGTCTTGCTTACTCACCTTTCTACCTTGAATATCAAACTCAGTACCAGGCACACAATTGATGCCCATATAGTGGTCCCAGAAGGAGAGAGTGAATAAATGCATAGAGGATATTTCTCTGGCATGCACTCTCAGGGTGAGATGCCATTCCAGTCTTTCCAGATCAGAGAGGAGCTTGCGACTATTGAGGGAAACTCAGAGCACACATCACACTTCTACAGTAGACATCAGTCCTTCTGTTCCAGGCTTTCTTTCTTTAAGTTCACTTTGAAGCTTTGGGTTTTTGTTTTCCCAATTTGAATGGAAAGAGAAGGAGAGCATATGTTGGTTCCAGTTGCCTTAATGGAATTGTATCCAGAGGCAAGACGGGCAATGTTAGACAAGTACATATTTTCTCTCATCTTTCAAGTGTATAGTTAAGTGATTTCACCCTTTTGTGTTAGAAATTTTAGAAGGGCAGGCACGTTTTACCTTGCAGTGGTTGAGATCAAGGTGCAGTGGGATTCAAAACCAATCAATTATAACATATAAGCATAGGCGTGTTAGAAATGACATTCATTTTCTATTTCTTTACTTCGTGACCCTAGGCATAGTCAGACATTCAATACATTGTATCATTGGTCCTTTTGAATAGAAGTGAATTAAATGAATCACATGTTCTTCCCCCCACCTTGTAGAAACTGCACCAGAAATATGTATTTGAGTGTGTATGTGTGTGTGTGTGTGAATCAAGGTAAAGCGAGTGAAAGCAAGGGAGGGTGAAAGAGAGCTTTCTTACTTTTTTCTAACAGAGAAACCTGGCTACCAAAAAAAGATCAAATGGGTGGTCAGAACCTTTAGAAGCTCTGTAGACTTGAATGGCCCCCATAGTATCTTGTCCTCAGGGATGACTGATGAGCCCAAAGAAGATGGAAAAATAAAAGTAGAACTTTTGAAATTTATAAAAAGACATAATTTTTGTTCATTGAAATAGTAAGCTGCAACCAGATTTGCCATAGCTATCAAGCGCCCTGTGTCAAATAGAGACTTGAAGTCCAGATGCCCTCAAACTCTCTCTTCACCTACTGTACTATTTGGAGTCTATACTGTGTTGAATGTCAAAGGATATGGGCATGTCACAGAGGAGATGAAAATGTTACCAGTGCTGTTTCTGGGGTCTTAAATATCACTAACATCACCATTCCAGCCACAGTCTTAGTTGTAGACATTGGACAGAATCAGAGGAAGCAAACAAATCCAATGGAAAGCAGTTTTAATAATGGAGCAAAGTAATGTTGAGAGGCTCAGGGGTGAATGATGCCACTTAAATGTTCAGAGTAGGAGATATTGAGCAGAAGGACCTAGTATAGCATTTTATTTAACTGTTAGGAAGAACTTGAAGAAAACCACTATGAGTCTTTATATTCGGTAAGTTAAGCTATAAAAGCATCATATCAGTTCAGTTCAGTTCAGTCGCTCAGTCATGTCTGACTCTGTGACCCCATGAATTGCAGCATGCCAGGCCTCCCTGTCCATCACCAACTCCTGGAGTTCACTCAAACTCATGTCCATTGAATCGATAATGCCATCCAGCCATCTCATCCTCTGTCGTCCCCTTCTCCTCTTNTGTGTGTGTGTGTGTGTGTGTGTGTGTGTGTTTACAAGGAGGGAAAATTCTGAGTCCTAGTTGACTCCTCTGGGAGTTTACTGTTCTTATTTACATGCATGTAAAGTTTCTGTATCAGTGCACCCTATTACTAGATATCTTCATTCTCTAATACTATTTAGGCATCCTCTTGAAAAGCAGCATAGATTGGCGCTGAACTGAAGATGCCAGAAGCCTGTCAGAGTCACTCTTGCCCTTCTCCCTTTCATAGTTGGCAGAAAGAATTGCAGGCTCAAGGCATTCCTTGTTCTTCATTTCATAGAACGATTTTAGATGTGATACATAAAATTTGGGGGGGTGGCAAATTTATCCTATTCCTATGTCCAATAGTCTCCATTACAAATTATCTAGCATTTAAAAAGGAAATGGTAAGATAAAAAAGTTAAAAACCCTAGAATAATTGGGATTTAAATAAAATCTGTTCAGATTTTTGTTTCATTGCTTTTAAGAAGTACAAAAAACAGAAGTGCATTAGTATCACAGATTAGAATTATTGAAAGTCATATAACAGCCCCCACAAAGTTGTACCATCTTCTATTTGCATAATATATAACAGTTTGCTGATCATTTTCCTATGTATCTTTTTTTAGCTTCACATTTTTAGATTATTAATCACAAATTTCAACAACTGAATTCACTCTTGCAAATTCAAGAAGTTTTTTTGAATGCTTTTATGTCACATTGTTTGATAACACACAGACCCTTCAATAGCTGAGGGAACCAGGCTGGGATGTTACCCTCAGGACAAAGTCCTCAGCAACAGTGCCCACCACACCACAGGGCTGTCAACAGCTGCTTAGATACAGGGGAACTACTTTGGAAGAAACAGATACTTTTGGACACTACTTGCATAGAGGATGTTTTATCCACACAGCTATTACCTCTTCTTGCTTCATCTTGCATCCACATTTCAAAAAGTCAGCTGGTACTGGTAAAACTCAGATTATGTGACTGTGACCTAATCACAATGGAATCTGGGAAATATAGTGGTTTCTTTCTCCTCTGGAAAACTGAGTACACAGTATGAGAGCTGTACACATTGTAGCAAGATGGTTCAATGGATTTGGGACAGGTGTAAACTCTAGGGGGTTAGACAAGACTTTTATTATTCTGTTGCTTCAGAAGAAAGCAATTGGAACTCAGATTTTGGGGGTCAGTTCTCATAAAGAACACCATATTAGTCCTGTAATTGTTAATATATTCAAAATTATAATATTTTAATATTTAAATTATCTGTATTGTTAAGATCTCTGGGGGAGCCTCACTATTACTGAGCTTATTTCTATGTATTAGAAATACTCATTTTAGAATGGGAAAACTCTTTCATTTTAGTAGAGATGTGCTCATTATGTATTCCTAAGGCTAGAAAAATTTCTGGCATGGAGGCAAAATCAGTTGGCTCTAGCACCAGCAAAAAGTAATAAAAAAATCAAACTTCTTGCCAAGATATTGGCCCTGGTGTTTCAGGAGGTAGTTTTATTTTGGGAAAATAATTATTTGATGTAAGATCTTGTATAGAGAAAAATACAATAGCCTAAAGTATGGCACAATTAAAATTCAAATGTTCTCCAGTGCTACTTATGAATTTCAGTTATTGTATACAAATCTTAAATTGTTGCAAACTTCTTTCATGATTTCTTCTGTACTCCTGCACAGGAATGCTTATTCTTGTCTTTCCCTCCCTGCCTGGTCTGTGTCTGTGACATCAATGTATTTTCTATTGCATTGTTTCATAGTCTCCCTGTGGTGGTTTCTGTTGGCTAGTATGAAGAGCAGCCTGGGAGTTACTCCTTGAATATGGTCAGTCATTGTGCCTTCAGTAAGCTATATACTTCTGTGGAGTATATGTCAGTATTTTTTGCAGACACCTCTACCTCTGTTTTTTCCTTGCATGAAAGCTAAGTTATTTCAGTCATGTCTGACTCTTTGAAACTTTATGGACCTTGGCCCACCAGACTCCTTTGTCCATGGGATTCTCCAGGCAAGAATACTGGAGTGGGTTGCTGTTCCCTCTTCTAGGAGTTCTTCCCAACCCAGGGATTGAATTTGCTTCTCTTATGTCTCCTGCTTTAGCAGGTTAGTTCTTTACCATTAGCACCACCAGGAGAGTCCAGTATTTGTACCTTAAATACTGAATTTTTATGATTGGCAGGAACCCAGTGCAACAATTTATGCCAACAAGAAGTGTTCTGATTCATGAATGTGGGGAGAATGTGAGAGTAGCTCTTAGTAGATGAAAGAGCCTGAAGGATTTGAACATAGGTCTCAGGGCTACCCTAAATCTTCTTTCTTGTCTCCTCTTGAGTTAATTTTGTATATAGCCACATGGCAGAAAAAGTGACAATTGGCAGTCCCAGCCTCATATCACTCAAGTAAGTGGTCCTAAAAGAAAGAGTGTCTAATTCCTGAAAGGCAGATTACTACCCTCGGAGCACAATGTCATCAAACACACTTGGGCTGCTTGGCAATGGACCAACAATTGACAACAGTCTCGGGTATTAGGATTTTCTGAGTCTGTATCAAATGATCACTCCTATAAAACACCCCTGGGAAAACAAATCTTGTGACTGAAAATCCTAATAGGACAACAAAAATTGGAGGAAGTCTTCCCAAAATATAGAATTATTGTTCAGAATACAAATAGAATGAGTACACTACCGAGTTATCCAGTAGTCTGTTCTGTACCTTCTTATTCTGTAGAGTTTGGCAAGACTCCTCGTACAATGATTACATGCTTCACAGTTTCTACTGAATTCCAGTTTTCACCGGTCTGGGACAACAAACAATATAATAAAAAATAATGCACATTTTAATAGCTTCAAGTCTTTGCCTGTCAGCTCACAAAGTATTTTTCCCCCCATTGTTTGTTCAGAAAAAGTTTATAAAGGTCAGGGAGAAGCCATGTAGGTTACAGTAATTGAATACTCGGTAGATCGAAAGAAACATCAAAAGTCATAAGAATTGCTTCTATTTCCACTGCATTTGTCTAATGACTGTCTCCATGAATTTAAAGCCAGTTTAGACATAAACATTTTAAATTTATTTTTTATTTTTAATTGGAGGAAAATTGCTTTACAATGCTGTGTAGGGAGGCTAAAGAGAAAGGGTGATATATGTATAATTATGGCTGAATTGTGTTGTTATAGAGAAAAACTCTTCATTCAGATGCTCACATCTTTCCTTTTCTCCTTTGCTTTTCATTTCTTTTCTTTTCACAGCTATTTGTAAGGCCTCCTCAGACAGCCATTTCACTTTTTTGCAGTTCTTTTCCATGGGGATGGTCTTGATCCCTGTTTCCTATACAATGTCACGAATCTCTGTCCATAGTTCATCAGGCACTCTATCAGATCTAGTTCCTTAATCTATTCCTCACTTCCACTGTAATCTTTAGGGATTTGATTTAGGTCATACCTGAATATCTAGTGGTTTTGCCTACTTTCTTCAATTGAAGTCTGAATTTGGCAATAAGGAATTTATGATCTGAGCCACAGTCCATTCCTGGTCTTGTTTTTGCTGACTTCTCCATCTTTGACTGCAAAGAATATAATCAATCTGATTTTGGTGTTGACCATCTGGTGATGTCCATGTGTAGAGTCTTCTCTTGTGTTGTTGGAAGAGAGTGTTTGCTCTGACTGGTACGTTATCTTGGCAAAACTCTCTTAGCCTTTGCCCTGCTTCACTCTGTACTCCAAGGCCAAATTTACCTGTTGCTCCAGGTATTTCTTGACTTCCTACTTTTGAATTCCAGTCCTCTATAAGGAAAACTACATCTTTTTTGGGGTGTTAGTTCTAAAAGGTCTTGTAGGTCTTCACAGAATCGTTCAACTTCAGCTTCTTCAGCATTACTGGTTCGGGCATAGGCTTGCATTACCGTGATATTAAATGGTTTGCCTTGGAAATGTACAGAGATCATTCTGTCGTTTTTGAGATTGCATCCAAGTACTGCATTTATGACTCTTTTGTTGACCATGATGGCTTCTCCAGTACTTCTAAGGTATTCCTGCCCACAGTCATAGATATAATGGTCATCTGAGTTAAATTCACCCATTCCAGTCCATTTTAGTTTGCTGATTCCTAGAATGTTGACATTCACTCTTGCTATCTCCTACTTGACCACTTCCAATTTGCCTTGATTCATGGACTTGACATTCCAGGTTCCTAAGCAATTTTGCTGTTTACAGCATTGAACCTTGCTTCTATCACCAGTCACATCCACAACTAGGTTTTGTTTTTGCTTTGGCTCCATCCCTTCATTCTTTCTGGAGTTATTTCTCCACTGATCTCCAGTAGCATATTGGGCACTTACCTACCTGGGGAGTTCCTCTTTCAGTATCGTATCATTTTGACTTTTCATACTGTTCATGGATTTCTCAAGGCAAGAATGCTAAAATGGTTTGCCATTCCCTTCTCCAGTGGAATACATTCTGTCACATTCTGTCTCTCCACCATGACCCGTCTGTCTTGAGTTGCCCCACATGACATGGCTTAGTTTCATTGAGTTATACAAGGCTGTGGTGATCTGCAAATCACTGCAGATGGTGATTGCAGCCATGAAATTAAAAGATGCTTACTCCTTGGAAGGAAAGTTATGACCGACTTAGATAGCATACTAAAAAGCAGAGACATTACTTTGCCAACAAAGGTGCATCTAGTCAAGGCTATGGTTATCCCAGTGGTAATGTATGGATGTGAAAGTTGGACTGTGAAGAAAGCTGAGCACCGAAGAATTGATGCTTTTGAGCTGTGGTACTGGAGAAGCTTCTTGAGAGTCCCTTGGACTGCAAGGAGATCCAACCAGTCCATCCTAAAGGAGATCAGTCCTGGATGTTCATTGGAAGGATGGATGCTGAAGCTGAAACTCCAATACTTTGGCCACCTAATGCTAAGAGTTGACTCATTGGAAAAGACCCTGATGCTGGGAGGGATTAGGGGCAGGAGGAGAAGGGGACGACAGAGAATGAGATGGTTGGATGGCATCACTGAGTCAATGGAGATGGGTTTTGGTGAACTCCGGGAGTTGTGATGGACAAGGAGGACTGGCGTGCTGTGATTCATGGGATCACAAAGAGTTGGACACGACAGAGCGGCTGAACTGAATAATAAACATTTTATTGTTTCCTTTCTCACAAACACAAGATTATATCATGTTTCCTCTATGCTCCTGGGGCTTCCCTGCTGGGTCAGATGATAAAGAATCTGCTTTCAATGCAAGAGACCCAAGTTCAGTCCCTGGGTTTGGAAGATCTCCTGGAGAAGGGAATGGCAACCCACTTCAGTACTCTTGCCTGGGGAATTCCATGGACATAGGAGCCTGGCAGGCTATAGCTCATGGGGTTGCAAAGAGTAAGATACCACTGAGCAACTAATATCTCCACTTTTTCTTTCTTTCACTTTATCTATGCTCCCTGCATATTTGTGTGTGTGCACATAGTCAGTCAGTAATGTCTGACTCTTGCAAAGCCTTATACTCCCAGAGTATCACTTTAATTATTACATTGAGGAAGATGGAGAGAACTTATAGTCCTTAGTATTCATTATGATGTTTAGCGCCTCCCCCTTCTCACCTATATAACTGATGAAAATGTTGTTGAAAAATAAATCATCATATCATTCTCCCTTATAGGTAATAGTGTGAAAAGAGGTTTCTCATGAATATATTTTATTAGATATGGTGTTCTATAATAAAATGACAGTGGAAGAAATTCTTCATGAACACTCTCTAAAACTTAGATGTTATAGAGTTAACATAGAACTTCATTTAAGAATATCCTAAAGAGTAGAGTCTGAATGACTCTCTATGTTGAATGGAAAGACCCCATCAATTCAACATGACTAAGCATCTGGTTTGTTTCAGTGCTACTATTTGACCTGAAGATTATAGGCAGTCTCAAATTATTTAAGGGGTAAAGTCTTTGAATTTCATCTTTGGAAGTTTTATAGAAGAGTGGTCAGGAGAGTCTAAAAATGCCCTTCTTATACTCATTTGGGCTTCCCTTGTGGCTCAGCTGGTAAAGAATCTACCTGCTGTGCAGGAGACCTGGGTTCGATCCCTGGGTTGGGAATATCCCCTGAAGAAGGCAACAGCTTCCCACTTCAGTATTCTGGCCTGGAGAAATCAATGGACTGTATAGTCTATGGGGGACACAAAGAGTCAGACACAACTGAGCAACTTTCACTTCAAACACATTTACTAGACAAAATCTTAACAGATCATCTTTACTCTACACAGCTATTTAGACACCTGTCCCAGTCTCAGGATATTCCAAAACATTGGTGTTCAGTGGTTTGTTAACATTTGACAAATATCTGCTTGGATCATGATTGAATCTAAAATATCTAATAACTTATGTTCATAAGAGGAACATACATAATTCAATAATTAATGAGATTCAGAGGTAAGTATTGGGTTGGTCAGAAAGCTCATTTAAGTTTATCCATAAAATCTTATGGAAAAGCTTGTATGAACTTTTTTGCCAGACCAGTATAATCTGTGATCATTTCATTCCTTGTTAACATGCTATATAATCTTATAGTAACATTTACAAATTCATTAATTTATGGTCTAGATAGCTTAAGAGAAAAGATATATTAACAGACCATATATTAAGGTTTTACTAAATGTTTACTGAATGAACAAATTACTTATTTTTATCATGAATAAGATTGAGGGCATACTCAAATTCAGGGGTAGTGACTTGTGTCTCTATAGTCTTTGGCAGAATACCGTCAATGTAATCTCTTAATTAAGTTGATTTATATGACCTTATATGACTCTCAAATGAATTGCAATAATCTTTGTATGTATGCTAAGTCACTTCAGTCATATCTAGCTCTTTCTGATCCCATCAACTGTAGCCCACCAGGCCCCTCTGTCCGTGGGATTCTCCAGGCAAAAATATTGGAGGAGGTTGCCATTTCCTTCTCCAGGGGATCTTCCCAACTCAGGGATCAAAGCCATGTCTTTTGCATCTCCTTAATTGACAGTCAGGTTCTTTACCACTAATACCACATGGAAAGCCTTTGTAATAATTGTTAAGGAGTCTCAAAAACATTCTAGTTTTCCTTCTTCCAGATGCATAATAGAATTCATTTTCCTGGCCCCTTAGAATATTCATAAGAACATGAGACTTGTTTCACAATAAAAGATAAATATCAGTGATATGTGTTATTTCCAAATGGTGGCATTAATAGTGCAAGCTTAATTTACCACACTGTTTTCCAAGTTAAAATAAACTTTATTATAGAAGCAATAAAAATGAGATAAATCACTAAAGAATATTGATAGACATAAGAGATTCAATTATTAGTCAGACTTAGAGAAATAGACTTTTCAGACACAGTATTTATTAAACTCAAAATCACAGTTTGAAGTTGCTAATAGACTTTGTTATTTTTGTGTTCAAGCATGAAAATGAAAGGCACTCAGTCATGTCTGACTCTTTGTGACCCCATGGGTATAGTCCATGGAATTATCTAGGCCAGAATACTGGAGTGGGTAGCCTTTCCCTTCTCCAGGGGCTCATCCCAACCCAGAGATTGAACCCAGGTCTCCCGCATTGCGGGCAGATTCTTTAGCAGCTGAGCCACAAGGAAAGTCCAAGAATACTGGAGTATGTAGCCTATCCCTTCTCCACCAATCTTCCCAACCCAAGAATCAACCCGGGGTCTCCTGCATTGCAGGCAGATTCTTTATCAGCTGAACTATCAGTTCAGACATGCTGCTGCTGCTGCTGCAGCTAAGTCACTTCAGTCATGTCCAACTCTGTGCAACTCCATAGATGGCAACCCACTAGGCTCCCCCATCCCTGGGATTCTCTAGGCAAGTACATTGGAGTGGGTTGCCATTTCCTCCAATGCGCGAAAGTGAAAAGTGAAAGTGAAGTCACTCAGTCGTATCCAACTCTTAGCGACCCCGTGGGTTGCAGCCTACCAGGCTCCTCCGCCCATGGGATTTTCCAGGCAAGAGTACTGAAGTGGGTTGCCATTGCCTTCTCCGCAGTTCAGACATTAGGACTTACTTATTCTAAGGTCACAGCAGCTTCTTTTCAAACTGTTAAGTATTATGTTTACCATTTTAGAGTGACCTAAATTGTTGTCAGGTTATAGATGACTATTTCATTATTTATAACATTTACATTAGCCATCATTTATAAAAGCCTGGTCTCTTGTATATAATTCCTTAAATTTATAGCTTGCTTTGCAGATTTTTTTGTCTTTTGTTGTGTTTCTGCTTCTTTTCATCAAAAGGGAACAGGAAAAACTTTTCTTAATCAGGATTCTTCTTCAATTCTATGATCTTCAACCTTCAATAAGACAAGAATTATCTGTACACGTTTAAGCATAGGTAATTTCTGTTTATATATCTTTTCATTAAGCACTCTCCTAGTGACGCTTTATTCTTTACAAATAAGTAATGTGTTGTCATATAATGAAAAGAAGTGAAAGTCACTCAGTCGTGTCTGACTCTTTGTTATCCATGGACTGTAGCCTACCAGGCTCCTCTGTCCATAGAATTCTCCAGGCAAGAACCCACTGGAGTGGGTTGCCATTTCCATCTCCAGGAGCTCTTCCCAACCCAGAGACTGAACCCAGGTCTCCCGCATTGTAGGCAGACTCTTTACCAACTGAGCCACCAGGGAAGCCCACTGTCATATAATGTATTCTTTAAAAAACAAGCCTGGTGATGTTCAATCTACTTATTTTTAAATCTCATGATAGGATACTTAAGAAAAGATTGTCATAAAACCTGTAAACTCATTCACCTTCATGTGGATCTGTAGAAAATTTCTGTGATATCAGGATTTTTAAAAACAATTTCTTCCTCATATATAGTTATAACATTTGTTTTTCCCATGTTAATTTTATGTCCTGATTAGACAAATCTAGAAGAGACTACTTTCTATATAATTTATATAAACTATATAATCTATTTTCATCAACTATATATGTGTATATTTATCTGTGTGCGTGAGTGGAAAAAAAACAGATAAAAAATTTGTTTCTCTCTAGCATATAAGAATTTAGTTTATTTACTTTGCCAAGACTTCTTGATAATAAACCTCTGTTCCAATTCTGCCATAAACTTTAGTTTCTGTCTCCCTAACAAGTTATACAGCCTAAAAATTGGGACATAGTTTTAGCTATTAATTTTTAAAATGTTAATATGAGTCTTCAGATGATAACAGAGCTCTTAGAGCAGAATTATAAAATATTTTAGAGAATGATTAAGGACTGATCACTTTTAACATGTTTTGTTGGTTGGTTCCCAAGTTTATTTTCAGGTTTCACGACACATTCAGAGGCCTCATAAGACACAGTGGGCAATCATACTCATGGCTAAACCTTATTACAGTGAAAAGACACATTGGAAAAAAGACAGCAAGAGAAAAACGTACATAGGGCAAAGTTCTTGAGAAACCAGGAACAAACTGTCAAAAGTCCTTTCCCAGTGGAGTCAGACAAGATGTGCTTAACTCCATGAACAGGCTGTGACAATACATATGAAGTGTTTTTGTTTGTTTTATTTGGCTGTGTTGGGTTTGTTGCAGCCTGTAAGATCATGGAGGCACACAGTCTTCTCTAGCTATGGCATGCAGGCTTAATTGCCTCCTGTCATGTGGGATCTTAGTTCCTATACCAGCGATCAAACTGCATTCCCTGCATTGGAAGACAGATTCTTAACCACTGGACCACTGGGGAAGTCTCATATGAAGTGTTTTCTACCAGAGAAGCTAATTAGAGAATAAGTTCTGAAAGTTTTATTGGGTAGAATAGACCCAAAAATAAAATTTTGGCATATCACCTACCAAAATTTCAGACTCTCAGAGGAAATTAAGTGCCAGTATGAATCACAGTTTATAGAGTTTACACACAGTGAGACCCATAATTTACAGAAAGTTTCGGTTCAGTGTGGGTTACTGTTTACCAGTTAAGTTCTCAGACACAAGCCAAGGGCCAATCCTTGAAGCAGGCTTTTGACAATAGCAGTCTTAGGCCTGTGGTGTCAACTGTTTTCCATAAACACATTGTGTCCCTTTCCCTGCTGTCACTCTCTTGATTTGTTTCTTGCTATGTTTGAATCTATGAGTTGTCCTAAATTATTATTTTTCTAATTTACCATGTTCAATTATTTTTTGTTCTTAAAAGATACCTTCTGGATAAAGAGTTTCTTTTCTTTCGTTTTTTTTTTTTTTTTTTTTGGTTTTTCTTTGGGCAGAGGCATGGGGCTTTTTTAGTTTTTTTTTTTAATATTTATTTATTTGGCTGCACTGGATCTTAGTTGCAATGTATAGGATCTTTATGCAGCATCTTTAGTTATGGCATGTGGTATCTAGTTCCCTGACTGGGGATCACACCTAGGCTTCCTGCATTGAGAGTGCAGATCACCAGAGGAGTCCCCAGAGTTTCTTTATTTGGGTAATAAAAATGTTCAGAAATTATTAGTGCTAGCTGCACAACTTTATACATATTTTAAAACTCATTAAGTGGTACATCTTATAAAGGTGAATTTTATGTTGGTTGACTTGCATCTTAAACAATTTTTTGAAGATAATTTTACCTTCAAATCTATTTAAAAAGTTTTCTTGTTTGGTTGGTTGTTACAGCAATGCTTTTTTAAAACACCATTAGACTTTAGTTTGCCTAGTTCCAGACTAAATGTTTTTCAGTCCAAGACATTTCAGAGTGAAACATGGCCATAAAACCTTGACAGTAAGGGTATCTTCTATTTGGCATGTACTTTATGCTTCACAAAGGAAGTATATATACATTATTTAACTTCATCCCCCTCAACCACTCTCTGTTCATTATGGAACTGGAGAAACATAATATGATAACCTTTTAGTATTGCAACAGTTTATTCAAAAGGCATGACTGGAATTTGTCACTTAGAGAGGTCTTCAGAGTCTGATGTCAGGACAGGTGTGCAACTTTGTACAGATTTGTGTTAATTGCTTTGAAAAAGCAGTTCAACATTCTCCCAGGTGGGTACAAGGAACAGGTTGTCCAGGCTGGTGAAAATGACATTATGCTCTGTCATTGCTTTGGTTATTAGTTACTGTAATGATAACTNTTGAAAGCCTCAAAATCAGTGAATATTGTAGTTTTTGATATAGTTGCTCTTTGACTATAAAGTATTCTACATGTTATTAAAATATTGCCCAATATTGATGAGTTATATAATTTATTTAATATATATTAAACACATTGTGTGCAAAGGCTTACAAAATTAAGTTGAAATTGGAAATTTATAATGACTGTGTTAGTCCATAATTATTATCTTCTTCTCCTTCATTATTTTCTTTCCTGCTCTTTATTTTTGAAATAGAATTAGTCTTTTACAAAATCTTTGACCTTCTTCAAATAGTTTCCTGTCCTTTGGAGAGAACTAGACTTCATAGCTGATACCTGGGACTATGAAATATGCACTTGCCTAAGGTGCCAGAGCTACTGTCACGTAGTGTCTGTTGACATTTAAAAATAAACATTGTCATGTCCGAACTAGTGGAAAAAATAGCTACTCCTGCTGTACTTCCAGCTCTCTTCTCTGTTTGCTGTCCAGAAGCTCTGCCTGGGGTTGAAACGCTGAATGGTTCTCAGATATGTCTAAATGCATTCCTTGCTGTGAAGCAGGATGGAAACTGGATGCTTCTTATGGTCTGAATTTCCTTGCAACGTTATTCACTGTTTCAACTTTTTCTCCCAAAGGCTATAATAGAAAGTAAGCAAAGAAATAAAGTACATCTTGGGACAGGCAACATACCATAGACTTTAGTTGTCATCTCGTTCACTGTAACTCCTAATGAATTTATGGCAATACAGTCTTTCTTGAAAAGTGTCTCTTTATGTTCCACACAAGTCTGACTTTATTCAGTTTCTATTATGGAATTCTACTTCATGCTCCATATACTACTCTTAAAAGCATTTTTATCTCTTGTCTGTTCCAAATTCTTAGAATCCACTGAATTAAAGTTTTTGGTAGTTGGTTATCTAGACCGCAGAGATGCAGAGATGACATTTTCCAAAGAACTATATTGTGCATTTGAATAAAACAGTTTCTGAGCTAAAAAGATGGGTATTTTCTAAAGACAAACAACAACAACAAAGCAAACAAACAAAAAAAACACTCACCAAGAGAATTATATATACCTTAAGATATGATAAAAATAATGGGGCATTGTTAAAGTTATTAAAATCTCCATGTGTAAATTCTAACATCAGTTTAGTACAATGATAATTGATGCTGTGAAAGACAAACTTGAGATTATTAAATGTCTGATGATTCTCGTTTTTGTGATTCCTAGTCTGAAGAATGGAGAAGGCAATGGCACCCCACTCCAGTAGTCTTGCCTGGAAAATCCCGTGGATGGAGGAGCCTGGTAGGCTGCAGTCCATGGGGTAGCAAAGAGTCAGACACGACTGAGTGACTTCACTTTCACTTTTCACTTTCATGCATTGGAGAAGGAAATGGCAACCCACTCCAGTGTTCTTGCCTGGAGAATCTCAGGGATGACAGAGCCTGGTGGGCTGCCGTCTGTGGGGTCGCATAGAGTCGGACACGACTGAAGCGACTTAGCAGCAGCAGCAGTCTGAAGAAACAGCAACATATTTGGAATTATTTGTAAATCTTGAGAGTGTAAATATAAATTGCAATGTGCTTATATACTACTTTTCACACCAGCTGCGATGGAACGTGCGGCAGAAGTGGCCGGCTGTGACAGACCTCACAGAAGTGTGGCCGAGAGGAGCTATCCCACGTCCGAGGTCAGGGGTGGTGTCCAGGAGGAGCTACTCCACATCTGAGGTCAGGGGTGGCGGCTGAGAAGAGCAACTCCATGCCTGAGGTCAGAGGCGGCAGCCAAGAGGAGCAACCACACATCCAAGGAGCGGCAGCTGTGCGGGCACAGGAGGGCTGAGAGGAGCTACCCCATGTTCAAGGTCAGGTGGGGTGGCAGTGAGGAGATAACCCTCGTCCAAGGTAAGGAGGAGTGGCTGTGCTTAGCTGGAGCAGACCTGAAGAGATACCCCATGGCGAGGTAAGAGAAACCCAAATAAGACTATAGGTGTTGCGAGAGGGCATAGCAGGGCATACACACTGAAACCATAATGACAGAAAACTAGCCAGTGTGATCACATGGACCACAGCCTTGTCTAACTCAATGAAACTAAGCTATGCTGTGTGGGGCCACCGAAGATGGGCAGGTCATGGTGGAGAGGTCTGACAGAATGTGGCCCACTAGAGAAAGGAATGGTAAACCATTTCAATATTCTTGCCTTGAGAACCCCATGAACAGCATGAAAGGCACAATGATAAGATACTGAAAGAGGAACTCCCCAGGTCAGTAGGTGCCCTATATGCTACTGGAGGTCAGTGGAGAAATTACTCCAGAAGGAATGAAGGGATGGAGCCAAAGCAAAAATAATACCCAGTTGTGGAGGTGATTGATGATAGAAGCAAGGTCCGATGCTGTAAAGAGCAATATTGCATAGAAACCTGGAATGTANGAACTCCCCAGGTCAGTAGGTGCCCTATATGCTACTGGAGGTCAGTGGAGAAATTACTCCAGAAGGAATGAAGGGATGGAGCCAAAGCAAAAATAATACCCAGTTGTGGAGGTGATTGATGATAGAAGCAAGGTCCGATGCTGTAAAGAGCAATATTGCATAGAAACCTGGAATGTAAGATCCATGAATCAAGGCAAATTGGAAGTGGTCAAACAGGAGATGGCAAGAGTGAATGTCAACATTCTAGGAGTCAGTGACCTAAAATGGACTGGAATGAGTGAATTTAACTCAGATGACCATTATATCTACTACTGTGGGCAGGAATCCCTCAGAAGAAGTGGAGTAGCCACCATGGTCAACAAAAGAGTCTGAAACACAGTACTTGGATGCAATCTCAAAAACAACAGAATGATCTCTGCTCATTTCCAAGGCAAACCATGTAATATTATAGTAATCTAAGTCTATGCCTCAAGCAGTAACTCTGAAGAAGTTTAAGTTGAACTGTTCTAAGAAGACCTACAAGACCCTTTATAACTAACACCCAAAAAAGATGTCCTTTTCGTTATAGGGGACTAGAATGCAAAAGTAGGAAGTCAAGAAACACCTGGAATAACAGGAAAATCTGGCCTTGGAATATGGAATGAAGCAGGGCAAAGGCTAATAGATTTTTGTCAAGTAAATGCACTGGTCATAGAAAACGCTCTCTTCCAACAACATAAGAGAAGACTCTACACATGGACATCACCAGATGGTCAACACCGAAATCAGATTGATTATATTCTTTGCAGCCAAAGATGGAGAAGCTCTATAGAGTCACCAAAAACAAGACTGGGAGTGGACTGTGGCTCAGACATGAACTTACCGCCAAATTCAGACTTAAAGAAAGTAGGGAAAACCACTAGACCATTGAGGTATGATCTAAATCAAATCCCTTATGATTATACATTGGAAGAGAGAAATACATTTAAGGGACTAGATCTGATAGAGAAATAGAGCAGAGGGATAGAGTGCCTGCTGAACTATGGTTGGAGGTTCGTGGCATTGTACAGGAGACATGGATCAAGACCATCCCATTGGAAAAGAAATGCAAAAAAGCAAAATGACTGTCTGAGGAGGCCTTACAAATAGCTGTGAAAAGAATAGAAGTGAAAAGGAAAGGAGAAGAGGAAAGATATAAGCATCTGAATGCAGAGTTCCAAAGAATAGTAAGAAGAGATAAGAAAGCCTTCCTCAGCGATCAATGAAAAGAAATAGAGGAAAACAACAGAATGGGAAAGACTGAAGATCACTTCAGGAAAATTAGAGATACCAAGGGAACATTTCATGCAAAGATGGGCTCAATAAAGGACAGAAATGCTATGGACCTAATAGATGCAGAAGATATTAAGAAGAGGTGGCAAGAACACAGAGAAGACCTGTACAGAAAAGATCTTCACGTTCTAGATAATCACGATGGTGTGATCATTCACCTAGAACCAGACATCCTGAAATGTGAAGTCAACTGGGCCTTAGAAAGCATTACTACGAGCAAAGCTAGTGGAGGTGATGGAATTCCAGTTGAGCTATTTCAAGTCCTGAATGATGATGCTGTGAAAGTGCTGCACTCAATATGCCAGCATATTTGGAAAACTCAGCAGTGGCCACAGGCCTGGAAAAGTTCAGTTTTCATTCCAATCCCAAAGAAAGGCAATGCCAAACAATGCTCAAACTACCGTAAAATTGCACTCATCTTACACGCTGGTAAAGTAATGCTCAAAATTCTCCAAGCCAGGTTTCAGCAATACGTGAACCATGAACTTTCAAATGTTCAAGCTGGTTTTAGAAAAGACAGAGGAACCAGAGTTCCAATTGCCAACACCTGCTGGATCATCAAAAAAACAAGAGAGTTCCAGAAAAATATCTATTTCTGCTTTATTGACTATGCCAAAGCCTTTGACTGTGTGGATCACAATAAACTGTGGAAAATTCTGAAAGAGAAGGGCATACCAGACCATCTGAACTGCCTCTTAAGATACCTATGCGCAGGTTAGGAAGCAACAGTGAGAACTGGACATGGAACAACATACTAGTTCCAAATAGTTTGTAAAGGAGTATATCAAGGCTGTGTATTGTCACCTTGCTTAGTTAACTTATATGCAGAATGCATCATGAGAAACGCTGTGCCGGAAGAAGCACAAGCTGGAGTCAAGATTGCTGGGAGAAATATCAATAACCTCAGATATGCAGATGACATCACCTTACGGCAGAAAGTGAAGAGGAGCTAAAAATCCTCTTGAAAGTGAAAGAGGAGAGTGAAAAAGTTGGCTTAAAGCTCAACATTAAGAAAAAAAAGATCATGGCATCAAGTCCCGTCACTTCATGGGAAATAGATAGGGAAACAGTGGAAACAGTGTCAGACTTTATATTTTTAGGCTCCAAAATCACTGCAGATGGTGATTGCAGCCATGCAATTAAAAGATGCTTACTCCTTGGAAGGAAAGTTATGACCAACCTAGATAGCATATTGAAAAGCAGAGATGTTACTCTGCCAACAAAGGGTCCATCTAGACAAGGCTATGGTTTTTCTAGTGGTCATGTACGGGTGTGAAAGTTAGACTGTGAAGAAAGATGAGTGCCGAGGATTTGATGCTTTGGGAACTGTGGTGTTGGAGAAGACTCTTGAGAGTCTCTTGGACTGCAAGGAGATCCAACCAGTCCATTATAAAGGAGATTGGTCTTGGGTGTTCTTTGGAAGGAATGATGCTGAAGCTGAAACTCCAGTACTTTGGCCAGTTCATGCAATGTGTTGACTCATTGGAAAAGACTGATGCTGGGAGGGATTGAGGGCAGGAGGAGAAGGGGTCGACAGAGGATGAGATGGCTGGATGGCATCACCTACTAGATGGACATGAGTTTGAGTAACTCTGGGAGTTGGTGATGGACAGGGAAACCTGGCGTGCTGCAGTTCATTGGGTGGCAAAGAGGTGGACATGACTGAGTGACTGAACTAAACTGGGTCTTTTCCAATGAGTCACCTGTTCGCATCAAGTGGGCAAAATATTGGAGCTTCAGTATTAGTCCTTCCAATGCATATTCAGGGTTGATTTCATTTAGGATTGACTGTTTTGATCTCCTTGCTGCCCAGAGAACTCTCAAGAGTCTTCTCCAGCACCATATTTCAAAAGCATCAATTCTGTGGCTCCCAGCTTTCTTTACGGTCTGACTATCACATCCGTACATGACTACTGAAAAACAATAGCATAGCTTTAACTATACAGGCCTATGCTGACAAGGTGATGTCTCTGCTTTTTAACAAGTTGTTTAGGTTCAATATTATGTGACAACCTAAAGACAAAAAGAATTTTAAAAGTAATAGAGACATGTGTATGTATAGTTGAATCACTTTTCTATTTACCTGAAGTTTTCACAGCATTGTTAACCATACTCCAATATAAATAAAAAGTTAAGAAAAAACCACGAAGTTGGGTAAGAGAAGGAAAAGTCCCTAATGCTAGGAAAGATTGAGGACAAAAGGTAAAGAAGACGTCAGAGGATGAGATGGCTGGATGACATCACTGATGCAATGAACATGAACTTGGGCAAACTCTGGGAGATGCTGAGGGACAGGGAGCCCTGGTGTGCTGCAGTCCATGGGGTCATGAAGAATTGGACACGACTAGGAGACTGAACAACAACAAGGGAAGGGGAACTAGACAGTACTTGCTGATGTTACAAATCATGGATTCCTGTACTTCCAGGTAACAATGCCAAGGCCTGAATTACATACAGTTGTTTCTCAGCCCCTTTGTAGAGCTCTTGTGTCTCCAACCCAGGCTTCCTGAATTTTGGTAAGTTGATTGTCTGGTCACTTTTATATCTGTGACAGACTTAAGATTAAAAAGAAAATTACATCATTGGTTGAAACCACAAATAAAATGTTATTTTTAATGGATAAAGCTTTTCCAAGACATAACATCTGATTACAGTAGAGAGGTTTTAGAAGGCTGCTGTTTTTTTTTTTTTCTTTATCCACATCTTCTGCCTTTTCTTTTTATTCTATCAGTATATTCATTCCTGTGATAAATGGCTTTCTAATAGTCCATGTGCATTTATAAAATATTCAAATATTGCTATTAAAATATCACAGGCATTGTGGCCCTCTGTCAAAAGTTAATTTCTAGGACATTTTTAAGGTCAACACAGCTGTTAAACTGTTTAAGTAACCATCATTGCCCTGTTAATCTAAGGGGCTAGTTGATATAACATACCACCTTTCCAACGATCCCTACCTCTATTTAAATTGGTAATATAATAGGTTTGAGGGATTCTGTAATGTATCCTAGCCTATAGGTTAAAATTTTGAATTAAATGGTATCAATATTTGTATATTTCTCCCTTAATATTTGAATTCTCAATGTCTCCATCATTACCAACCATATTTTTATACTTCTCTTCAGTATGTGTGATTAACATTTTCAGCTGAAGTGGAAATAGGAAATGGTCATGGCTAAATTGCTTCTTGTAAAGTCACTTTCCATTACAGACTCTGTATAGTAAAATTGGTGTGCTCAATCATCTAAAGAAACAAGAACCACTGTGCGGTTTTCATTCATTCTCATTCAGAGTTTTTATTTGATTAATCGTAAAGTGCCTGCACACTGGTTTCAAATATGTTTGAAAGATAGCTATAGTATCTTATAAGTCAGTGTGACATAGAAATAAAATACACATTTTCAGGTTATTTTCAAATATACCATACAGATTTTTTTTTTTAAACCAATACTTCTGTGACATGCTGCTGCTGCTGCTGCTTCTAAGTCGCTTCAGTCGTGTCTGACCCTGTGCGACACCATAGACGGCAGCCCACTGTCTCTGGGATTCTCTTAGCGACCCCATGGACTACAGCCCACCAGGCTCCTCCACTCATGGGATTTTCCAGGCAAGAGTACTGGAGTGGGGTGCCATTGCTTTCTGTGACATAATTACTATTTATTTCAGATTCAGACATCTCTAAAACCCACAAATAAATATAGTTAGATTTCCAAGTCAAGGAAACTCTTTGAAATGCACTTCAGGTACTCTTGCCTGAAATATATTTGCTATGTTTTAAAACTTTATTACTGAAATATATATCCTGAAAAAGCTATTCTACTAATATTTCATCAGATTTTTTTTTTTTTTTTTTTTTACTGTTCTGAGTCTTTGTTGCTGTGCAAGGGCTTTCTCTGGTTGCGCCCAGCAGGGGCTGCTCTCTAGTTGTAGTTCATGAGCTTTGTTTGTTGCAGAGCACAGGCTCTAGAGCACATGGGCTTCAGTAGTTGTGGCATATAGGCTTAACTGCCTTGCAACATGTTCAATCTTCTTTAACTAGGGATAGAACCCATGTCCCCAGGATTGGCAGGTGTATTCTTAACCCCTGGAACTCCAGTGAAGTTCAGAATGGTTCTGATTTAATTATATAAGTACCCTTTTTANGAGCACAGGCTCTAGAGCACATGGGCTTCAGTAGTTGTGGCATATAGGCTTAACTGCCTTGCAACATGTTCAATCTTCTTTAACTAGGGATAGAACCCGTGTCCCCAAGATTGGCAGGTGTATTCTTAACCCCTGGAACTCCAGTGAAGTTCAGAATGGTTCTGATTTAATTATATAAGTACCCTTTTTATTTCATCCCTTATTCACATATTTCCATAACTGTAGCCCAAGCTTCAGTTTACTGAACAGGATTAGCTCCAGTTCTGCTTTCTTACTTTCACCTCCATAGCTAAGTGACTTTAGGCATTAACCTCCCTGGACCTTGATTACTTCATTTGGATAAGAAAGGAGTTAGATTAGAAGTAATAGGGAAAACCAATAGACCATTAATATATGACCTACTTAATGTATAATCCCTTAAGATTATACAGTGGAAGTGAGAAATAGATTCAAGGGATTAGATCTGATAGAATGCCTGAAGAACTATGGACAGAGGTTAGTGACATTGTACAGGAGGAAGGGATCAAGATCATCCCCAAGAAAAAGAAATGCAAAAAGCCAAAAAGGTCATCTAAGGAGGTCTTACAAATAGCTGGGAATAGAAGAGAAGCCAAAGGCAAAGGACAGAAGGTAAGACACACTCATTTGAATACGGAGCTGGAAAGAATAGTAAGGAGAGATAAGAAAGCCTTCCTCAATGATCAGTGCAAAGAAAGAGAGGAAAACAGCAGAATGAGAAAGACTAGAGATCTCTTTAAGAAAATTAGAGATACCAAGGGAACATTTCATGCAAACATGGGGTCGATACAGGACAGAAATGGTATGGACCTAACAGAAGTAGAAGATATTTAGAAGAAGGGGCAAGAATACACAGAAGAACTTCATGACCTAGATAATCACGATGGTGTGATCGTTTACCTGGAGCCAGACATTCTGGAATGCGAAGTCAAGTGGGCCTTAGGAAGCTTCACTAAGACCAAAGCTAGTGGAGGTGATGGAATTCCAATTGAACTATTTCAAATCTGAAAAGATGATGCTGTGAAAGTGCTGCACTCAATATGCCAGCAAATTTGGAACACTCAGCAGTAGCCACAGGACTGGAAAAGGTCAGTTTTCATTCCAATCCCAAAGAAAGGCAATGCCAAACGATGTTCAAACTACCATACGATTACACTCATCTCACACGTTAGTAAAGTAATGCTCAAAATTCTCCAAGCCAGGCTTCAGCAATATATGAACGGTGAAATTCCAGATGTTCAAGCTGGATTTAGAAAAGCCAGAGAAACAGGACATCAAATTGCCAATATCTGCTGGATCATCAAGAAAAGCAAGAGAGTTCCAGAAAAATATCTACTTCTGCTTTTTTGACTATGCCAAAGCCTTTGTGTGGATCACAACAAACTGTTGAAAATTCGTAGAGATGGGAATACCAGACTGCCTGACCTGCCTCTTGAGAAACCTATATGCAGGTCAGGAAGCAACAGTTAGAACTGGACATGGAACAACAGACTGGTTCCAAATAGGAAAAGGAGTATGTCAAGGCTGTATATTGTCACCCTGCTTATTTAACTTACATGCAGAGTACAACATAAGAAATGATGGGCTGGATGAATCACAAGCTGGAATCAAAACTGACAGGAGAAATATCAATTACCTCAGATATGCAGATAACATCACCCTATGGCAGAAATCAAAGAAGAACTAAAGAGCCTCTTGATAAAAGTGAAAGTGGAGAGTGAAAAAAATTGGCTTAAAGCTCAACATTCAGAAAACCAAAATCACAGTGTCTTGTCCCATCACTTCATGGTAAATAGATGGGGAAATAGTGAAAACAGTGCCTGACTTTAAAATCACTGCAGATGGTAACTGCCGTCATGAAATTAAAAGACACTTACTTCTTGGAAGAAAAGTTATAACCAACCTAGACAACATATTAAAAAGCAGAGACATTACTTTGCCAACAATGGTCTGTCTAGTCAAAACTATGGTTTTCCCCATAATCTTGTATGGATATGAGAGTTGGACTATAAAAAAAGCTGAGCGCAGAAGAAGTGATGCTTTTGAACTGTCGTGTTGGAGAAGACTCTTGAGAGTCCTTTGGACTTCAAGGAGATCCAACCAGTCCATGTTCAAGGAAATCAGTCCTGAATTTTCACTGTAAGGACTGATGCTGAAGCTGAAAGTCCAATACTTTGGCTACGTAATGTGAAAGAACTGACTCATTGAAGAAGACCCTGATGCTGGGAAAGATTGAAGGCAGGAGGAGAAGGGGCGACAGAGGATGTGATGGTTGGGTGGCATCATTGACTCAATGGACATGAGTTTGAGTAACCTCAATGAGTTGGACAGGGAGGCCTGGCGTGCTGCAGTCCGTGGGGTCACAAAGAGTCGGGCATGACTGAGCAACTGAAGTGAACTGAATCTATATTCTAACCTAATACTTACATTCTACAGAGTTGTGTCCTTTTGGCTAATAGTGAAACTGTCTCAGAGTTTCATTCTAAACAGTTTTTCTACTCTAGTTTATCAGAATAAAATGAATAGGATATGACTGCATGTTGTCCTTTACCTTACTAAGTAAGGTGACATTTCTACATTCTGAACATAAAAAATTTACATTTTTTTGAATCAAAATAATCAACATGCTCATATAAAACTAATTAGCCCCCACGAGTGATGGGAAATGTGGGGGGAGCCTGGGATTTTGGATGGAACTTCCCTGATGGCTCAGTCAGTAAAGAATCTACCTGCAATGGAGGAGCCCTGAGCTTTATCCCTGGGTAGGGAAGATGTTTTGGGGAAGAGAATAGCAATCCACTCCAGTATTCTTGCCTGGAAAATCCCATGGAGAAAGGATCCTGGTGGACTATATTCCTTGGGGTCCCAAAGAGTCTGACATGACTGTGTGACTAACCATTCATTTGCCCTCTCTACTCCAGAGACCAAAGAGCTGAGCAATATATTAAGGAGCTACGTGGAAATTGAAGTACTCTGAGAACCTCATTGCTCATAAAGCTTTATCTAAGGACTTGATGTGGACCTGAAGTGTTATGCTTTCTCCCCTAAAATATAACCATTGCCAAGAAGGAAAAAAATGGGTTCTTGGAGCTTACCTAGGCAACATGGGGAGAATAATAACTTGCAATGTTCTGTCTTATGTTGTAGAATAGCCCTTTCCCAATGAGAGTATAGAGTGAGGCAAGAGTAAAGAGAAAGTGTGTATGTGTGTTTGTGTGTGTGTGAGAGAGAGAGAGAGAGAGAGAACACAGAGAGAGATACAGAGAGAGGAGGAGAGAGAGAAAGGATGGAAGGAAAGGGGGAAACTCTGAAAGAGCAAGGGTCTTTTCTCATAAAAGCAAGAGGATACAAGAATGGGCAGACTGGTGCTAAATAGGATGATGCACCTCACTCCCACAATCTCCGGCCCTTGTGTTATCACTAGTAGGTTTGTCTCACAGGCACAAAGCATAGTTACATATGGCCTTCTGCTTTCTAGCCAGTAAACTTTCTTCCCCTTCACATGGAGACTCTTCCTAACCCTTCACAAAGAAAACAAAAATCTCAATGTGAAACACTACCAAGGAGTCAGGGACTTGTGAATTTTGGCAGATATAGTCAAACAGAGAGTATTTCACTTTATTGAGGTGGTGGTTTATGTAAAAAAATAGAGAAGATGCAATAACTTTTCATTGGGGATTTAGGATTTCAAGACTAATACTCTAGTCTGTCTTCTGATAAGTATCTTTGGGGAATGGGTTTGACCATTCTAAGCATTGTAGTAACTGGGTTAAGGGCATCCTTTGATGTACCCTTGCCTTTGACATCTGACAGCTTCACCCTGTTCCCAACGAAAGGGTTAGCAGGAAGACATATGATCTCTGACAAGGGTTGTGTATAGATCAATAGGAAGGAGGCATAGCTGACCCAGTGTCTTCACAATTTAACTGCTTTGTTGTACCATCTGTCAAACAAGTCTAGTGATAAGTGCTATTGGGTTACACTGGAGAAGACTGTAGACTCAAGCCATAGGGCTCACTACTTTAGGAGGCCAACCTCATGATTCACTGGCCTAATAAACTCTCCTTAACAAATCTGCAGCTGAGGAAACATACTGTGAGACCCATTACAAGTTAGAGCCCTAATTTCATGAGTTTCTTTTGCTATGCAAATCATGACTTGATAGAATGGCCAAGGTGAAGTGAATTTATGTTCAATTATATTTCAAGGAACAATGTTGTAGCACACTTGCCTCGCAACAATGCCTGTCAAGTAACTAATTAAAAGTAGAGTGGTTTGTTTAATAGTAATTATACATATATTTAATATATATTTAATTCCATACCTATTAAATATATTATTTACATATTTAATAAATTTTGTTAAAATTGTGTGTTAAATTAAGCACACACACTGGAATTGGGGCCAGAATCTTCATTATAGTGTATTATTAAAGTTAATATGTACATTAGGACCCAGAAAACGGAGGACACCCCAGTAGTCTGGCTGATGTCACAAATCTAAACTTTAAGTCTACACTGACAGGAAGCACCTGTCAAGGAAACCTAACATACACCAATAGTAGGCCTCTATTTCAACTTTAGCCACACAGGACCTGCTGGCCTTATAAGGAAACTCCCCATCTCCTAGTTAATCTTGTCCTATTTCCATAGTGCCTTTTCTAAAGCTCTATGAAAATCTCTCTTGCCCCAAATCTCTTGTGAACAATGCTCAATTGTTTGTAAGGCACTGCATGCCCCAATCTATGGATTGTGTTCCTTTGAATAAAGGACATCAAATTCATTACGAGATGGCTTCAGATTTGTGACTTGACAATCCAGTTGGCTGTTGATTAATGTGAGAGTTGATCCTTGTGTAACTTATAGTTGGCTGGCCCTCCATGTCCCCTGTTCTTCCACATCTGAGGATTTAGTCAACCACAGATCCTATAGTAATGTAGTATTTACTTTTGAAAAATATCTGAAAGTGAACCCAAGCTGTTCAAACCTATATTGTTTAGGAGTCAACTATATATATAATGTATTACAATGTAAGTATACAATACAGATAATATTGTTACTGTTGCCTAGATTTTTTGTGGTTATTTCACTTTGTTGGTTCTTTGAAAGAGGAATGACTTCAGTTCAGTTCAGTTCAGTTGCTCAGTTGTGTCCAACTCTTTGTGACCCCATGAATCGCAGCACACCAGGCCTCCGTGTCCATCACCATCTCCCGGAGTTCACTCAGACTCATGTCCATTGAGTCAGTGATGCCATCCAGCCATCTCATCCTCTGTCGTCGCCCTTTCCTCCTGCCCCCAATCCTTCCCAGCATCAGAGTCTTTTCCAATGAGTCAACTCTTTGCATGAGGTGGCAAAAGTACTAGCGTTTCAGCTTCAGCATCATTTCTTCCAAAGAAATCCCAGGGCTAATCTCTTTTAGAATGAACTGGTTGGATCTCCTGGCAGTCCAAGGGACTCTCAAGAGGCTTCTCCAACATCACAGCTCAAAAGCATCAATTCTTCGGCGCTCAGCTTTCTTCACAGTCCAACTCTCACATCCATACATGACCACTGGAAAAACTATAGCCTTGACTAGATGGACATTTTTTGGCAAAGTAATGTCTCTGCTTTTCAATATGCTGTTTAGGTTGGTCATAACTTTTCTTCCAAGGAGCAAGCGTCTTTTAATTTCATGGCTGCAATCACCATCTGCAGTGATTTTGGAACCCAGAAAAATAAAGTCTGACACTGTTTCCCCATCTATTTCCCATGAAGTGATGGGATCAGATCTTCGTTTTCTGAATGTTGAGCTTTAAGCCAACTTTTTCACTCTCCTCTTTCACTTTCATCAAGAGGCTTTTTAGTTCCTATTCACTTTCTGCCATAAGGGTGGTGTCATCTGCGTATCTGAGGTTATTGATATTTTTCCCAACAATCTTGATTCCAGCTTGTGCTTCTTCCGGCACAGCGTTTCTCATGATGTACTCTGCATATAAGTTAAATAGCCATGAACTGCATGTAAGTTTCTCAAGAGGCAGGTCAGGGAGTCTGGTATTCCCATCTCTTTCAGAATTTTTCACAGTTTATTGTGATGCACACTTTCAAAGGCTTTGGCTTAGTAGATTTAGTTTTCAGCAGCCACACACTATATTGATATATGTTCAATATATTTTAGGTTTCCTTGGTGACTCATATGGTAAATAATCTGCCTGCAACACAGGAGACTTTGGTTTGATCCCTGGATTGGAGAGATACCTGGAGAAGGAAATGACTATGCACTCCAGTATTCTTGCATGGAGAATCCCTTGGACAGAGGAACCTGGCAGGCTATAGTCCATGAGATAGCAAAGAGTGAACACAACNTTCCTTGGTGACTCATATGGTAAATAATCTGCCTGCAACACAGGAGACTTTGGTTTGATCCCTGGATTGGAGAGATACCTGGAGAAGGAAATGACTATGCACTCCAGTATTCTTGCATGGAGAATCCCTTGGACAGAGGAACCTGGCAGGCTATAGTCCATGAGATAGCAAAGAGTGAACACAACTGAGCAACTTTCACTTTCACTTTTCATCTTCAATATATTTAGTCCCTTTTTTCTTCCTGATTTTTTTTTCTTCCATTATCTCAAAAGGTGCCTAAGTTTTGCTTAGAAATTACATTTTATCACTTGAACTCAATCATTAGTCCTTTGGACTAAGACTCTATTATGTCCCTTACTTTCTGGATCTGTATTGTTTGAGTCTAAGTGTCAATTCACCTGTAGATTTCTCTCACTCTGAGTTCTATTTTCTTTATCCCATTAAGAAAACAGTAAATAGATAAGGTCTTGTGCTCAATTGAATTATATTCTGAGTTGATATGACTAACAACTATAAATACAGGAAATACTGGTTAATTTATCACTCTCTTCTGAGATTAAAGGCATTCTTTTCCATTCATCTTTTAGGGGAAAGACATGTTTTCTTTGGTCCAAACTTTAGGCTTTTGTTGTTGTTCAATTCCTAAGTCATCTCCAACTCTTTGACATCCTGTGGACTGCAGCCCACCAGGTTCCTCAGTCCTTTACTAACTCCTTGTGTTTGCTCAAATTCATGTTCACTGAGTCAGTGATGCTGAAAGTGAAAGTGTTACTCTGTCAGTTATGTCTGACTGTTTGCCATACCATGGACTGTAACCCCACCAGGCTCCTCTGTCTTTGGAATTCTTGAGGCAAGAATACTGGAGCAGGAAGCCATTCCTTTCTCCAAGGGACCTTCTGGACCAGGGATAGAACCCAAGTTTCCTGCATTTAGCTTGGTAAATTATTTTTTTTAAATCAAGTATGAAAATTTATGACTGTCAGGACATCTGTCAAATCAAGTAGCTGAAATATTTATCTGATACTCTTCTAAGGCCTTAAACTTTGTTATTGACTAAGGAAGGCAATGGCACCCAACTCCAGTACTCTTGCTTGGAAAATCCCATGGACAGAGGAGCCTGGTAGGCTGCAGTCCATGGGGTCGCACAGAGTCGGACACGACAGAGTCGGACACGACTGAAGCAACTTAGCAGCAGCAGCAGGGTAGTTATATCATCTGTATTAAGGGATTTAGATCACATTTAGTTGATGAATGATTTAATACCAGAAACAATCTATTTAAATAGTTTTGAAAGGTAAAATTTTTCTTAAAGCCCAAAGGAAAATGTTAAAAAGAAAATAGAATGCTATGTCAATAAGAAAAAAAAAAATCCTTAACAGTGCTCTCTTAAAATCTTTATTGAATCAGCAGTAAAACAAAAGCAAATATATAATATATATATGTGTGTGTGTACAAAATAAGGATGGTGCAATTATCAATTAATTATTGAATTTACTACTACCAGAGTTTCTCTAGTGGCTCACACAGTAAAGAATCTGCCTGCAATGCAGGAGATCCAGGTTCAATCCCTGGGTCAGGGAGATGCCCTGGAGTAGGGAATGGCTACCCACTCCAGTATTCTTGTCTGGAGAATTCCATGGACAGAAGAGTATCGTTCTCTTAAAATCTTTATTGAATCAGCAGTAAAACAAAAGCATATATATGTACAATATAAAAAAGGCACAATTGCCAATTTAATTTTTGAATTTTCTACTGCCAAGAAGTAATTAATGAGCTTAGCTCAGAAGCAATACTAGAAAACTACAAACTTGTACAAACGACAAAACACAAGTGATGTATATTATTTTTAAAGACCATATGTTTGCATTTTAGTGCCTCTTGAAGATTATACTAGAATGATAGTCACATATGTACACAAAATGTGGATCTAAAGAACAGTATGAATTAACTATATTGTTACACAATTAAATTTGAAGAATCATTTTCAAAGTCAGCTTAATGTATAATTCTTAAAGAGTTTTTAATTAGTAACATTATAAACACATTATAAGGATCAGTTCTTGAGACTAGTTGACAGACAATGGCACTTCCTTTTAAAGATAGAAACATTTCAGATGGTTGCTTCTAAAAATTCTTTAATTCACCTAATCACTGTTTAAAAATTAGACATGTGGCAATATATGAGAACCTAAATTATATCGTACTGATTAAATAAACAAGCTTCTCAGTTTTAAAAACATTGATTTTATTTTAAAGTGAGAGTGATAAAAGAACAATCTCCTATGTGGTTGCAACTATAACAAAATACTGTAAGGTTGCCCATAATGTGTTTGAGTTCCTTAATGTTCTTCTTTCAAGTAGAATTTACAATATCAAATAGCAAAGACTTTCAGAAAATGTAAATTATAGATTTAAATTATTGGTCTAAATTAATAGATTTTATGTTGTATTGAAAATGTCTTGTTATCATTAAAAATAATTCTGGTCACTTTTTATTTTAATAATAAAATAAATATCAGCTACTTGGAAAATGCCAAATGTTATTTGCAATTAAATTGCATTTTGACAAAAATATACTTATACTGTGATAAATAAATCACAGAAAATTTAATATCCTAATAAACATTGACATAAATGGCATATCTTGGTTTGCTGACAGCTTAGCCTTCAGTTAAAAAAATATATATTGTTCTATTCTAAGAAATCAGGAAAATTTCATCCTTGCCCTGTCATCTTATTTTTTCTTTATCTAATAATAATAGCAGTACCATTGAAGGACACAGTGTGTACGCACACACCATTATTCCCATCAATCAGAACAATTTCTGTTTTCTTAACTTGAACTTTCAGAATGTCAAAGTTATTTCAAATTCAATTATAAATGGCATAAAGTTACTGACTACAGTGGTGGTTGTTTTTGCAAAGAATTTTTGAGTTAAGGGTGACAGGAGTGTAACAGTAATGTTATTTTGCTTTTAAAAATGTTTATGGATCATCTATATAATTTTTTTTATTATTGCACATATATGCATTAATATATTAAGTTTTTTTCCTTTCTGACTTACTTCACTCTGTATGGTAGTCTCTAGATTCCTCTGCATCTCTACAAATGATTCAGTTTTAGTCCTTTTATGACTAATATTTCATTGTATATACGTATATCTTCTTTGTCCATTCGTCTATTGAATATTTAGGTTGCTACCATGTCCTGTAAATAGTGCTGCAGTGAATACTGGGGAACATGTGTCATTTTGAATTATGGTTTTCTGTGGGCATATGCCCAGATGTGGGATTGCCAGGTTATATGTTAGTTCTGCTTTTAGTTTTATAAGGAAACTTCATACCATTCTCCCTGTTGGCTGTATCAATTCATATTCCCACCAATAGTGCAAGAGGGTACTCTTTTCTCCACACCCTCCCTGGCATTTATTGTTTGTATATTTTTTGATGATGACCATTCTGATGCATGTGAAGTGATATATCATTGTAATTTTGATTTACATTTCTCTAACAGTTAATGATTTTGAGCATTTCTTCATGTGTTTGTTGGCCATTTGTGTGTCTTCTTTGGAGAAAAGTCTATATAGGTCTTCAGCCTGTATTTTGATTGGGTCATTGGTGCTTTTGATATGATCTTATTTGCAAAACATAAATAGAGAAACAGATGTGGAGAACAAACCCATGGGCACTAAAATGGGATGAATTGGGGGATTAGAATTGACACATATACACTCTTGATACTATATAAAATAGATAACTAATGAGAACCTATTGCATAGCTCAAGGAATTCTACTCAGTGCTCTGTAGTGAACTAAATGGAAAGGGGATCCAAATTAAGGGGATTTTTTTTGGGGGGGGGATACATATGGTTGATTCACTTTGCTGTACAGGAGAAATTAACACAACACTGATATCATTTCTAAAAGTAGGTGAAGAGACCTAATCCTTATGTCCTTGATGGAGAAACAGGGCAAAAAGGTAGAAGCTCAGTGTACTGGGAAAGTTTCTTTGGGTTGGAAATTAGATCAAAAATCTCAGCTTAATAAAGCTACAGAAAGTAATGTAAAGTGTTTTGAAGGGATCAGAGCAATAGCTAAGGAACTCAAGGGAAGCCATGTAGATGGTCCCAATCATCTTTTGAGTTATCCTGAAGTTTTACCCACATAAACCTGATGTAACACATAGAGATTCACACACACACACACACACACACACACACACAGATGATTAAAAAATGTATTTAAGCAGGTGACATGTGAAAAACCTTTTTAAACTATGTTGCATATGTGGAAAACTGTCTGACCTAACCTCTAGCTAGTATAGTAAAAGGAAAAACAGTGCTGCAGTGATAAAACTGGCAGCAACTGGATGTGCACGTGGAGTATTCAGATGAAGTGACCTGTGCTGGGACAAAAGTCAGAAGTGTTAAATTCAGGACAGAGGGTCATAGTATTATCTTTTTAAAACAAAAAAGAGATTTTTAGGAACATATATGAATAGAATTTTTGTAGTATGAAAGCTTAATTATAAATTAATGTAACTTTAAAGTAAGTAGGGTAAATATTCTCTTTCTTAAAAATTCTGGGTATATTTTGTTTTATTTTAAAAATATTAATACACTCCATTTGGTCATACTGTATATCATCAAATTCATTATATTGCTGTTTACTCTTAGGATGAGTCTGGGAGTATTAATTTTTTGCTTTTTGACTGAGGAACTTGAAATCCAAACATGTTATTTTTCCATAGCTTATTTAACAAAATTTGTTTTGTGAATAAATGCCTAGGCAGGACTTTTAACTTACTCTGATAATCAATAAATATGGATAGCATTTTTTTTTTCATGAGGAGTATTTTATTAAGGTGTAATAACTAAAACTTAGGTCTGAGATGTGATGTGTAAAGTGAGGAGGTCACACTTTCTGTCTTCCACTTCTTCCTTCTCTGGTGAAATCTATAACTGAGCATAGGAAAGGGGCCTGTGGCATAGCTGAGCCATACAGACAGGCCTGGGATAGTCCCAGACCACAGGGTAGGGAGGAATGATGTAATGACTCCCTGAAACAGCCCAGAGAAGGTCACAGGCTTGTACATTGCTGGTCTAGGCTGGTAGTTAAGATCAGCTAGATAATCTTTAAAAATACCAATGCTGGGTTTCCCATACACTGAAATTCTAGTTTAGTTTTTCTAATGGTAAAGAATATAGTTAGATCAGTCTTGGACCATGGGGCGGTGGTTGGTGTTTTTTATCATGTCAGTGCTTCTAATGACTAATCAATTTTGAGAACCAGGACTCGAGAGGAGCCTTGCAGTTGGTCAGGTCCAATAAGGAAGAATGAGAGAGTAGCAGCAGTGTGAAGTGATTGGCTGTAAGTTCCTGGCTGCCAGGATCCAATGTGCAAGAATCTAAATGTTCCTGTGTGCCTTGGTCACAGAGGGTGGAATTATTGGTCAGACTTCTGTTTCACAGAAGTCATTCAGAAGATCTGCTTAGGCAGGGTTCTGATGACTCTGAGCATCGGCATGGTAAGAAATGAGAAATAGATGACTTTAAGCATCAAAAGTCAGGAGGAGTGGGATCATGGCTCGGAGAACCTAGTTCCAGGCACCCACTTCTACTCAGACATAAAGAATGACACAGACCCTGACATCCAGTGAACATAATGCCTGGTGTACATAGATTTAGATACGTTCATTGACCCCTAGATAGAAACTTGTCTAGGAAGGCCAACCATGGAATTTAATGTGTGTGTCTCCATTTGTATTGGAAAGAACTGATCCTTTAATAGAGAACCTTAGAACCTAGAAATGCTGAGATTCACAAATTTAAACTTGTCCAATTACAGCCCTCTTTTTCCTCTAAGCAGAGGCTAAGAAGAGAGGCTAGAAAGAAATAGCTGTACTTTTTATTGTGTTATACATATAGCATAATTTTACACAGCCATGTTCCAAAATATAATTACTATAAATATATTTTTAATCTTGGAGTTGAGATATATTTATTGATAAAATTGACTATAAAACGTGCTGAATTTTAAGTGCTGACAACTGGAAATAAAATAATTTTGGAGCCAGAAAGTACATCCTAGCTCTGCCATATGCCAACTACACTTAAGTCAATCCTAGTTTCTGCATTTGTAAAGTATGAATGAATATGTTTAGTTTACAATTTCTTTTTGAAATTTAAATATGCTAATACATATTGTAAAGATACTTATATCAATAGGAAATAGTATGTAAATGTTTAAATTCAGTTCAGTTGCTCAGTCATGTTCAACTCTTTGTGAACCCATGGACTGCAGCACATCAGTCCTCCCTCTCCATCACCAACTCCTAGAGTCCTAAACTCATGTCCATTGAGTCAGTGATGCCATCCAACCATCTCATCCTCTGTCATCCCCTTCTCCTCNAAATTCTGAAAGAGATGGGAATACTAGACCACCTCACCTGCCTCTTGAGAAACCTATATGCAGGTCGGGAAGCAACAGTTAGAACTGTACATGAACAACGGACTGGTTCCAAATAGGAAAAGGAGTACGTCAAGGCTGTATATTGTCGCCCTGCTGATTTAACTTCTATGCAGAGTAGATCATGAGAAACGCTGGGCTGGAGTAAGCACAAGCTGGAATCAAGACTACTGGGAGAAATATCCATAACCTCAGATATGCAGATGACATCACCCTTAGGACAGAAAGTGAATTGAAATTAAAAAGCCTCTTGAAGAAAATGAAAGAGGAGAGTGGAAAAGTTGACTTAAAGCTCAATATTCAGAAAATGAAGATCATGGGATCTGGTCCCATCACTTCATGGGAAAAAATGAGGAAACAGGNACATCACCCTTAGGACAGAAAGTGAATTGAAATTAAAAAGCCTCTTGAAGAAAATGAAAGAGGAGAGTGGAAAAGTTGACTTAAAGCTCAATATTCAGAAAATGAAGATCATGGGATCTGGTCCCATCACTTCATGGGAAAAAATGAGGAAACAGGGGAAACAGTGTCTGACTTTATTTTGGGGGGCTCCAAAATCACTGCAGATGGTGACTACAGCCATGAAATTAAAAGGTGCTTACTCCTTCAAAGGCAAGTTATGACCAACCTAGATAGCATATTCAAAAGCAGAGACATTACTTTGCCGACTAAGGTATGTCTAGTCAAGGCTATGGTTTTTCCAGTGGTCATGTATGGATGTAAGAGTTGGACTGTGAAGAAAGCTGAATGCAAAAGAATTGATGCTTTTGAACTGTGGTGTTGGAGAAGACTCTTGAGAGTCCCTTGGACTGCAAGGCGTTCCAGCCAGTCCATTCTAAAGGAGATCAGTCCTGGGTGTTCATTGGAAGGACTGATGATAAAGCTAAAACTTCAATACTTTGGCCACCTCATGTGAAGTGTTGACTCATTGGAAAAGATTGATGCTGGGAGGGATTGGAGTCAAGAGGAGAAGGGGAAGACAGAGGATGAGCTGGCTGGATGGTATCACTGACTCGATGGGCGTGAGTCTGAGTGAACTCCGGGAGTTGGTGATGGACAGGGAGGCCTGGCATGCTGCCATTCATGGGGTCTCAAAGAGGGTGGGAGCGGGCATTTATGCTTTCAAACCATGATTTTCTCTGCCTAGCAATGGGGTTGCTGGATCATATGTTAGCTCTATTTTTAGTTTTTTTGAGGAATCTCCCATACTGTTCTCTAGAATGGCTGTACCAATTTACATTCCCATCTAACTACTTTTTTCTGTGTTTTCTTGGTTTCAGTTCCCTATTGTATTGTTGCTGCTCAATTTTGATTCAGTTCCCAGCAGGTGATTTTACCTGTGGGGCTTTATTACAACGTTTACTGGTGACATTGTACAATTAGGATATCAGACTGCTCTGGGTCCTTCAGAATTTGCTATGAAATTCTTTGGAGTGTGTGAATCTCCTCCCCATCAGTTGTCATTCTCAGATTGATAATTCAGGCTTTGCAGTGAGTACCTCTTGACTCATAGTTCAGGCACCTCTGCTTCCTCTTACATAGTTGTGAGCACAGCACAATTCCTGCTGTTACCAGTGTTTGTTAATTTGAAGCTAACCTGGTCATCTAGCTTTCTTTTCTGATGCTGTTTATGAATTTTTGTTTTGCTCTCCTTGTTTTCTATTTTTAAATGAAGAGCTATAGATGAATGAAAAAAAAAAATGCTGGTATCTTTTCATCCCTTCCTCACCAAATTTGGTATTAGGGTATCTAAAATGCATTTTTGTGATTTAAGATAAGAAAGGAATGAGGGTTATTTTACTATTATATGTATTTTTTAAGTATTGTGAAAAGTCATATATAGAAAGGTATAAAGAATAAGTTAATATTATAATAATTTTCATCTGAAGAAATATATAACACAATAATATCATTCCTAGGGAATACTGCTAAGCTTGGCTTTTTTCTCATTCCCAAGCATTTTTTAATCCTTTCAATTTTATATAAATGTGATGGCGTTGTTTAAATTTTTCTATGAATTGATTTTTTAGCTTACTCATGTTTTTATTTGTTTTTATTGCCATTAGAATTTCATTTTTTCTGTATACTTCAAAATATTCATTTTGTTGTCTAGGTTTATGGATACTTTCTAACATTTGTTTTCCACAAGCTTTTACTTATCTTTTCCTCTTTTCAGTGTTTTTACTTGTCATTTAAAATACTTGAATTTTAATGTGATCAACTTTATCTGTCTTTTCCTTTAAGACATCATTTTAGAATTTATAATTTCTTCTGAGAGTCTACCTACCCAGATCTCATACAAATAATTTCCTACCTGTCTTTTAGAAGATTCAAAGTTCACTTTTCATATTTACTTTTAATCTATCTGGAGTCATTTGTTGCATAACAGAAAATTTTAATTTTTTTCTCCTCTATGAGTAAACAATTGTTGAAACAACATTTAAATATTCACCATTGATCTATAGTACCATATCTTTCACAATAGAAGATTTCATGTTTATTTAGATCTGGTTCTGTGCTATTTAACTAGGTCTATTCATCTATTTGTTTGTGTGCCAGTGATACAATGTCATAATTATGATAGCTTAATAATTTTTCATTGCATAGTAGCTCAAGACCTATAATCAACCATATTCCTTTCCTTCTAATTTGACTTGCCTGTAATTGACACTTCATTCAATTTCATAAATCTTAGATGTACTTTGTTTGAAGTCCACATCAATATTCAAAAATATTTTATTTTGACTGTAATTACACTGAATTAATAATTAACGCATGGAGGACTTTTTAGGATATTATAAAAAGTTGAGTGATCTAGACATCTGTATTCAAAAAACAAAGGTCATGCCATCTGGCCCCATCACTTAATGGGAAATAGATGAAGAAAAAAATGGAAACAGTGACAGATTTTATTTTCTTAGGCTCCAAAATCAGTGCAGACGGTGACTGCAGCCATGAAATTAAAAGATGCTTGCTCCTTGAAGAAGAGCTATAACAAACGTAGGCAGCATATTAAAAGTAGAAGCATCACTTTACTGACAAAAGTCTGTCTGGTCAAAGCTAAGGTTTTTCTAGTAGTCATGTACGAATGTGAGAGTTGGACCAAAAAGAAGGCTGAGCACTGAAAAACTGATGCTTTTGAACTGTGATGTTGGAGAAGACTCTTGAGAATCCCTTGGACTTCAAGGTGATCAAACCAGTCAATCCTAAAGGAAATCAACCCTGAATATTCACTGAAAGGACTGATGCTGAAGCTGAAGCTCTAATACTTTGGCCACTTGATAGGAAGAGCCAACTCATTGCAAAACACCCTGATGCTGGAAAAGATTGAGGGCAGCAGGAGAAGAGGGCAACACAAGACAAGATGGTTGGAGGGCATCATTGACTCAATGGACAGGAGTTTGAGTAAACTCCGGGAGATGGTGAAGGATAGGGAGGCCTGAGGTGCTGCAGTCCATGGGGTCACAAAGAGTCAGACATGACTGAGTGACTGAACAACGAACACATTAACAAGACATATTTTCAATATAGTTAAATTTGTTCACATTGTGTCAAGGCTCGTTCAACTCCCTCTCCTTAATGCCTAATTATTCTTAGGGTATGCATACTTTCAATTATTTGACATGTTAAACTCAATATCTGTCTGCATTTTTGGGTAGCCTATTGTGGGTTGCATCGTGTCTCTCAAGGCATGTTGAAATCATAACCCTCTATAACTGTGGATGTAACCTTATTTGGAAACCGGAAACCGTGTCTTTGCTGATGTAATTATATTATGGTGAGGTCATGCTGGACAGACCCTAAATCTCAAGAGCCAATTTATAGATGTCTTTATAATAAGAAGAAAGAGCAGGAGGTAAAGACACAGAAGAAAGATGGCCCTTGGAGGAGAGAGAAGACAAGTCAGCATTGCCAAGGATTGCTGGCATCCACCAGAAGCTAGGAATAAGCCAGATAGGATTCTTTGCTAGAGCCTTCAGAAGGAGCACATCCTGCTAACACTTTGATGTCAGAGTTCTAGCTTCCTGGGCTGTGAGAGAATAGATGCCTGTTGTTTAGAGCCACCTGGTTTGTGGTATTAAGTAGTTTGTAAAGGCAGCCCTAGGAAGCTAACATAGAGTCCTTTTTTCTTTTGCTTTTTTGAGGGTAGCCTTTGACTTATTGTATTATAAAAATGCTATGATTAATAACAAAATCAATTTCCATTTAATATTATTATTATATTTAATTAAGAATACATATTATGTATGACAAAAAATGAAAGAGCACTGATGATATTTTTGTGTGCCTACTATTTTTTTAACATCTGCAATAAGTACTCTTCTTGGATTACTTAATTTGCTAGTCAAGCTACTTTATGAGGCATTAATTAATATAATCCCCCTTTTTATAGATGAAGTGATCAAGAGAGGGAGATTTTGTTTTCCCTCTTAAAACTGGTTAAGTAGCTAATCCATGATAAAATTTCAATTCTAACTTAAATTGAGAGTTTTTAAACACCTTACAATAACTGCATTATTGTTAATCATGCTTGAAGGTTTAAATATTTAAATAAAGATTTTCCTAGAATTACAATATATGAAAGTGGGCAGAAGCTTCTGGAGCTCTGTTTGCATGTCATTGTGCCCCTGAAAACACAGCTTTTTGCAAACATAGAGTTAAAACAGACTTAAGGAGTATTATCTGTAAAAATAGTGAATCACTATACTGTATACCTGAAATGAACATAATACTAAGTCAACTGTACTTCAGCTAATAACACAGACATCTTCATTTTACTAATAAGGAGAATGACACTTGTGGAAACAAAGTGCTTGTCCACAAGCCTTGGATCAGATCCTGACAGAACTCAGATCGATAGGAGTACTGTTGGGAAGGAGAAGACCAGCCAACGCTTTTTACAGCATAATTGATGCAGACCATCTGGGCTTCATGTTTTTCTTCTCACAGGTAAACTAGGAAGCCCAGGCATTACTAAACAAACTATCCAGCAGCTACTAGGCAGTACCATGAAGAGCTGTAAGTAATGTGCACTTTATGAAATAATACAGATGTTCTGCATTATAAATATTACTGAGACATTAAATGCCACTTTAAATAAAGTTGTATTACAAAGATAATAACTGATAATAAAAGAGCACATGTCTTAGTAATGTATAAAACACATTGTCTTTTACATATTTATCAGACCTTGAAAAATGCAGATTTATTGAGCCTAATGAGGAAATAACAAATTTGAACCAATGGCTGAAAATTTTCATTTACTCTTTTTCTTTGTATCTAACATATGGTGAGATGCATTGATCTTAGGTCAGCACAAGTAAGTATTTCCAATTTTTTTTTTTTAATTAAAACTCCTATACTCACAGGGGCTTCACTGGTAGCTCGGATGGTAAAAAATCCACCTACAGTGTGGGAGACCTGGGTTTGATCCCTGGGTTGGGAAGATCCTCTGAAGGAGGGAACAGCTATCCCTCCAGTATTCTGGCCTGGAGAAGTCCATGGACAGAGAAGCCTTTCAGGCTACAATTGATGAAGTGGCAAAGAGTCAGACATGACTGAGCAACCTTCACTTTCATATGCACAGAGCATCATGGTCTTGATTGTGTAACCTGGCTTCCCAAAGATGCATCAGTACCTTCCAGCATCTATTGGTTATAAACTTAATAAACTTTCACATGTTGGAAATGTGTAGGCTAGAATGAGCTCATAAATGTCAGAATATCCCCTGTGGTCATATTTCCTGGAAATATGTTTGGTATGATAAATGGCAAGAGAAGGGCTAAAAATAAACCTTGAATATTTTGTAAGAAAACAAAATAAAATCAGGATTTATTGAGATACATGTCCAAACACTGGTTGCATTTAATGCTATTAGTATATCAATCAATTTACAATAAGCAACCATTGATTGTTATAGTGTCAAACTAACTGATACAGAAACTTTGCCTCAATACTCTAGAGTAATTTATATGGTATTCAAACATGGCTGGGGCACAACAATAGTGTTAGGGGAAAACTTAAAAGGAGAACATCTTTGTGACATTAAAGTAGGCAAGAGTTATTTAACTGGACACAAAAAGATTTAACTATGAATGAATAATATGAAGTTGGACTGTATCAAAATTAATAACTCCTGTAGTCAGTTACCATTAATAGTGTGTACTAATAAGACAGAGAGGAGAAAATATTTATAGGTATATGAAAAATAGACTTATCTAGAATACTTGAGGAAGTTTTCTTTTTTTTAGCCATTTTTTCATCCTCACTTTTTTTTTATTAAATTTTTATTTTTTAGTTTGTTTTGCTTTACAATACTGTACTCATTTTGCCATACATTGACATAAATCAGCCATAAGTGTACCTGAGTTCCCAATCCGGACCCCCCCCCTTCTCTCTCCCNTTGGAAGGACTGATGCTAAAAAGCTGAAACTCCAATACTTTGGCCACCTGGTACCAAGAACTGACTCATTGGAAAAGACCCTGATGCTGGGAAAGATTGCAGGAGGGAGGAGAAGGGGATGACAGAGGATGAGATGGTTGGATGGCAATACCAACTAATGGATATAAGTTTGAGCAAGCTCCAGGAGTTGGTGATGGACGGGGAAACCTGGCATGCTGCAGTCCATGCGGTCACAAAGAGTTGGACACAACTGAACAACTGAACTGAACTGAAACCTTCTGCATATTAATGTTAATCTATATTTCCTATGTATATTGTCCATGTTTCCCCAAGACCACTGTTAATCTTTTGCTTTTTAAAATTAATATTTAAATTTACTTTGCTTTTTAATAGTTTCTGGNTGAACTGAACTGAAACCTTCTGCATATTAATGTTAATCTATATTTCCTATGTATATTGTCCATGTTTCCCCAAGACCACTGTTAATCTTTTGCTTTTTAAAATTAATATTTAAATTTACTTTGCTTTTTAATAGTTTCTGGGTTTCTTGATTGGATGCAGTTATAAATTCTGCCCTAAAATTAATTATTTGTATTGTGCTTAAAATGTAATTTCTGTAGTCTTATAATAATTATATGTGATATCAGGAACAATTGCATTCACTGATTCTATCTGATTCATAATCTCCGGGACTAGCACTATCTGCTCAATATACTACTCTTTTCCTAGTGCATTGAAATGCCAAGTTAGTTACTAATTGCCTCTCACACTAACATTTCTTTGTGAAATATTCTTCAATTATATTGATCTATTATTATTTTTATTATTACAGTGATTCCACCTCAATTTTTGTTTTAGGAGTTCTGTGGTTATATGCTTTTAGGTCTAAGGCTTTTTCTTCNTATCTGCTCAATATACTACTCTTTTCCTAGTGCATTGAAATGCCAAGTTAGTTACTAATTGCCTCTCACACTAACATTTCTTTGTGAAATATTCTTCAATTATATTGATCTATTATTATTTTTATTATTACAGTGATTCCACCTCAATTTTTGTTTTAGGAGTTCTGTGGTTATATGCTTTTAGGTCTAAGGCTTTTTCTTCCCCACAAAATTTTGATCATTCTTTCTTAGATGTTTAAGCATATTAGAGATTATTTGACCTACTTGGTTAGGAGTCAGTAAGGTGAGTTTCAGTCAAATGAGTTCCATCATTCATGACTTTTCCATGGAAAGAACATCTAATTATAGCAGCAGTAGGGCACACTTTCAACATATGAGATAGACACTGAAAATAATGAAAATTTGAATAAGAGGAAAAAGAGAAAAGAAAGATTATCAAGTACAGTACTAATGTCCTCTCTTTTTGTGTAACTTCACTTTAGGAGAAGATATTGTTTTCATTTTGTAGGTGAAAAGTGGGTTCATGATAGTTTAGAATGAGCCAAGACAAAAAGGTTGCTTTTATACTATTACAGTGGGTCTCTGTCAATATACTTAAACATACAAGTCAAACAGGCCTGAATGGTTTTGCTCTGGAGAATTATTTACCTTTGTTAAATAATTAAATCTTTGTTGTTATATGGCCTGGAATATGCTACCTTGAGTTGCATGTGTGAGAAGCAGCTGGATTGTATAACAGCTCTAGCAATTCTGAACATCTCCCTTTTGGGATTTTTAGTGTGAATTGATTTGAGAATTCCACCTCTCCCCAGTAGTGAATTTCATATGCACCACATGCTTGCCTCCATCTTAAGTCATGTATTCCTGACAAATGGCTGGGGAAAAAATGCAGTCGAATTTTTGTGATAGAAGAATTGATGCTTTTGAACTGTGGTGTTGGGGGAGACTCTTGAGAGTCCCTTGGACTGCAAGGAGGTCCAACCAGTCCATTCTGAAGGAGATCAGCCCTGGGATTTCTTTGGAAGGAATGATGCTAAAGCTGAAACTCCAGTACTTTGGCCACCTCATGCGAAGAGTTGACTCATTGGAAAAGACTCTGATGCTGGGAGGGATTGGGAGCAGGAGGAGAAGGGGATGACAGAGGATGAGATGGCTGGATGGCATCACTGACTCAAAGGACATGAGTCTGAGTGAACTCCGGGAGTTGGTGATGGACAAGGAGGCCTGGTGTGCTGCAATTCATGGGGCTGCAAAGAGTCGGACACGACTGAGCGACTGAACTGAACTGAATAGAAATAGAAAAAAATGTATTTTTATATAGTCTTGGATGTCACTGTGATGACACTATATTGAAGGTTTGAAAATAGTTTGACAATTTGATACATATACTTTCACAAAAATAATAAAAATGTTAGTATTTAGTATTGATGGCATTCTAGAATGGCTCAATATTCTCATTCAATTTGTTTTTAAAATGTTTTTAAGAAAGGATTTCCTTATTTATATACCACATTTATTTATTACTATAACAAAGTATAGTTGCACATGAGATTGGCAGATAAATACCTTCCATTTGAATCTTGGGTTTTCTTCTTTTTGAGAATTTAGGTTTATAGTCATTAAGTCAATTTACCAGCAAATTGTAATAATACTTCCTACTTATATAATTAGGATTTTCCTGAGACTGGTATGCACTTATTTTTTAATAACATTTATAATTTTGCATTGACTCATAATAAGTATTAACATATTGCTCTATAAACTGGGAAAGCCATAAAGGTAGAGATCTTATGTCTGTTCTCATCCTTGTCTTATTGCTTTACACAGACATGCCACATAGTAAGTCCTCAACATTTTTATGTTAAATCAATGAAAAATATATGCAAAGGGATTAGTGTAATGCCTGATACATGATTGGCTCAGTTCAGTCCAGTCGTTCAATCAAGTCCAACTCTTTGTGACCCCATGAACCACAGGCATGCCAGGGCTCCCTGTCCATTACTAACTCCCAGAGTCCACCCAAACCCATGTCCATTGAGTCAGTGAGGCCATCCAACCATCCTCTGTCATTCTCTTCTCCTCCTGCCCTCAATCTTGCCTAGCATCAGGGTCTTTTCAAATGATTCATCTCTTCATATTAGGTGACCAAAGTATTGGAATTTCACCTTCAACATTGGTCCTTCCAAAAAACACCCAGGACTGATCTCCTTTAGGATGAACTGGTTGGATCTCCTGCAGTCCAAGGGACTCTCAAGAGTCTTCTCCAACAAAACAGTTCAAAAGCATCAATTCTTCAGTGCTCAGCTTTCTTCACAGTCCAACTCTCACATCTACACATGACCACTGGAAAAACCATAGCCTTGATTAAATGGACCATTGTTGTCAAAGTAATGTCTCTGCTTTTCAATATGCTGTTTAAGTTGGTCATAACTTTTCTTCCAAGGAATAAGTGTCTTTTTATTTCATGGCTGCAATCATCATCTGCAGTGATTTTGGAGCCCAGAAAAATAAATTCAGACACTGTTTCCACTGTTTCCCCATCTATTTCCCATGAAGTGATGGGACCAGATACCATGATCTTAGTTTTCTGAATGTCGAGCTTTAAGCCAACTTTTTCACTCTCCTCTTTCACTTTCATCAAGAGGCTCTTTAGTTCTTTTTCACTTTCTGCCATAAGGGTGGTGTCATCTGCATATGTGAAGCTATTGATATTTCTCCCAGCAATCTTGATTCCACCTTGTGCTTCCTCCAGCCCAGCATTTCTCATGATATACTCTGCATATAAGTTAAATAAGCAGGGTTACAATATACAGCCTTGATGTACTCCTTTTCCTATTTGGAATCGGTCTCTTGTTCCATATCCAGTTCTAACTGTTGCTTCCTGACCTGCATACAGATTTCTCAAGAGGCAGGTCAGGTGGTCTGGTATTCCCATCTCTCTCAGAATTTTCCACAGTTTATTGTGATCCACACAGTTAAAGGCTTTGGCATATTCAATAAAGCAGAAATAGATGTTTTTCTGGAACTCTTTTGCTTTTTTGGTGATCCAGCAGATGTTGGCAATTTGATCTCTGGCTCCTCTGCCTTTTGTATTGCTTATTAAAGAGAGCTATCCATTTTAAAATGCTTTATAGCTCACAATATATTAAAATTTGGTTATTGAGATTATACATGACAGTACTTATACTGTGGGGGCAAATTTCTTTTAAGTCTTAAAATTTCAACTGATCTTAAATGAATGATGTAAAACAGAAAATATGGTTAAAATAAAAGCTGGTTTATAGGTTTTAGCCTGAATCCCCAAGGAGATTTATTTTCAATCTAACTGAGTTAAGGTTATTGAAAATGGCGTTGCTTACATGATACTGTGAGGCCATTAACTATAGCAGTGCTAGAAGTCTGCACAATAATATAATAAATGAGATCAGTTGAATGTCATAAGTGGTCTTCCTTGATATGGATATTTTAAATCATTGCAAACATAGTGATAATTACATTTCCTGAGATTACAAACTCACTTTCTATACTGAAAGCTGAAAACAAATCTTTTATTTTATAGCAAAATGCCAAGCGGCACTTGTTCTGTAAGTGTTTCCTGGAGTAAGTAGTTAAACAGTACAAAGGTAAAAGGGCAATGCCAAAAGATCATTTGGCTTCCAAATGTTCATTCCCTTTCCATGAGCAAACCACAGTGCTACACACTAAGGGAACTCACCATTTTTTTGACACAGGAAAAATACCTGTACTTCATCATAATTTCTTTTATTTATTTATTTATTTTTGATACCAAATTTCTTTTCATTAAGAATTCAAGCAAGTTTTGACATTTTGAATGTCTGGGTCATTCTGAATCTCTCCGGAGCTTGTGTCATGGAAGGGCTAAGTGATGCCACTTTTCAAATAATTGTTGTCAAAAAATAAGCAGTTTAATAGATCATTATTATGCAAATCTTCCTCAACAAACTCCTACTGTGTAATAAGTATTGCATGTAATAAGTATGCAATGTTTCTGTTTGATCAAAATTAGTACTGAGTGGTGTTTCCATGGCAAATGTGAAACTAAAATCAACTGAAATCAGTCTCTGATTTGAACATGACTCAACTCTTATTCGGTGAGAGAAAAAATTTCTAGATTCTGGTTTCTCTGAATCTGGTCACCGTAGATAATTTTCACTGTTTCATAAAGAAATTAAAATCTCTAACAGCACATTGCTCAGATCACTACGATAGTTGATGGCAGAGCCCAGGATGATATCCAGGTTCCTTTAGTTGTACTCTATTGCTCTATTAAGTACACAGCAGAGAAGCTATTAATTAGCAACCTGACTCAAGCTCTTTTGTCAAGACAAATTATTTAAGTCAGATGTTCTGCTTTAAATAAGTCCACATTTACCAATGAGATATCAACAAATGCATGCACATTTTTAGTTTCCAAAATCTGATATTAATATATGCTTTTTCTGACCAAAAAAAAGTTTTCCTATTTTTGTGAACTTACTGAAATCATTAAATCATTAGATGGCATAATACAAGCACAAATTAAACCTAAACTTATGAATTAACTAGTTTTCCTTTCTATTTAAAATAACAGATGTGTAAATCTTAGTCTAATGCTAATAGCAAATAAATATATGAAGACAAATATTTAAATCCTTATTTTTATTTCCATATTTGCCATTTATTACAACTGTAGCTAATTCATCCATACTTTAACTGGATTACTGATTGTTGAACTTTGATTTTTTAAGAGCATGTTCTAAATGATAAAGTCAAAGCAAACATAGGACAAGTTATAAGAAAATGTCAAATATTTTTCAAATCATTTCCAATCATTTGTAATTTCAAGGTTGCCCATTTCAGTTTCCTTCAAAACATTTTGATCATATTGAGTTAATATTCTGCATCTGTTTCTTGTGGTCATTTTCTCTTCCCACTGGAACTTAGAATGTCAAAATCACTAATTTATTAATTTTCCTTAAAATTAAAGCTTAGATGAATGTTCTGGGAATATTTTGGTTCCCTTATCATATATTCATTTTGTTCAAAATGTACACTCTTTTAACTTAAAAGCTGGGCCAAGTTACAACGAAATGTTGGGGGAATAATAAATTGAAAAATATAACCAGAGGCACTTTTCCTGTGCCCATTGTCTCCCCAGGACCATTATTTTGTTCAATAACACTGAGTTTGTAGAAAACATGAGAGGTAACTGATACATATTTACTTTTAAGCCTAAGGCACCCAATGATTTATAGTGATGGGTGTCTGCCCACTATATTGCCATTGCTACTTTTAAGATCTGGTGCCAAACCAGACAGAGGTCTGGCCCTGCAGCCTTCATGGCCCTGTTTTTATATCCATTTCTCAGCCTAATTCCACAATATCATGCTCATCCCTTCCTATTCTTTGCCCTAGACACGAGCTAAAGATAGGAACGGCTAGCAGAGATGATCAATATTCTTGTAAACCCATGAAAAACAAAGGCAAACTTATTTTCTTACAAAATGTATTTAACTGTTTAGGCTTATTCTCAAGAATTTGAAAAACCATTTGTGCTTTTCAGGTTTTAAAAGAATAGCATGTTGAATTTCTTGGATGTGGTATTTATTTTGTAGCCCATGGAAATAGAATCAATGGATAATACTAAAAAACAATCTGGCTGGTGTAACTTAAAATTAATCTAGTAAATGTGATGATAAAACTCATGAAAAATATAAATTGATATAATACACAGCCAGGAAGTATAATCTTGAAGGTAGAACTCCTTGTTTTCTTTCTGTTCTTTCTTTAGTTAGCGAGGGTACCTTTGCCTCAACACTGGTATTTTGTTCCAAGGGAATTCAGGTTATAATTAGCCATTCCAGTGTAACTAAGCAGATGAAATCAGTCCTCATAGTGTAAGTATGTCATACACAATCTCAAAGGGCAAATTTTAATATACTTTAACTATAATGCATGTTATTGGAGAAGGCAAATGGCACACCACTCCAGTACTCTTGCCTGGAAAATCCCATGGATGGAGGAGCCTGGTAGGGTGCAGTACATAGGGTCGCAAAGAGTCGGACACGACTGAGCGACTTCACTTTTACTTTTCACTTTCATGCATTGGAGAAGGAAATGGCAACCCACTCCAGTGTTCTTGCCTTGAGAATCCCAGGGATGGGGGAGCCTGGTGGGCTGCCATCTATGGGGTCGCACAGAGTTGGACATGACTTAAGTGACTTAGCAGCAACAGCAGCATAATGCATGTTATAATTTACTTTTTCCATTGTGTCTTTCCTATACAAAATCTTCAAATATCTTCAAATATCTGTCCATATCTTCGAATATCATGCTAATGATATTTTACTTAGGGCGCATTATTAAAACAATTGACTGGCTCTTCCTAAGTACATAAAATTGTTTTAGCTGTTTTACTGCTCCATTTATTTGATTAAAATACTAAGTACTGTATGATGTCTTTGATTTTCTCTCTGGTGTTATATTTTTATTCTTTGGATAATTTCCTCATTATTTTTGGACATTTCAGGAAGGGTCATAATTTTTCCAGGAATATTGAAGTGGCTTAGAATTCTTAGCTACACTTGGACAAAGTCAAAACTGACCCAGGACTTAAAGGGTGTGTGTGTTAAGGGTACAGGTACGGGACTTATTCCCAGAGTTATTGGGTCATAGCCACCCATACAAACTGCCTATATCGTTTATACTTTCTATGAATTTCCCAGGTGGTGCTCATGATAAAGAATTTGTCAGAAGACCTAAGAGATGGGGGTTTGATCTCTGTGTCAGGAAGATCCCCTGGAGGAGGGTATGACCACCCACCCAAGTGTTAGAGGAACCTGGCGGGCTCTAGTCCATGGGGCTGAATGGACTACAGCAAAAGACTATAACAGAAGATGTGCAGGTTTTGTTATAACCACCTGCAGGTTTTCTCAACTCTCATATCTGGGGGAGACATCAAGTTTATTGTCAGTAAAAAGGAGAAATTCTCCTTATTTTTCTTAGAGAAACCTCCTATACTTTTTAATTAGAAATCTGTTTCTTCTTGTGCAGATTATTGAAATACCACTCCATGTAACCATAACTACATTTTCTCTCTTTTATTCTGTTTTTAATCATATTGTTTTAATCCAATTCACAGTTTTGCAAATGTGTGCTACCTGCTAAGACAAACTAAAAAATGTTTCTTCTTCTTCTGATCACTCAGTAACAATTTAGATTCCTGTCATCTCTGACATCAAACCACAGACATACCCACTTGCATACACATTTAACTTCTTTTGTAGAGCTATGTTTTTGTGTGTTTGTTTGTTTTTGGCTAGNAAATGTGTGCTACCTGCTAAGACAAACTAAAAAATGTTTCTTCTTCTTCTGATCACTCAGTAACAATTTAGATTCCTGTCATCTCTGACATCAAACCACAGACATACCCACTTGCATACACATTTAACTTCTTTTGTAGAGCTATGTTTTTGTGTGTTTGTTTGTTTTTGGCTAGGGATATAAGTGTCTGGTTGAATAATTTAAACTCTAAATCAATATTCCTCTTTTCCTCTCTCTTTCCCTCTCTCAATCTCTCTCATTTAAAAATATGCATAATTGTGATTTAGAGATACCTAAGTTTGTCCAAGGTCACATAATCATTAAGTGATAGAGCTTAGATAACAAACTTACATCTTGATGGTTGTTTGATTACCTAGAACTGAAACTTCAGCAATGCTATAAATTTCACATAGCATTGTCATTGATCTACCCCCATCTGAGTTTCTACAAACTGTGAATTACCCTTTCAGTTGAAATAGGGGAGAAACTAGGGGTCACAGGTCCTTGGGCTGAGAGGGAGAGAAATCCCAGGATCAGTGAGAGGATTTAGAAGCGATATCAAGATGCTCTTTCATGTAGAGGCTATAACAACTGAGGAACTCACTTCTGAGAGACTCTTGCTGTTACGAATCTATTAATGAACAAATAACAGGATGGGGGGCTCTAT
>SJYA01000081.1:0-22560 GCA_006410615.1 Neotragus moschatus | reverse complement strand
CCAACATCCTGAATAATGGAAATTGACAAATTATAAAAGGAGACTGCTTTCTTTTTCCCCCAGAAACATCATTTTAAGAGTATTAAGCCTAAAACTAAGCATTTAACTTAGGTTTAAAACTTCCTAAACTAAAGTTTCAGAGGGAAATGAGATGCCATAGTACTCTTTTATATTCAAAATCCTGGTAAAGAAGGAAATGTTTCATTAATTTTCCAGGGATTTGTTTACATTATGGAAATTAGTTGTCTCTAGTTCTCATAGGAGGAGCAGGTAGACTGCAGTATATATATATTTAAACTCGAAGATTCAAAATTCAGAGTTTCTCTCTTGTAGTGTAAAATATCCCTTTCTGTGTATTCAGGTCTAGTCTTCTGTTATAAGCAATAACAGTTTGGTTCTGATCTAGAAACCTCACCTTTGCTTTCAGAATTATAAAAGTACCTTTAGATATTAAATTGCAAGAAAGCATTTCAAATCATTTTATGTGACCATGGGACTGGAAGATGTCAGTTTTCATTCCAANCTAGTCTTCTGTTATAAGCAATAACAGTTTGGTTCTGATCTAGAAACCTCACCTTTGCTTTCAGAATTATAAAAGTACCTTTAGATATTAAATTGCAAGAAAGCATTTCAAATCATTTTATGTGACCATGGGACTGGAAGATGTCAGTTTTCATTCCAATCCCAAGAAAGGCAATGCTCAAACTACTGCACAATTGCACACATCTCACATGCTAGAAAAGTAATGCTCAAAATTCTCCAAACAAGATTTCAAGAGTACATAAGCAGGGAACTTCCAGATTTTAAAGCTAAACTTAAGGAAGGCAGAGTAACCAGAGATTAAATTACCAACATCTATTGGATCACTGAAAAAGCAATAGAGTTACAGAAAGTTTTCTACTCTGTTTTATTGACTGTGCCATAGCCTTTGACTCTGTGGATCACAACAAACTGTGGAAAACTCTTAAATAGATGAGAATACCAGACCACCTTCCCTGCCTCCTGAGAAAACTGTACACAGGTCAAGAAGCAATAGTTATAACCAGACATGGAACAACAGACTGGTTCCAAATTGGGAAGGGAGTACATCAAGGCTATATATTGTCACTGTGCTTATTTAACTTATACACAGAAATACAAAATCATGCAAAATTCTGGGCTTGATGAAGCACATGATGGAATCAAGATAGCCAGGAGAAATATCAATAACCTCAGATATGAAGATGAACAGTCATGAAACTAAAAGACACTTGCTTCTTGAAAGAAAAGCTACGACAAACCTAGACAGCATATTAAAAAGCAGAGACAATACTTGGCCAACAAAGGTCCATCTCGTCAAAGCTGTGGTTTTTCCAGTATTCGTGTAGGGATATGTGAGTTGGTCCATAAAGAAAGCTGAGTGGTGAATAATTGATGCTTTCAAACTGTGGTGTTGGAGAAGACTNTTGCTGTGGGTTTGTCATATATAGCTTTTATTATGTTGAGATATGTTCCTTCTATTCCTGCTTTCTGAAGCGTTTTTTTTTTTTTATCATATATGAATGTTGAATTTTGTCAAAGGCTTTCTCTGCATCTATTGAGATAATCATATCACTTTTATTTTTCAATTTGTTAACATGGTATTATGTTGATTGATTTGTGGATATTGAAGAAGCCTTGCATCTCTGGGATAAAGCCCACTTAGTTGTCATGTTGTATGATCTTTGTAATGTGCNTTCCTGCTTTCTGAAGCGTTTTTTTTTTTTATCATATATGAATGTTGAATTTTGTCAAAGGCTTTCTCTGCATCTATTGAGATAATCATATCACTTTTATTTTTCAATTTGTTAACATGGTATTATGTTGATTGATTTGTGGATATTGAAGAAGCCTTGCATCTCTGGGATAAAGCCCACTTAGTTGTCATGTTGTATGATCTTTGTAATGTGCTGTTGGATTCTGATTGCTTGAATTTTGTTAAGGATTTTTGCATCTATGTTCATCAGTGACATTGGCCTGTAGTTTTCTTTTTTGTGTGTGGCATCTTTGTCAGGTTTTGGTATTAGGGTTATGGTGGCCTCATAGAATGAGTTTGGAAGTTTACCTTCCTCTGCAATTTTCTGGAAGAGTGAGTAGGATAGGTGTTAGCTCTTCTCTAAATTTTCGTTAGAATTCAGCTATGAAGCCGTCTGGACTTCAGCTTTTGTTTGCTGGAAGGTTTCTGATTACAGTTTCAATTTCCATGCTTATGATGGGTCTGTTAAGATTTTATGTTTCTTCCTGGTTCAGTTTTGGAAAGTTGTAGTTTTCTAAGAATTTGTGCAAATCTAAGTTTTCCATTTTATTGGCACATAATTGTTGATAGTAGTTTCTTATGATCCTTTGTATTTCTGTGTTGTCTGTTGTGATCTCTCCATTTTCATTTCTGATTTATTGATTTGATTTTTCTCCCTTTTTTCTTGATGAGTCTGGCTAATTGTTTGTTAATTTTATTTATCCTCTCAAAGAATCAGCGTTTGGCTTTGTTGATTTTTGCTATGGTCTCTTTAGTTTCTTTTGCATTTATTTCTGCCCAAATTTTTTAAGATTTCTTTCCTTCTGCTAACCCTAGGGTTCTTCTTTTCTTACTTTTCTAGTTGCTTTAGGTGTAGAGTTAGGTTATTTGACTGTTTTCTTGTTTCTTGAGGTATGCCTGTATTGCTATGAACCTTCCCCTTAGCACTGCTTTTACAGAGTCCCACAGGTTTTGGGTTGTTGTGTTTTCATTTTCGTTCGTTTCTATGCATATTTTGATTTCTTTTTTTATTTCTTCTTTGATTTGTTGGTTATTCAGCAGCGTGTTTTTCAGCCTCAATATGTTGGAATTTTTAATAGTTTTTCTACTGTAACTGAGATCTAATCTTACTGCCTTGTGGTCAGAAAAAATGTTTGGAATGCTTTCAATGTTTTTGAAATTACCAAGGCTAGATTTATGGCCCAGAATGTGATCTGTCCTGGAGAAAATTCTGTGTGCTCTTGAGAAAAAGGTGAAATTCATTGTTTGGGGGTGAAATGTCCTATAGTTATCAATTAGGTCTAACAGGTCTATGTAAAGTTTGTGTTTCCTTGTTAACTGTCTGTTTAGTTGATCTATCCATAGATGTGAGTCGGGTATTAAAGTCTCCCACTATTATTGTGTTATTGTTAATTTCCCCTGTCATACTTGTTAACATTTGTCTTATATATTGTGGTGCTCCTATGTTGGGTGCAGATATATTTATAATTGTTATATCTTTTTCTTGGATTGATCCTTTGATCATTATGTCATGTCCTTCTTTGTCTCTTTTCACAGACCCTGTTTTAAAGTCTATTTTATGTGATATGAGTATTGCTACTCCTGCTTTCTTTTGGTCTCTAGCTGCATGGAATATCTTTTTCCAGCCCTTCACTTTCAGTCTGTATGTGTCCCTTGTTTTGAGGTGGGTCTCTTTTAGATAACATATATAAGGCTCTTGTTTTTGTATCTATTCAGCCAGTCTTTTTCTTTTGGTTGGGACATTCAATTCATTTATTTTTAATAAGCACAGGCGGCTGTGGCCAGCACACTAAGCGTGGCTGAGAGGAGCTAACCCATGTCTGAGGTCAGGGGCAGTGGCCTAGAGTGCCAGGCTGCGATGGCGCAGGAATGGCCAATAAGAGCTATCCCGCGTCTGAGGTTGGGGTGACGGCCGAGAGGAGCTACCCCGCGTCCGAGGTGAGGGGTGGTGCCTGAGGCCAGGGCGGCAACCAGGAGGAGGAATCCCACGCCCGAGGCCAGTGGTGGCTGCCTGGAGGAGCAACCACATGTCCAAGGAGCGGTGGCTGTGCGGGCTCAGGAGGGCCTAGAGGAGCCATCCCACATTGAAATTCAGGAAGGGTGGCAGTGAGGAGATACTCCTCATCCAAGGTAAGGAGCAACGGCTGCACCTTGCTGGAGCAGCCGTGAAGAGACCCCAGGCCCAAGGTAAGAGAAACCCAAGTAAGATGGTAGGTGTTACAAGAAGGCATCAGAGGGCATACACACTGAAACCATACTCACAGAAAACTAGTCAATATAATCACACTAGGACACAGCCTTGTCTAACTCAATGAAACTAAGCCATGCCTGCGGGACAAACCAAGACGGGCAGGTCATGGTGGAGAGATCTGACAGAATGTGGTCCACTGAGATACCAAGGGAACATTTCATGCAAAGATGGGCTTGATAAAGGACAAAAATGGTATGGACCTAACAGAAGCAGAAGATATTAAGAAGAGGTGGCAAGAATACACAGAGGAACTGTACAAAAAAGATCTTCATGACTTGGATAATCATGATGGTGTGATCACTCATCTAGAGCCAGACATCCTGGAATGTGAAGTCAAGCGGGCCTTAGAAAGCATCACTATGAACAAAGCTAATGGAGGTGATGGAGTTCCAGTTGAGCTATTCCAAATCTTGAAAGATGATGCTGTGAAAGTGATGCACTCAATATGCTACCAAATTTGGAAAACTCAGCAGTGGCCACAGGACTGGAAAAGGTCAGTTTTTATTCCAATCCTAAAGAAAGGCAATGCCAAAGAATGCTCAAACTACCGCACATTGCACTCATCTCACATGCTAGTAAAGTAATACTAAAATTTCTCCAAGCCAGGCTTCAGCAATACATGAACTGTGAACTTCCAGATATTCAAGTTGGTTTTAGAAAAGCCAGAAGAACCAGACATCAAATTGCCAGCATCCGCTGGATCATGGAAAAAAACATGGGAGTTCCAGAAAAACATTTATTTCTGCTTTATTGACTATGCCAAAGCTTTTGACTGTGTGGATCACANCTACCGCACAATTGCACTCATCTCACATGCTAGTAAAGTAATGCTCAAAATTCTGCCATAAGGGTGGTGTCATCTGCATATCTGAGGTTATTGATATTTCTCCTGGAAATCTTGATTCCAGCTCGTGCTTCATCCAGTCCAGCATTTCTCATGATGTACTCTGCATATAAGTTAAATAAGCAGGGTGACAATATACAGACTTGATGTAGTCCTTTCCTGATTTGGAACCAGTCTGTTGTTCCATGTCCAGTTCTAATTGTTGCTTCTTGACCTGCCTAGAGATTTCTCAGGAGGCAGGTCAGGTGGTCTGGTAATCCCATCTCTTTCAGAATTTTCCTCAGTTTGTTGTGATCCACAGAATCAAAAGTTTGGCATAGTCAATAAAGCAGAAGTAGATATTTTTCTGGAACTCTCTTACATTTTTGGTGATCCAGCAGATGTTGGCAATTTGATCTCTGGTTCCTCTGACTTTTCTAAAACCAACTTGAACATCTGAAGGTTCACGGTTCACATACTGTTGATACCTGACTTGGAGAATTTTGAGCATTACTTTGGTAGTTTGTGTGATGAGTGCAGTTGTGTAGTAGCTTGANGAACTCTCTTACATTTTTGGTGATCCAGCAGATGTTGGCAATTTGATCTCTGGTTCCTCTGACTTTTCTAAAACCAACTTGAACATCTGAAAGTTCACGGTTCACATACTGTTGATACCTGACTTGGAGAATTTTGAGCATTACTTTGGTAGTTTGTGTGATAAGTGCAGTTGTGTAGTAGCTTGAACTTTATTTGGCATTGCCTTTCTTTGGGATTGGAATGAAAACTGACCTTTTCCAGTCCTGTGGCCACTGCTGTTTCCCAAATTTGCTGGCATATTGAGTGTAGCACTTTCACAGCATCAACTATAAATGCTGTATAACTTTTAAAGATTATGGATCATTATCTTGTACCCCTGTTACTTATATAATATTGTGCATTTCTTTTTTTTTTCTTTTTTAGAAATAAGCTATGTTTATTGTTGCTTTGAAATATTTGGAATAACAGCTGTTTCCATTGTCTAATTGTCCTCTTGAAGTCTAAGATATTCACTATACTAAGAAAAAAAGATTACTTATTAATTTTAGTCCAAATTTTTAAATTAACTGAGCAGTGATCTTAGAAATTTTCTAGCAAACATACTACAAAACATAATTACTATTATAAAGACATTTTGCAGAATAATGACTCAATCTTATTGAACATATACTTCTACTTTTTCACCATCCGACATATTATAAACTTTATATACATACTCCACACTGATAAACATAAGGAAAAACTGTGTTCTAAATAAAAATTATTAATATGTCCTGGGTTATCAAGAGACTTAGTTGAACTTGCATTTTCATATAAACAAGTTCTTGAGGTTAAAAATTTCTAAAAAAGTAATTTTTAAATGTTTTATACTGTAAAAATGTTAAATATTAAAGTTTAATATTTTTTAAATGAAAATATCTCCAAATCAGTTTATTTTCAATTTTTCTTGAAATATTAGACCTATACCAACTCTATTGTTTACAAAGCCTTCAAAAGCCTGAATTTGAGCCTTTATAATCTAATTTAATAATAATTTCTCAGGTTAGGATAATGTTTCAACTCACAAGATAAAATGATAAAGGCCCATATCAGTTCAGACATAGGGACACAGGACTTATGCCATTACATTTTAAAACCTCCATAGCAGATCAAAATAATTACAGAAACATAACTCTTTTATCCAGATTTCAAAGACATATTTTCCCTTCCAGTAGGGATGGGAATTGTTTTCCCAATTGATTTGTTCTCCCATATAGAAAAGCAATTTTAAAAGATCATCAAGCAGGATTCTCTAGTAGCTTTCATTCAAGAGATAACATATATCCATCATTCATTCAACGCAGAGCAAACCACTAAGTAATCAGCTCATAAAAGCAGAATCCTAATTTGTGCTGCCACTAGATAGGGATAATTTCTCAATCCTAAAGAAATCAGAACTACAACAAAACTTGGACTAGAACTGAAACAAAATGTAAAACAACTCAAAATGAGGAAAAGTAACAGAAACAGAGAGTCAAGGACTTAACAGTCCTAATGCCCCTTGGGAATTACTCTGGGAGCCAGGATGAGATGAGCCATCAAGTACTATTCTCAGGTAACTCAGTGTAATCTTTTCTGGCAGGCAAGTCTACTCTGCAGAATTTACTAAACTGTTGAAGTGTAATATTCTAGCGTTAAAAGCAAGACTCTTTATATAAGTATAGAATAAGCATATTTCAACAATTTTATTAACCTCATTCATCAATAAGGGAACCAGTAAAATGGTAATACTGATTCAAGTGTTAATTCAAGGAAGAGAGATTTCTATCATCAAAGGATTCTTGAAAAGTATTTGATAATATAAATAAAACTGTCAAATGTCCTATAAGCCTTAAAAGTGAAACCCTGAGTCCTTTAGGCTTATCTTTTCCACCTGATAGAAACCTGTAAGTTAACATTTAATTTCACAGTTTCAGGGATTTAATAGAATAGTAAATAGCAAAGTAAAACACAGGTGCATTCTCCTAGATAATTAAATAATTCTAGAGTGAACCTATTAAACAATGACATTGAGAGGACATGCTGTCATCTGCTTGCTTTATTTCCAAGTTGTGGATATTTCTTTACCTAACAAAAGTAATAGTAAAAAGAATCTTGCCACATATAAAAAGCTTAAGCAAGGTCACTCAACACAGAAAGCAATTCATTTTAACTTTCACAATTGGTGTATTATATTACATAAGTGAAAATAGTGTACCTAGTGCCAGCCTGTACCTTTTCATTAAAAATGTAAATCACTAGTTATGTCAAAATGTAAACAACAACTAATTTTACACAATTACATATCCTTGACTCAGTAAAATGGCACACACACACACACACACACACACACACACAAAACAGGTTGGGTTTTATGCCTACCTTACTGATTATAGTTTATTTTGAGCCAAAGTATAAGAAAGATAACTGCTTACTGTGTTGTATTTTAAGGACCTAGATTAACTACACAACTATAAAAATAAATAGCTTTTATATTATTAAAATATGTGACCATGTCCACCTATGAATCTCTATGCTAAATAATTATGTAATCAGTTGAATTTCAGAAGAGATACCACCTTTAGATCATATTTAAACAGAACCTAATTTCCCAAATTGAGAAAAACGTCCTGAACAGATTAAAAATAACTTTCTATACCGAACACATCTCTTTCCACACACATAAATGGCATTTTAAACACCTGCTGTTGTGAATGATCTTATTATCACTAACAGCCTAACCTAGGAATGGCAGAGCTTCCTGTTCAAATAGTCCACCTGTTTTTAATTAGTTGAACCATCAATGTCTACTTATAGCAAGCCTTTTGAAGTTATAATGGCAGCTGCTGTAAGGACAGAACTTTCATTTTACTCAATCACATGTTTCATTTTCCAGCCCTATCTATTACACATATAATCTGTTACCCACTATGCAATAGCAAAATAGGTGTTTCCAGTGAGATTCCATATGGTTGTAGGATAATTTATATTTTATGCAATATTTAAAAGATTCTTTAAAATATAGAAAGATAGGAACTGTTCACTTATGGGATAATTTTTATATTTATTTCGTTTATTTCTACTGTATGGCATTTCTAGATCTAAACAGATGCCAAGGCAAAATAATTTTGGAAAGAGAATTATTTTATCTCAAAAATTTTTTTAAAGTGGATACATGTTTTGAATATACATGTATTATATACATGTACAGGCTTAACAACAAAAAAAAAACAGTGATTAAAAGGAAGCAAAATTTTAAAGCAAATAAAAATCTCCATGAGATGATCCATCTTTTGGATATACGGGCTATTTTGGATATGCTGCATTGGCATATCTTTACCACTGAGCAGGAGATACCAGAGACACCGGTTTGATCCCTGGATCTGGAAGATACCCTGGAGTAGGAAACGGCCACCCACTCCAGTATTCTTGCCTGGAAAATTCCATGGACAGAGGAGCCTGTGGAGTTCAGAGTCTGACATGACTGAGCATGTATGCACCTCACCGCTTGGTTATCCTGCTGTGAAAGACCATGGAAGAAAGAGAATTAGCTCTAGAAAGACAGATGAAACCAATCAAAATTTTATGTAGTTTGCTGCAGAGAGGGAGGATAAGACAATGGCACCCCACTCCAGTACTCTTGTCTGGCAAATCCCATGGATGCAGGAGCCTGGTAGGCTGCAGTCCATGGGGTCGCTAGGAGTCGGACACAACTGAGCAACTTCACTTTCACTTTTCACTTTTCCTACATTGGAGAAGGAAATGGCAACCCACTCCAGTGTTCTTGCCTGGAGAATCCTAGGGGTAGGAGGAGCCTGGTGGGCTGCCACAGTGAGAAAAAGACATTTTAAGGTAACAGATAAACCAATACACTGATGTCCTGAAGACAGAGGTAAGAAGTTTTTGTAAAAAACTAATAATTTTATTGTTGTCTGTGAATATTGATGGAGTCTGACTGGAGCTTTATCAAAGTAGATAAGAGTAAGAACAGAGTAGATAGGAATTTGGCTACTGGAAAAAAAATGGCTTGACTACATTTTCTGTTGTTGTTGCTGTTTTCTAAAGAATGATAGACACTTTCATATCATGTTTAAGACTTAATTTTTTCCTCATTCAGTTATAACAGTTATAACCATGAGGTTTCTGCTGTTATTCAGTCCATATGCTATTTTTCAGTATTTTGTCCCAAGTTATATGATTACTAATTGAATTGCAGAACTCAGACTACTGTTTCTGTTTTTAGTTGTGGCTTTTATAACTATATTTAACTGAAATTGCAAATCAAAAGTATATAATCTCTGGTGGTATATTAGAACTATGTGTGGAAATTTTTAATTGGGGCACTGGCCTCACAATCAAGAGTTCTGTATTAATTCTATCAGTTCATTGATTTAATTGGATGAACTTGAGTGCATCCATAGTCCAAAATACAGATCTAGATGTTTGTACAAAACATCTACAAAAATGGTAATTGGACTATCTGATTTTCTAGGGTTCAGTTCAAGAAGACAACCTTAGAGTTTCCAAACCAGAATTTCATAGAATGGAGTTCATTAATATTGAATTTTAAATAGCTTCCAAATTTTAATCAAGTAAAGATTGAAAACCAACAGTGTAGGAGACTGATTCCCAAACATTGCCACTGTTGAACATTAGAAGAGAAGATTTTTAAAATTTTGATGCCCAGGTTACACTGCATAACATTCAATTAAATTGAATGTTTAGGGATGGAAATCAGGCATTAGTAGGTTATAAATCTTCCCTGGTGACTCCAACGTGCAGCAAAATTTGGAGACCACTGACTTGATGCAAGCTCAGCAGAAAAGTGATACAGATTATATAAACTGGTAAAGATGAAATTATCACATTTGAAACATGAAACTACTGTTTGACATTTTTGACCTACGTAATGACAGTTTCTTACAGTTCAAATTAAAATACAATAGTTTCCATGAATATTCTGTAGAACCAATGCTTTTACTTTTCACTGAATATTTTAGACTATACCTTTCTTTTGGAGAATATAAACAGTAAGATTTACAGACAAAAGAACAACTTACATAGAATCCGTTGTTTTTAACCTGATTTTTTGGGAAGTCTTGAAGTTTTGTAGAGCAATTTGATGTTACTATACCACCTTTTCCATATGCAAGTGAAAACAATGTCTGTTATATTTCTTTATCTTTTATCTTTCTCTTTTCCAGAGCTTGAATTTGTTTGTTAAAGTTTAAGTAACTGCTCTGGTTATTTGGGACATTCTCAACAGTTTGTCCTGGGATTAAAAACATACATTCCAAAGTTGAATTCATGGCACATAAACTAATTGAGCTCAGGAAAATTGAAAATGATGAGAATTGGTCTAGCCAAATGTTACATAAATTTGCCCCTCAGCATCCTTTTGATAACAAATCCAAAGCTGATACTCTTGTTACAAACCAGCCCTGAATTGGTTAGCATAATGAAGATGATTTTATCTTAAAAAAAAAAAAAAAGTCTCTCTATCAGAAGCACCTTAGCTCTCTGATAGGCTGGCCCAGGCTCATTTTTCCCTGGCTATGAAGCAGATGGAGGTTGCATTTGTTGTATGGAAGGTACTGATGAGGCAGGGATAAAATAAATCTAAATTGGAACTATCATAGGCCCATTAAGCATAAATTGGGTTTATACATTTTTAAAAATTTTAAGTGATTTCAGCTATTAACTATAATACTGAATTAATAAATGCAAATATGTTAACATAAGACATGTAGGACTTAATTTGACTGTAACTTTCAAAAAGTGTTTATGAAAAACTGTAATACTTGCATATTTTATATAAAGGCTTATTTTCTTTATTGGCATTTAATGGCTAACTATAAATTCTCATCAATATATGTACCTTTAGATACCCTAATGGAGCATGAACTATGTCTTTAACTTTTTTCCTCAATGCTTGTCCCTCCTTCAGTGGTTCTGAACTTTTTTTATATGACTTAGGCTCCTATTTTTGTTCATTACTTTATTTCAATAACTTTGGAATCTTATTCTGTTAAAATTCAATTTATATTACATCCTTTTTGCACATTAACATGGTATTTTCTGTTCATACAGATAAAACATTTAAACAGTCATTCCAAATGTGAGGTATGCATAGAAGCACTGCTTCATTTAGTTCAATGTATTTTTCTTTAAAAACATTTGAGATTTGTTTAATGTCATAACATATGTAATGTATTGTTTTTAGATAATAGGAGGCACTTTATAAAACCTTTTTTACATATTATATCATTTAATCATTTAACAGTTGTGTAATAAGATGATTATTAGCTCTAGCAAGACTTCAGTTAAGACTGGAAGTCAAATCTACATACTTAGTCCAGGTGTATCAGGTAAGTTCCAAAACCCAGCTTTGCACATAAGTTTATGTGACTTGAATGGCTATGCTTTCCCACCACGAGAGAAAATAGAACATTTATGAGATGCATATAGGGAGATTCCAGACATAAATTGCTGATTGAAGATGTATAACTTGAAAAAAAAGACGAGTAAATTTTGATTTTTAAAAAGTCTGAAAAAGATCCAAATGTTAAATCTAAATATTTTAGTGGCAGTAATTCCTGTGTACATGTGTAGCAATTCAGCATAAACTGTTTCATTTAATATGTCTGTTTGATCTGTATAGTCGCTGATGTGCTATAGTCAATCAGAAAAGAACCTTAAGTCATATACTATTACGTGAATTGGGTCAACGAAATAGTTCTGAATTTGGAGCTCATTTTTGATAACCTGATATGGACATTAAAGGCAAAGAGAAAGAACGCTAACTGTATCTGGATCATAGACCTAGTTTACCCTTGTTTTGCCAAAACTTTAAACATGTAGCATCTGGACAAAATAAAACTTGCTGTGAGGCTTCATCTGGCTATAAGGAGAGGCATCTGGAGGAGTTGGCAAAATGCTATCCTATTCCTTCATTAGCAACACTTGCCTTTTCTGTATCATTGAACTTGTGGATGTCAAATAATCTTGAAATCTTCTTCATTCCTGGGATCAGATGTTATAGTAACATACACTTGNATGAAACCAATCAAAATTTTATGTAGTTTGCTGCAGAGAGGGAGGATAAGACAATGGCACCCCACTCCAGTACTCTTGTCTGGCAAATCCCATGGATGCAGGAGCCTGGTAGGCTGCAGTCCATGGGGTCGCTAGGAGTCGGACACAACTGAGCAACTTCACTTTCACTTTTCACTTTTCCTACATTGGAGAAGGAAATGGCAACCCACTCCAGTGTTCTTGCCTGGAGAATCCTAGGGGTAGGAGGAGCCTGGTGGGCTGCCACAGTGAGAAAAAGACATTTTAAGGTAACAGATAAACCAATACACTGATGTCCTGAAGACAGAGGTAAGAAGTTTTTGTAAAAAACTAATAATTTTATTGTTGTCTGTGAATATTGATGGAGTCTGACTGGAGCTTTATCAAAGTAGATAAGAGTAAGAACAGAGTAGATAGGAATTTGGCTACTGGAAAAAAAATGGCTTGACTACATTTTCTGTTGTTGTTGCTGTTTTCTAAAGAATGATAGACACTTTCATATCATGTTTAAGACTTAATTTTTTCCTCATTCAGTTATAACAGTTATAACCATGAGGTTTCTGCTGTTATTCAGTCCATATGCTATTTTTCAGTATTTTGTCCCAAGTTATATGATTACTAATTGAATTGCAGAACTCAGACTACTGTTTCTGTTTTTAGTTGTGGCTTTTATAACTATATTTAACTGAAATTGCAAATCAAAAGTATCTCTGGTGGTATATTAGAACTATGTGTGGAAATTTTTAATTGAGGCACTGGCCTCACAATCAAGAGTTCTGTATTAATTCTATCAATTCATTGATTTAATTGGATGAACTTGAGTGCATCCATAGTCCAAAACACAGATCTAGATGTTTGTACAAAACATCTACAAAAATGGTAATTGGACTATCTGATTTTCTAGGGTTCANAAGGAATAGGAAAAGTATTTACTAAGGGGGTAATAAGCCTTTAGCAAAAGAGAATTCTTAAAATTCAAATGTCAAAATTTGAGTATTAAAAAGAAGTATCTTAAAATTTGACTTCCACAACTAGAAAATAATTTATGTAGTATTCAGCACTTTCCACAGTAGGGAAAGTGAAAGTGAAAGTGAAGTCGCTCAGTTGTGTCCGACTCTTTACGACCCCGTGGACTGTAGCCCACCAGACTCCTCCACCCATGGGATTCTCCAGGCAAGAATACTGGAGTGGGTTGCCCTTTTCTTCTCCAGGGGATCTTCCCGACCCAGGGATCGAACCCTGATCTCTGAAAGGCTAGTTAAATAAGGATGAGAAGCAGAGGAAAATTCCAGTGATGCTGTAGTTTTGAAATTATCCCAAGGTGTTCAGAATTGAATCAGTCTGAGAGCTCAGAACTGAGGTTAAGGGCAGCACAGAATAGAGAGGATGATGTGATTAGTACTAGAAAGTAGTCACCAGAAGGATAGAAAGAGAAGCAGCAAAGTATTGTGCCAGAAAATTCAAGAGATAAGAATGTTTCCTTGTGGATGAAGTGGTCAGTTGTCTCAAAAGCTCAGACGGTAAAGAATCCATCTGCCGTGCATGAGATCCAGGTTCGATCTCTGGGTCTGGAAGAGTCCCTGGAGAAGGGAATGGCAACCCACTGCGGTATTCTTGCCTAGAGAATTCCAAGGCAGGAGCCTGGCAGACTACAGTCCACAGGGTTTCAAAGAGTCAGACATGACTGAGCAACTAACACTAAAGATGAAAGCCTGTGTTTAATAAATACAATTTGTTAGTGTAATAAGAAAAAAAGCACCTTATTTCACTGTTTTACTCAATTATAAAATATCTCATTAGATACTACAGTAAAGTGTCTTGCTTAGAAATTCTGCAGAAAAAGAAACATAAAGGATTGATCAGATATTAATCTAAGAAGCTTCCCTTATGTATAATAGTGCAGTTATATGATAACCACATTTTAGCAAATTAATTTTCTAACTAAATTTCAGAGATTAAAAGAGAAAACAAATTGTTATAGAATAGTATAATATCTTTGTCAAATAATTTATTTATAAAAAACATAGGGAACGAAAATCATAGCTTATTCCCTTGTTCTCTTGCTATGCAGGACAAAAAAGAAATGGAAATGATTTGAGATTTTCAAGCTCTGTTACTATGTGAGATATAAGAAAGAAATGAGGATTGTATATTGATATTAAAAGACAAACTCGCCACTACTGAAAACTTACTTCAAAGAAAGGGAACTTGTCTATAATTTCAGATCAAGAATAGGCTTTTAATTATATTTTATGTATTTGTTCTATGAATTTTAAATACACTAATAGAATTCTTGATAATCTACTGAAAAATCTGTCATTTTTTGAAGATGTCCATTGCAACTCTCCCTTGATTAGTATCATGTGATTCACAAGACTGTGAANACTCGCCACTACTGAAAACTTACTTCAAAGAAAGGGAACTTGTCTATAATTTCAGATCAAGAATAGGCTTTTAATTATATTTTATGTATTTGTTCTATGAATTTTAAATACACTAATAGAATTCTTGATAATCTACTGAAAAATCTGTCATTTTTTGAAGATGTCCATTGCAACTCTCCCTTGATTAGTATCATGTGATTCACAAGACTGTGAATCGAACCATAAATCTACAACATGTTTAATTTAAAAGAAAATTTGTACTTGGTAAAGAATAGAAAGTGCACTTTCATTTCTATATAGTGCTGTGCATAATTTAAAACAACCTTGAGGCAGTTACAACGCCTGAAATTAAATAGGAAATAAAATTATTCCCTGAGGTTGAAGCTAGACGTGCATTTAAAAATGAGTACACAAATAGTTTATACTATTATTGTGTGCATTACTCAGGAGCTGTGACCTCACTTCAAATCTTTTACTATATTTCTCAGATTATTACTTTAACTTCTTTGACAATAATGGTTCTATTATATCTTTATGTTACTTTTAGATATTTTACATGGTAAATATAACAAGTTGCTATTATAGCACATATCTTGGTTCCCTTTAATGTGGCTGAAGTAGTAGATCTATTGGGAATGTTATAAAATATCATTACTACAAAATTTTAGTCAGCAAATAACATGTGGTGAAGACGTTTTTGTTGTTTTTTGGTAACGTTTGTTGGTTCCGTAATTTAACAAATAAAAATATGTCTACTATATGCCAGGTACCCATCTACGTTCAAGGGGTCTATTGATATTAGTAAGCAAAACAGACAGATAGCCTCACCTTTATTGAAATTATTGACCTATATATGTTAAGAAAAATATTTGAATAAAAAATAAAATCAAGAAAATAAGTGAAATAAACCTTTTAGTGTCTGATTCATTTTTCCCTGTCTGTGTACACAATCCAATATAGACATCCCATGGGTGAATACTATACATATTAAGGTCTACTTTAAGTACCAATAAGAAAACAAATCCAGATCTTAAAGCTTATTGTATAGGTTTATTATGTGCCAAAACCTGTGATGAGAGAAACGTTGATGAACATCACCACTTGTGCATGTATTTTACAGGCTGAAAAGGATAAAACTGACATTCCTTTCACACACACGCACACACACGTTAGTTTGATGGAACAAAGATATGTGGTAACTGAAAGATATAAGGAATTTGGGAATTCTGTGTGTGTGTGTGTGTGTGTGTGTGTGTTTAGTCACTCAGTTGTGTCCAACTTTTCATGACCCTTTGGACTATAGCCTGCCAAGTTCCTCTGTCCATGGAATTCTGCAGACAAGAACAGTGGAGTGGGTTGCTATGCCCTCCTCCAGGGAATCTTCCCAACCCAGGGATCCAACCCGCACCTCCTGTGTTTCCTAAATTGCAGGCGGATTCTTTACCTGCTGAGCCACAGAGGGAGCACAAATAACTTAAAAGCCTTAAGTACAACTCTTCCATGAGTCCCAACTTTACCTCTGTTCTGATTCAAATGTAAGCATTTTTGAACCCTCCTCTCCATATTCTGCTCTCTATATATTGCTTTGTGTTTTATTTTGTCTCAGGCAAGTTCCAATTGCTTTTATCCTTCTAAAAAAATCTCTATTGTTCTCTCTGGAACTGGGCTGAACAGTGAAACCAAAACAGCTACATCCTCAACCCCTTCAAATATGTTTCCTCTGATTCCTAGCCTTCTTAAGGAAATATGCATATTGTCCTAAACTCCGCCAATGTCAGGTATGGCAGATGGGATCCCAAATTATGCTATTAGATCATTCAGAGTCTAAAACCTATTTATCTGGGTTGCCTGGCTATACTACCAGCTTCTCAGTTCCTTCTCTAATTCACTGGAGACAAGAAGACATTAGTTGCATTACTCTGCAGCTTTTGAAGTTTCTGAGAAACGTCTATGACCCGATGAAAGCTTAAAAATCATAATTCTTTGACTTATTCATTCTTAATAACTTTCAGCCATTTATAATCAATGGAAACTGTGGTCCTCAGTCTGCAGCTTCCCCTTGCTTCTCTTTGTGAGTTTGCTATACCATCATTCACCCTGCTGTCTAAGCAGATACCTGGTGCCTCTTTGATACTCCTCTTTCATCTTCTCACAGTCAATAATCCAGTTCCTAAATATCTTTTAAATCTAAACATTTATTTCCATTTATTCATTGTTCCTACCCTAGACCATGTCACTGTAATCACTAGTTTTGGTAAATATTAAAAATACTAAAGAAAGGAAATTGAGTAGTTAGTAATATTAGTTACCAATCTTTCTATTGTATTGAAAATATTGGGTTTTATGTGATTTATTTTTTTAAAACTTAGTCTTTGGGGGTATTATCATGGTATCCTATCTTCCAGGAAAGCACTGTATACTTTCACCTGCAAAGGTTACCAAAATATTTTTGAAGTGTTTCTCCATGTTGCTTAATCAGAGATGAGCAATTATGAAAACTAGCATTTGTATTCTCCAACATAATAAAATATAATTATAAATTTTTGTTTTGCTCAAGAAGCATATTGTTTACTGTCTTTCACCAAGCTATTCATATTTAACTGAACAATAGCTTGACGTATATGCCAGACAATCCCAAGATTCAATTTTATGCCATCAGGAATGCAAAAATGTTGGTATCTATATCAAATTATTTTAGATGTTCAGATCAAAGCCAACGTAAAAATTATGTTACAAATTACAAGACTTTTACCTAGATAAGTCTGTGACTATATAGCATTCATGATTTTGGAATGTGTGGGTTACGATTGAGGAAGTGGCCACTCAAATTTTAAAATATAATGGAGATCTCGGCCTTAATTGCTCCACGTGTGGCTGTTTTGCTGTTGGCACTGAGTACAATGCACCTTTTTGCAGGCTCTGTTACCGCTTCAAGAAGAGTGATAGTAATTGCTTTTCTATCTCTGTTACATTACAAAGCACCAAAAATGTCATCATATATAGGTATTTTGCCAATAACTCATTCTTCTTTCTCTCCAAGCACAGAATTTGTCTTTAAATTGCTATCGGTTTTGCAAACTTCTTGGTATAATAAGACCATTTTTCCCCTAAGAGCAGGATTTCTTGCTGTTTTGAGCACTTCCTCTTTGGGGAAAAAAAAAATCCATCAATTTGTGTTGTTAAGCATCACTGTGTCCTTGTGCTTTCGGGGGAAAAAAGCTCAACTAATATATCAGAGATTACTGTATTTTGTTAAAAATGATGAAAAACTTTTCCTTTGTTGGTTTCACATTACAGTTTTACAAAGTTTTATTTTTTAAAATTTAACTGTATCCTGGTGCCAAACAGATAGTCCCAATTTTTTAAAAAGCCAATTTGCAAATATTTGTCATCATACATAGTCAAACTTCATTTATCACTACATGTGCAAAAATATTTACTTGACCTGGAATACTATACTTTTTATTAACTCCAAAATATGTCTCAGGAGTCAAAAATATTGCCGAAGATCACAAAGCCAGAATATGACTGAGAATGGAATGAAACCCAGGTCCCTGAACAGTGTTATTGTTTTTCCCTCAATTCTGCTATCCAGCATCCTAAAGGATTAAAGAGTTTCTTTAAATATCCTCATAAATATTGCATGGATAATAAATTCAAAAACCAGACAGAAGATTTTAGATATAATCAACGATGGCACCCCACTCCAGTACTCTTGCCTGGAAAATCCCATGGGCGGAGGAGCCTGGTAGGCTGCAGTNTGAGTACAATGCACCTTTTTGCAGGCTCTGTTACCGCTTCAAGAAGAGTGATAGTAATTGCTTTTCTATCTCTGTTACATTACAAAGCACCAAAAATGTCATCATATATAGGTATTTTGCCAATAACTCATTCTTCTTTCTCTCCAAGCACAGAATTTGTCATTAAATTGCTATCGGTTTTGCAAACTTCTTGGTATAATAAGACCATTTTTCCCCTAAGAGCAGGATTTCTTGCTGTTTTGAGCACTTCCTCTTTGGGGAAAAAAAAAATCCATCAATTTGTGTTGTTAAGCATCACTGTGTCCTTGTGCTTTCGGGGGAAAAAAGCTCAACTAATATATCAGAGATTACTGTATTTTGTTAAAAATGATGAAAAACTTTTCCTTTGTTGGTTTCACATTACAGTTTTACAAAGTTTTATTTTTTAAAATTTAACTGTATCCTGGTGCCAAACAGATAGTCCCAATTTTTTAAAAAGCCAATTTGCAAATATTTGTCATCATACATAGTCAAACTTCATTTATCACTACATGTGCAAAAATATTTACTTGACCTGGAATACTATACTTTTTATTAACTCCAAAATATGTCTCAGGAGTCAAAAATATTGCCGAAGATCACAAAGCCAGAATATGACTGAGAATGGAATGAAACCCAGGTCCCTGAACAGTGTTATTGTTTTTCCCTCAATTCTGCTATCCAGCATCCTAAAGGATTAAAGAGTTTCTTTAAATATCCTCATAAATATTGCATGGATAATAAATTCAAAAACCAGACAGAAGATTTTAGATATAATCAACGATGGCACCCCACTCCAGTACTCTTGCCTGGAAAATCTCATGGGCGGAGGAGCCTGGTAGGCTGCAGTCCATGGAGTCGGGAAGAGTCGGACACGACTGAGTGACTTCACTTTGACTTTTCACTTTCATGCATTGGAGAAGGAAATGGCAACCCACTCCAGTGTTCTTGCCTGGAAAATCCCATGGACGGGGGAGCCTGGTGGGCTACCACCTATGGGATCACACAGAGTCGGAAACGACTGAAGTGACTTAGCTATAGTATTTACACTCAATAGGATCAAAGTTATTGAAAATTTAGCTTGTTTGCAGTTATAGATATATTAAAATATCGTTTTTAGCACTAAGAAAATCTTTTAAGGAGATATATTAGAGAAAAACATGCTGCAATTTTATATTTTCCATTTTCACTCAGGATATAATCTTGACTCTCAGCTGTTATGTTCAGTTCAGTTCAGTTCAGTGGCTCAGTCGTGTCCAACTCTTTGATCTTATCAATAAATAGTCAAGAATATAAACATTAGTTTATATTAGACAATACATATCAAAGAAATTAGGTTTCTGGAATACACTTAAATGTGGTAAAATATTTTAAGATTTATTGGAATATTCTTAGGTATTTCCCATTGTGAAATAAAGTTTTTGAAAAATACATATAGATACAGCTCTCATATCGCTCTCTCTACCTCTTTTGTGCAACAAAATTTTCAATAAATGTTCAATATATATGTTCTACAGAATGAATACATATATCACACCATATATATTTATGAATGTCTCTCTTCTACTTGGCTAGTTAATTAAATCCTTAACTTTTCTCTAGCACCCATATGATCATAGAGTTCTTCACACATATTAGACATTTGGAAACTTAAGTTCAGTTAAGTTCAGTCGCTCAGTCTTGTCCAACTCTTTGCAACCCCATGAATCGCAGCATGCCAGGCCTCCCTGTCCATCACTAACTCCTGGAGTTTACCCAAACTCCTGTCCATCAAGTCAGTGATGTCATCCAGCCATCTCATCCTCTGTCATCCCTTTGTCCTCCTGCCCCCAATCCATCCCAGCATCAGGGTCTTTTCCAGTGAGTCAACTCTTCACATGAGGTGGCCAAAGTACTGGAGTTTCAGCTTTAGCATCAGTCTTTCCGAAGAACACCCAGGACTGATCTTCTTTAGGATGTTCTGGTTGGACCTCCTTGCAGTCCAAGGAACTCTCAAGAGTCTTCTCCAACACCACAGTTGAAAAGCATCAATTCTTCTGTGTTCAACATTCTTCATAGTCCAACTCACATCCGTACATGACCACTGGGAAAACCATAGCCTTGACTAGACAGACCTTTGTTGGCAACTTAAGAATGAGTATATGTGAATAGAAATGTTGTAAGATATAAAATATTCTCATTACTCATCTCTTCCCATTCATATTTTGTTATTTAATAGCCAATTTGATATTCAAGGAGATTAAAGATATGTTTCATACTAGACTTCTTATTTAAATAGATTGCAATTTAGACAGTTTAAACATTTTACAGGAAAAGAGATATGTATACAGTCACATTAGTAAGAGAAAAATCATTCATTACTAGCTGAATATGAGTTTTCTTCCCTCAATTTTTTTCTTTGTATGTACTAATTTGTCACTGTTTCTAAAACTGGTAGTGAATTAGCTGTAGAATGAGGCTAATAAAATTTGTTAACAAAAATATTCTAAATATTCTCTAACCCAACTGTCAAGTTTAAAAGAGAAAATTAACCCAGTTTATGAACATAGCATAATAGTCATGGCACCAACGGCCTAATTGTACACATTTCTGAGACATTGTTCTAGCATAGGATTGGCCGGACAAGTTCATAACAATACATTTTATCTATTGACTACAATTTTTCATGTGAAATTATATTTTGGGGTTATATTTTTCATTTCTACATAAAATTCTTCTTGTCTATTGCTTCTTTAGTTTTTTCTTTCATTCATATATAGTTTAACTTATATGTAAATTTTTTCTCTAGTAAGTATTGCAATACCTGTTTTATTTATATGTTTGTATGATACTTTGAGACTAATAAAGACTTAATAGGAAAGTGCACTTGAAATTACCAGAATAGATAACATTTTTAACATCTCTATTGAAATCTTTGACATATAAAAATAGTGCATATTTAAGGTGTACAACTTAATAACTTGTTATATGCATACATTGTGAAAAGATCACCATAGTTGAGCTAAATAACCTATCTATTACCTCCACATAGTTATCATTTCATGTTTGTATGTTAAGCAGATTTATTTTAAAATGTATCCTTTTAGCAAATTTCATATATGCAATATGGATTTAAATAACACATACAAAATGCCCAAATTTTAAAACTACTTAGCATTCTGTCTTACTTACTCTGTCTAAATTTTATACATTTTGTTTTTGGTGTGTGATTTCTGGATTTTCAATTTAGCTTTTGCTGTATGAATTATGCTTTCTGTAATTTAGCCTTAGATATTTTGATTATTAGGTAAATTGTTTTTAATGTTGCTAGTTTTACTTAAGGTTTACAAAATTACTATAGCTATTGCTGTGAAATGACCCAAACCAGTTTGATCATGTACAATTCTTAGGTCCTTTTCAATAGATAAAACCATCTACCAAAAATTTTGAGCATGGGTAATCTTACCAACATAAATTTTTCTTCACACACAGGNTAATGTTGCTAGTTTTACTTAAGGTTTACAAAATTACTATAGCTATTGCTGTGAAATGACCCAAACCAGTTTGATCATGTACAATTCTTAGGTCCTTTTCAATAGATAAAACCATCTACCAAAAATTTTGAGCATGGGTAATCTTACCAACATAAATTTTTCTTCACACACAGGCATTTTTTAGTTATTTGTTTCCCTGTGGCAGAAAGTAAAGAAGAAATAAAGGGCCTCTTGATGAAAGTGAAAGAGGAAAGTGAAAAAGTTGGCTTAAAGCTCAACATTCCAAAAACTAAGATCATGGCATCTGGTCCCATCACCTTATGGCAAATAGATGGGGAAACAGTGGCTGACTTTATTTTTCTGGGCTCCAAGATCAGCGCCAAAGAATTGATGCGTTTGAACTATGGTGTTGGAGAAGACTGAGAGTCCCTTGGACTGCAAGGAGAT